>JAVGWX010000013.1:7776585-8376585 GCA_036924085.1 Ariolimax columbianus
TCTCCAGAGGACATGCTACATGATGATGATGATGATGATCTATTGTATTCATTTTCGTTTAATGGGTCAGACTTATGCTTAGGGCTGGCAACTTTTTATAAAACAAATAGAAGCCGTTACTGTAAGAGCAACTGGCGATTGTCCACAAGCTTTCTGAAGGTCGCCGTCAGAAGTGGTCGCTGCATTCCTTTTGTGTGTGAAAGTAAAAGATAACAGGTCCGGCTTGGTAGATCCCAGCTATGATACCCTTGGCAAAGCTCTTTTAGTGATATAAGAAACTCATTGACGGCAAGTTGGAGACACAAGAGAGAGAGAGAGAGAGAGAGAGAGAGAGAGAGAGAAAGAGGGGGGGGGGGGAGATATGGATAATTGTTATTATTAGACTATTTAATCTAAGCTCCCGTGAAAAATGAAATTGGATATAATGAGTGTAACAGGACCCAGACTTTCCCACGAACATGCTAAAATAAAGAAAAATATGAATTTATGCATTCCAGATAATAAACATGGCATGAGAATATTGTTAAGAAAAGTTCTTGAAGTATTTATGAGCGACCTTTAAACCCATGGTGTTGAATAAAGTTGGAGAAGTTGAGAACCAAATCATTTGACTTTGCAATGTTATAAATTGATGCATCAACATTAAAACACAGATTGAAATCAAATAATATTTGTGAGTGCTTACATCAACATTAGAACGTATGACGAAATCAAATACAATTTGTGAGGGCTTACATCAACATTAGAACGCATGACGAAATCAAATAATATTTGTGAGTGCTTACATCAACATTAGAACACAGATTGAAATCAAATAATATTTGTGAGTGCTTACATCAACATTAGAACGTATGACGAAATCAAATACAATTTGTGAGGGCTTACATCAACATTAGAACGCATGACGAAATCAAATAATATTTGTGAGGGCTTACATCAATTTTAGAATGCATGACGAAATCAAATAAAATTTGTGAGGGCTTACATCAATATTAAAACACATAATAATAAATAATATTTGTGAGGGCTTACATCAACATTAGAACGTATGACGAAATCAAATAATATTTGTGAGGGCTTACATAAACATTAAAACATTTATGTGAGTATCACCATTAATTCCTTTATGTGATTATCACCATTAATTCCTTTATGTGAGTATCACCCTTTATTTCTTTATGTGTGTATTTTTGTGGTTTCCCAGTTCCACAACCACTGACTCTAGCATCTTTGTAGATTGATATTAATGCCATACCATCTCTGTTGTCGTTCTTCTTGTCCCAGGGAAACTCAAGTTCGACCCTAAGCCAGACGAGATCTACTACCTGGAGCTAGACAAAGGTGCCAGCATCAAGTGCCACGCGGAGGCCTTGACCACACCTATCATCCATTGGCTCAAAGTGAATAACGGCATAAAGCTACCCGACCACATATTTGAAGATCGAGATGGAACTCTTCACTTTGTGAAAGTGCGACGGGAAGACGAGGGCAAGTACATGTGTGTGGCCACACACCGTCAGCAAGGATACATCAATGCTACAGTTACTGTCAGGATTGTTGGTAATACACTTTCTTATATCTTCTTTATCGAAGTTTTGAAATGCCATTCGTATAACAGTTAATGTTGATATTGTCTATGTAACCATAACAGCTAGTTTCACGAACATCAGAGTTCGTTTAACAGGTCCAAATAACATGGCCTACATGACCACAGCATCCTCGCAATGGGCACCAACAATTACTAACAGACTAAATTCAACTTCATTCATCTGCATAACCTGAAATCGTCATTTTCTACTTCTAACACAATCCAACGGGATCGAGCTCCTGGTGTAAGTCCAGCTCTCTGTTTGGGGAAAGAGACAATAGGGCCGCTTTCACATAATGCCATTGCCATAAAAGGTAACTAAGAAAGATGTGCATGGATGTGACGTATCATCATGTAAAACATGTTTTCAACTTGAAATTCGGCCCCCAACGTCATTCACATATATTATAGGTAAATAAGTAAATTAAGGATTACGGACATGTGCCAAACTTACCTGACAATAAAGGGGCACAAAAAGTCCCGTTCTCGATGCCCTAGCTAGATATCTATAACCGTCCACTTGGTCGCACACCAGTGAGATGGAAGGATTATTTAAGATAGTCAAGTTTGGCTGGGGCAGACAGTCATTGGAGTGCTAAAGGTTAAGTAAAGTCATAAAAAGCCGCAATAATTTTTTTAAAATCTGGCTACCTGGTATCAGGCAGAAGTTGATCTGCATTAATGTTTACTTGAATTCCATTTCCGATTAGACGACCAACAGAAGAGTACATACATGTTATATCGAACGTTTTCTGTCCAAGGGCAGCTGCAGTTTTGTGTTACTATGGCTGTTGAAGCATTAAAGGACGACCGATTATTATGATAAAACAAAAAGCTACAATTTATTATTATTACTTTTTTAACGGTTCCTTTTGAGTAACAATCGACATGCTGCACTTTTTCAGAAAAACCCACTTTTAGCATTCGTCCTCGCAACGTGACAACAGCGTTTGAAGGTCAACCCATGATGCTTCACTGTGTAGCGTTGGGAGATCCCAGACCTCAAATTGCATGGGACAAAGATGGACGGTTCATTCCTGTTGCTGATATTGGGGCCACACCCAACAACAGATATTCGGTAATAAGAGTCTTTTATCAAAGTTAGTCTAGTCCTGTGTAGTTTGAACTTTGAAGAATCAAAGGAAGTGCCGTTCAGATTTCTACAACGATGAAATATATTTCCTTACAGGTAAAAAGAATAGGGACCCTTCGTGGTTGATATTACAATGAATAATCAAATTTGGCATGTGACAATAGTAAAGTATCACAATTTGACAGGTAGCAATAGCAACTGGGTTACTTTTGATATGTAACAGTAATGAATGATCATCTTTGAAATGCAGTAATAGTAACTGATCACTTGTGATATGGAACAATAGTGTCTGGTCAACTTTGACATGTAACATTAGTATTTGGTCAACTTTGACATGTAACAAAAGTGTCTAGTTAACTTTGACATGTAACAAAAGTGTCTAGTTAACTTTGACATGTAACAAAAGCGTTTTGTCAACTTTGACATACAACAATAACGTCTGGTCAACTTTGACATGAAACGCTAATTACCGATCATTTTTTACATGTCACACTAATGACAAATCACCTTTTTTATAGGCTCGTGTGCCAGATAGTTTTGGGGGCATTCTTGACACATGTCAGTACCATCTACTTGTCTTGTCTATCAACATATCGTCCCTGTTGTTGAGTTTCTGCATTTTTTGCTCTGCCTCGTCTAGTGACACTGATCCCACTTTTTGCAAGCATCCCAAATCGCATGTAGTGGGTGGTCTGTTGTCTGTTATCTCTGCTGACCAACTCCTGAAAACATTTAATTGTAAATATTCGCTTGCGTTATGGGGGGGGGGGGGGGGGGGGGTGTATTACCGAGACTCAACAGTGTAGCTAAGGGTGGTGACGGTGACGTCTGTCGGCTGCATCGTGAGAGACGACTGTCAACTGTTTGGCACCAAGCCAGGTGCCGTGTTGTGTAGACAATATTAGTCATTAATGAAAGTAAAGAAAAGCTCAACACAACAGGGAAGACGTGTAACATAGACGTCACGTAATAATAAAGCAGTTAATTCCGTGGCGAAGTGGTTAAGCCGTCGGCCTCGTGATCAGGTGGTGTGGGTTCGACTTCGGACTGCGCCGTCTTTTTCACGGGTGATTTATGCGGAGTCCTCTGCATCTCGTAGTCGCCCTCTAGTCGTCTTGTCCTTGACTTGCCACTGGGGTCGGGCGGCACGAGACGAGAGAGTGAGGATAAAAAGTATCGCAGTTAATCCTTACTAAAAATAGCGCTAGCAAAATTAATCATGCCATCATCGTCTACTATGGACGGCGGCCTTTGCCCTTTGGATAAATCACTTCCCGTATCTGGGGATATCGTATGGCAATGGTGCAATATGTGTGATACGAGTACACTCACACTGTTGTCTGTCAGCGTACGTATTATCTCACTGTCACTTTTACTGCAATATCTTATTACAACATCATTATGATGTCCCAGTAAACCGACGACTGAAAATCAGAATTCTAAGGAAGCAGAGGCTGAGGGGCATCAGTCTCGGAGTAATAATAAAAGTTTAGAGTAAATTCGACTCAAATATCAAGTTATTTTATAGTTTGACTTCGAACTAAGAACAAAAGCAGAAACTACAAATAGTCCCGCGCGGTCTGCCTGGATCTTTGTGTAGGACAAGGACAAGAATAGCACCACTGCCTCACAGAGAGCATGTCGTAAAAGGCGACTAACTGTGTGACATGGCATAACACCGGCCATGGTTAGGTGGTTTGTTTAGAGCAGCATAGATGGCGCCTAACAGGCTGCGGGTCTACTTTGCTCTAGTGTTTGAGCCTATGAAGATGGACTCGAACATCGGTTAACCACCCTCCGTAAGCGATTGTCCCAATGCAGCGGAGTATTAAGCTGCTCGAGCCTAGCCCGCTAAGCACGAAACCCTTCTCCCGGCTACATCCAGCTCAAACCAGAACTGGGACCTGCACAGGGCCATCTTCCCCTGTAGAAGAACAGGTCCACTAAGAACTAAGAGAACAAATAGGAAGTTGTAGAAAGCAATAAGAATCGACAGGTGACGAGAATCACCATATGTTGGTGCTTTTAGGTACTAAGGGACATAACTCAACAAACAATGATACAAGTGATGACAAATTCATGTAGAGATTGGTAAAATCTTCTTTCTATACGATTCATGATCTCCACGAAGCATACAACCATCACTGCATGTTGAATCCTGACAGAAAGTCTGTGCCAATGTTCCCGCAGTGGTGGCTTCTTTAACAATTTGTAATATAGGTTTCTCAAACACAGCCACTGGTAGCCATCTTCCCTACGTGCTCAGAAGGTTACAGTCTCTCCTTGCTCCCGTGGTCTAAATGGATTTGCTGATATCACAAAGATGTTACTGTTCTAGAACACTCAAAGTAGATGACAAATAGAATGATCTAAACATCTGTATAGGGAACTGGGGGCAGACATATATTGGACCACAAAAGACGTAGTTAAGGATCTGGACAAGATTTCTGAAAGGTGTGTAATTGCCCTTGCATTTAGGAATTGTTCGCATTTGATGACACATATAATGTCACGCAATTTTAGTCTTTTAAAATGTCATTTGACATGTTTACTTTCCTTGTTTGAATAGTTTTAGCAAACAACAGATCAGAGCATTAATAATTAGGAAGAATAACAATGCCATCATTTAGAAGACGATACTCGTATTGATTATGTAACGTTACAATTCACCAGAATACCCAACCCCATCCTCACCGCCATGTGAACTGCCCCCATATCCCGCTGATAGAGTGATATGCTCTATAGGGAACTGATATGAGAAATGTCTTCTGCTTTTAATTTGATAGCCACGATGAAGATAATGTTGTCTGGTTTCCTAGGTAACGGTTATGGCTTCCGGATATCATTGGTATGTTGAATGTTGCAGGTGTTTCCAAACGGCACGCTGCTGTTGCACAAGGTTCTCATAGAAGACAAAGGAAAATATGGGTGCACGGCCAATAACTCTGCTGGGAAAATTCGCGCAGAGTTTAATCTAATGATTACCCGTAAGTTGGATCGCTCTCTCTCTTCCTCTCTCTCTCTCTATCTCTCTCTCTCTCTCGTTCTCCTTCTGTCTCTCACTCACTCCCTCGCCTTATCCCCATCTTTCATTCTCTCTCTGTCCCTTTTTCTTTCCCTCGCTCACACACACCCATCATGCCCCCATCCCTTTCTCTCACCTTCCTCCATGTTGCCAAGATTTTCCCATCACGAAGTAACGGTCTTGTTCAATGAAGCATACTATCTTGTTGTTGCCCAAAGTCTGCATAGCTGTGTGACATGGCAAAACACCGGTTATGGTTATGTGGTTTCTTAACAGCAGCATAAACGGCACCTAACAGGCTGCGGGTCCACTTTTCTGTAGTGTTTGAGTCTATTAAGATGGACACTCACATCAGTTAACCACCCTCCGTGGCACGTATCCCAAGGCAGCGGAGTAGTATGCCGCTCGAGCCTAGCGCGATAAGCAGAAAATCCTCCTCCCGGCTACATCCAAGAGCTGGAACCAGTACAAGGTCATTAGTTCCTGTAGAAGTACCAGTCGACTAAGATTAAGACATTATGATGTTTTCCAACAATAACTTCTTACTCTCTAAGACGATGTAACTGCAACTGCAGATAGCTCCTTACAGGAAGTCTGTAGCATACTACTTCTCATGCTCTTACAGTGGTAGTTTTTGTAGCAATTTGTTTTATATGATGAGATTACTAGTTCTACGCACAACCCTCTTTGGTCGACTTTTACTAAATGTACGTTGGTTGATCTTCCCTATTACTATCTACACATCACAACACTGGCCTAGATTACTACAATTGTTGCATTTTTCTTAAAGTTCTAAAGATAATTTATGTGCTCAGCCTAACCACAGCCTTCTGTAGATACAGGCATTCTGACTCACGAGATATCCCTTTGAAACTTCACATTCCACGGCAGACTAAATGACGGAACTCGTATTGTGCCAAGGTTTATAATCAAGGTTATAATCAATACATGCTCCACACAGAGAAATAAAACAAATTCACAGTACAGTATACAACAAATCACTACTGAGAGTGATCCTTTCACAGAACCCTGCCCTAAAGCCAACTGCTTAATGTCACCCTCCACATGAGCCTGACTAACCACATAAGATTACATTGTATAGTTTCGTTCGTTCTTAATCTCCCGCTTCAAAGCCATGAAAGGGCTTAAGTAGCAGAATGTAGTCCAGAGAACGGAATGCGTTGTGTCATAGTTTACAGCTTGACTGCGATATTTGCACCTTTCGGTCCAACACATTCGACTTCAGCAAGCATTTTTTTAGTACCAGGTTAGCATTCACTCTTCGATCCCTTCTCCTTAGCCAGTCTGCCCTGCTGCAGCCTGTTATCCAGGATCACCACGTGGAGGTGTAGAAGGGTCTTGGCAGCTCTGGCTCTGACACTAGCAGTCAGCTATGAGTCGCTGACCACTGCAGCTCATGCACTGCTCAGGGTCTTGATCTCACTTACATTGTATAATCATTTACCTCTACTTTAAACTAAGTATATCATTTGTATTCAGATCACTCAATTGAATTATGCTAAGCACCAGTTACTAAATATTCTCTTCTAAAGTTTTTTAATCTAGAAAGATTAGAAGACTTGACAAGAGGTACAACAATGTTGATTTGGGTTTAGCTGTACAGTATGAAGCTTTCTATCATAAGTGGTTTCCGTACTCTTTGATAGATTTGTATGTGAAAACAAAAGCAGGCAACCCATTGCTTACATAACTTATCTGAATGATTTCCAGAACCAATAGAAGAAGATGAGGACTTTGACATGGCCAAGACTGTGATTATAGCTGTCTGCAGTGCTGGAGCATACCTGACCCTGGTCATTGGTCTCACTGCTTATTGTAGCTACCGGCTTCTCATGCAGAGAAAGACTAGGAAACAGCTGTGTAAGTTTTCTTCAATAGTCTTATAAATTTAGATAAATAAATTAGGTAAGAGTGGTTACAAACAATTGGTAGTCCTATAGCTCATGCTGTAGGACTCATGACATCACCAACATCTGACCATCTCTATGTGGCCTTTAGGAACAAAACTTTTTCATAACATCACCAACATCTAACCGTCTCTGTGTGATCTCTAGAAACAGAGCTTTCCTGTGATATCCCGGTAACATAGATTATCTGTGAGGACTCATATTTCAACAAATTGAGCGTGGACATCAAGTGTGAAGCTGACAAATGTAGAGGATGTTTCAGATTCTGTGTCTTCAGTGTGACTGATGCTAATCATTTGTACAACATCATTGTTTATTCTGCTTCAGCTTTATAAGCTGGACTTCCTCTTTGCCAGTCGCACGAAGATCTCATCCTTGAAACTTAAATAATATCTGAGTGGTTTATTTGTTCTTAATCTCAATTAATCGTACATATTTCTTTATTATTCGTACTTAATTTACATTAGTCGTACATATTTCTTTATTATTCATACCTAATCTAGATTAGTCGTACATATTTTGTGTTATTTGTCAGAGGTCAAAGATGTAACAGTAAATGAGTTGACAAGAACCAGTGACTCATAGCTGCTTACATCAACAGTGACCCTGGAAACAGGAAGCTCATGTAGCCGTGGACCAAAATGAGAAAGCAAACTCAGTACCGAAGAAAGCCAGATTAAATTGGATATGCCAGGTTGAAAGGCACCGATATCGCGGCCTCAATTTAAACTATGACACGCCAAAATGAATTTTCAGGATAAACGGAGAAGAAGAAGATAATTCCTGCGACTTTTACTTCACATCGGTCACTTGTTCTTATTCTATTTTTGAGCTATTTTTGCCTCTTCTTGGTTGAACTCCAGCTGGGTAATGTGTCATTAATATTGTCATGTGTCAGGTTGAGGGTATGATCAGTGTGTTATAGACAATGAATTTGGTGTTAATATTGATTTCAAATAGTCAGACATTTTATTAGAACAGCAAACAAAGAAACAATGTTGAACAGATGGGTCATAGGAAATACTGAGAGAGAGGTCTACAAAAATATAGCAAATCCAAATCTAAATGACAGCATCAATCAACAAACAAGGGATCAAGATGCTGAGCAGCGCATGAGCTGCAGCGGTCAGCGACCCATAGCTGACTGCTAGCGTCAGGGCCAGCAAACCAGAGCTGAGCAGCGCATGAGCTGCAGTGGTCAGCGACCCATAGCTGATTGCTAGCGTCAGGGCCAGCAAACCAGAGCTGAGCAGCGCATGAGCTGCAGTGGTCAGCGACCCATAGCTGACTGCTAGCGTCAGGGCCAGCGAACCATAGCTGCCAAGACCCTTCTACACCTCCACTTGGTGATCCTGGATAACAGGCTGCAACAGGGCAGACTGGCTAAGGAGAAGGGATCGAAGAGGGAATGCTAACCAGGTACTCAAAAAATGCTTGCTGAAGTCAGATGTGTTTGAATGAAAGGTGCAAATATGACAGTTAAGCTGTAAACTACGACACTATGCATTCCGTTCTCTGGGCTACCCTTTTCAGGGTTTGGTAGCGGGAGATTGAGAACGAACAAATCCAAGCCAATCAACTCAGAAGAAGCGTCATGTCCAGGCTAAGAACAAAGAGTATTTCACTTAACAATCTCCTGAAAACAATCGAACCACAACACAATCCAGAGTGCAGCATACAAAACTACAACACAATCCAGAGTGCAGCATACAAAACCGCAAGCAACATTCAAAACAGCAACACAATCCAGAGTGCAGCATACAAAACCGCAACACAATCCAGAGTGCAGCATACAAAACTACAACACAATCCAGAGTGCAGCATACAAAACCGCAAGCAACATTCAAAACCGCAACACAATCCAGAGTGCAGCATACAAAACCGCAACACAATCCAGAGTGCAGCATACAAAACTACAACACAATCCAGAGTGCAGCATACAAAACCGCAAGCAACATTCAAAACCGCAACACAATCCAGAGTGCAGCATACAAAACCGCAACACAATCCAGAGTGCAGCATACAAAACTACAACACAATCCAGAGTGCAGCATACAAAACCGCAAGCAACATTCAAAACCGCAACACAATCCAGAGTGCAGCATACAAAACTACAACACAATACAGAGTGCAGCATACAAAACCGCAAGCAACATTCAAAACCGCAACACAATCCAGAGTGCAGCATACAAAACTACAACACAATACAGAGTGCAGCATACAAAACCGGAAGCAACATTCAAAACCGCAACACAATCCAGAGTGCAGCATACAAAACTACAACACAATCCAGAGTGCAGCATACAAAACTACAACACAATACAGAGTGCAGCATACAAAACCGCAAGCAACATTCAAAACCGCAACACAATCCAGAGTGCAGCATACAAAACTACAACACAATACAGAGTGCAGCATACAAAACCGCAAGCAACATTCAAAACCGCAACACAATCCAGAGTGCAGCATACAAAACTACAACACAATACAGAGTGCAGCATACAAAACTACAACACAATCCAGAGTGCAGCATACAAAACTACAACACAATACAGAGTGCAGCATACAAAACTACAACACAATCCAGAGTGCAGCATACAAAACTACAACACAATACAGAGTGCAGCATACAAAACCGCAAGCAACATTCAAAACCGCAACACAATCCAGAGTGCAGCATACAAAACTACAACACAATACAGAGTGCAGCATACAAAACCGCAAGCAACATTCAAAACCGCAACACAATCCAGAGTGCAGCATACAAAACTACAACACAATACAGAGTGCAGCATACAAAACTACAACACAATACAGAGTGCAGCATACAAAACCGCAAGCAACATTCAAAACCGCAACACAATCCAGAGTGCAGCATACAAAACTACAACACAATACAGAGTGCAGCATACAAAACCGCAAGCAACATTCAAAACCGCAACACAATCCAGAGTGCAGCATACAAAACTACAACACAATACAGAGTGCAGCATACAAAACTACAACACAATCCAGAGTGCAGATTACAAAACTACAACACAATCTAGAATGCAGCATACAAAACTGCAAGCAGCAAACAAAACCGCAACACAATCCAGAGTGCAGCATACAAAAAGATCAATCATAATCTCTTTGAGTGTTTACCACTCAACAATCATCAGAAAATGCTTCTTCTTTGAAGGCCAGATAAATGTAACACTTGTTATGAAGCATAAAAGCAACTAACAAGTGTGGGAAGATACTGTAGTATGATATTGGGCAGACAGAAGGGTGAATGCCCAAATGCTCCTAGATCTGTAACAACAGCAACATAATAGACTGACAACAACATGCATGCCAGTTTGATCAGTGTGATATTAAGTTATGACTTGTCAGGTTAGGGTTTACATTTGTGCTAGTAATTTCCTTCAAACAACTGCGGTTGGTCTAAACTGCTCGAGCTGAGTTCTTCGCCCTTGAGGTTTATCTGCTACCCAGTTACAGAGATTCTTCTTTAATTTCAAGCCATACTGAAGAAGGTTGGCATGGACCATCCTGGCTGTAGTGCAAGGCTATGCATCATAGCAGGTTTCCCACTTCATTGACCAAATGTAGCAACACAGTCTGTTTGCATACGCACACTGGAGACGTGAGGCGAGCTGAGGTCTTGCTTAATATATTTAAACTGACTGTGAGGTTAGCTTTGTACCCCTTCAAATAATATAATAATGAAATATTATGTTAACATCCACAGTGAATACAAAGCCTTTGAAACTTGGAACTGGAGAGTTTCAGCACCACAGGGAACAGCACGAACTCCTGATGAAGGATCGTGACTCTGGTCTTCAGTTCCGTAGCGACAGTGACAACCGCTCACATGTGTCTGGCATGAGCTCAAATCCATCACACTCCTCAACATCTGCTTCAGCAACTGCTTCTCATGTCACAGCATCAGCATCAGCAGCAGCTGCAAGATTGCGCAGCACCAGCTTAGACAAATTTGTCTTTCCCAGACAAGATCTTCATACATTAGGAATAATTGGTCAGTGAATGTAGCGTTTGTGATCTTTCAGATTGCAAAATATAAAACACAGTTCCTGAAAGACTAGAGTGTAAACGCTATCATAACAAGTAGTTAGCTTTTACCAATTTATTGTACATTGCGTTTCAACTGTGTAACCTTCACCTTTATGGTGCGATCCCAAGAATTGTAATTAATAAACTTACCAGATTGGTGTTCATGTTGAACAGAATAGAACCACTGCAACCTTCTAAAGCATATTGCAAAAGTTGACTAACGAAAGTTATACATGGGGGTCATCTCATCACATGGGGGTCATCTCATCACATGGGGGTCATCTCATCACATGCAACTATTGCTACTGACAGTACCATTGCAAGTGCTGGGATACAGGCTTCCTATAACGAGGCCAGTTTTAGTGGTGGCCCTCTGCTTCATGTGAAACAAAAAAGTGCAGTACCATTCAATATGCCATCTTGAGCACTTTGCCATGCAGAGAGTGCTCCCAGGTTTCACCATGATCTAGTCTACACTGATGTTAATTGGTACTTGACCTACATTTAGGGAATAAGGCAGGGAGGAGGCAAACTTGCCATCTCACTTCATAAGTAAGCTGAAACCTAGTATCAGGTAGTCTCTAACACTTTATCCCTGATGGCAGTGTCTGATATGTGACTACCTTTTCACATGCATTGAATACCTATACGAGCATGAAACATGAGCAGTACCTGGGATTAGCAGAAAAGGCCCACTGATCATATTTTAGCTCATCTAGAAAAATGATCCAGCAATTGTGTAACCATATCAGGCTACACTTTTAAATACATCTGCTCTCATTATCTGATATTTTTAGAAATGAGTATTCTTCATAGTTAGAGTTGCTATAGTTACTTGTTCAGACCTATACATCTCTGTCCAGTGTAGAGTTGCTATATTTACTTGTTCAGATATATACATCTCTGTCCAGTGTAGAGTTGCTATATTTACTTGTTCAGATTTATACATCTCTGTCCAGTGTAGAGTGGCTATAGTTACTTGTTCAGACCTATACATCTCTGTCCAGTGTAGAGTTGCTATAGTTACTTGTTCAGACCCATACATCTCTGTTCAGTGTAGAGATTAATTACTTGTTCAGACCTATACATCTCTGTTCAGTGTAGGGTTGCTTTAGTTACTTGTTCAGACCTATACATCTCTGTTCAGTGCAGAGTTTAATTACTTGTTCAGACCTATACATCTCTGTTCAGTGTAGGGTTGCTATAGTTACTTGTTCAGACCTATACTTCTCTGTCCATTGTTTTTACATCCCAGCCCCCAGTCAAAAATTGAATGTAAAGACATGTGCATGTTTATTTATTTTATTTAGTGCATTAACCTTGTCTTCACAAAGGGTAAGAACCTGACTAAGAGAAGATATATTCCTGTTGACCTACAGGTAGACTGGGAACAGTCGAGATCTAAGCAAGAAATCTGACAGATGTGACTGTTGAATTTAATGGTGCATGGTGAACGAAACTGCAATGTAATTTTTTTCTTCAATGAACACTCTCCACTCTGTTAGGAACTATCATCATGTGGTAATTTTATACTAAACTGGGACAGCATGTCTTATTGATGTTAATCTTAGACCACATTACAATGTACATATTAACTCTACAGGAAAAGGCAAGTTTGGTGACATGTTTTTGGCCAAAGCCCGAGGCATACGGCCTCCTGAGCCAGAAACCCTTGTGGTTGTCAAGTCCCTGCTGACAAAGGGTGAGGTGACAAATGCTGAATTTCACAGCGAGATGGAAATGTACAGTAAACTGGAACACCCTAACATTGTCAGACTGCTTGGAGTTTGTCGAGATGCAGAGCCTTTTTTCATGATCACAGAATATTGTGACTGGGTATGTTTTCATGAGTGATTACTTTGTCCTTCCTCGGCTGATTTTATTTCTTGAGTTCACAAAGTAAAGTAAAGTAAAGTAACCCATAGCATTACTGCCGTAGAGGTGTGAGGTGTTAGCGATCTCACATTTCAAAGGCTCGGCTATATGAGGGCGGTAGCCATCTCCTCTCCCTCGCCGCTTTTACTTCCCGGACTGAACCGGTACCCATTTAAGGCTGGGTCGACCCCGGAGCCGTTGCGGTCTGACAAAAACATTACCGCCTCAACTGGGGAATGAACCCAGGACCACTCAGATACGAAGCCAGCGCGCTAACCACTGCGCTACGCGGCTCCCACGCGGTTCACAGGAATCCCATTTTATCCTTCAAATGTTGCTTGAATAGGAGCATAGGACACTACAACTTCTTTATTTTCTTTAGGTTGATCTCAGGTAGTGAACCCATTTGATTTTTACCTCATTAGTGTATATCTGAACAAAAACTATTTTTAAAAATATTTTAAAATTGTCAAAAAATGTTGATTTGAAACAGTTACTACTTTTTCTTAATTGTTCTAATATACAAATCTTTCTTCTTCTTCTTTGTACGCTGTCAAACATCAACCTGTAATATACAAATTAAACAGTTTCTACTCTTTCTTAATTGTTCTAATATACAGATGAAACAGTTTCTACTTTTTCTTAATTGTTCTAATATACAGATGAAATAGTTTCTACTCTTTCTTAATTGCTTTAATATACAGATGAAATAGTTTCTACTTTTTGTTTGGTTTGTATACATTTAAAGTAATTTATATTTTCTCTTTGTTTTCAATTGCTCTAATGGTTCTGAAACAACTTATGATTATAATGTTCATAATAATGTAGATCTGAAACTTATTTTTTAAATTTGTTTAATTCTTTATTGTAGATTTGCACAGCTTAATTTTGTTTTCACAATTTAGCTGAATCTGAAGCAGTTAGTTTTTGCTTTTCCATGGTGATGTTTAACAATTTAACAGTTCTGTATATCAAATTTAGCTGAAGCAGTTTTTTAATTTTTGTGAAATATCAACATTTCTGTTACTTTTTTTATCATTCAAAAGAGCTGTAAAGCAATTGTCCTGTTTAATTTCCTCAGGGAGATCTAAAGCAGTTTCTGTTGGCTACAAGAAGCGATAATGGTCGTCGAGCACCAGCTGCAAGAGTGCCCACCATTTCCTCCGTTCAGAAGCTGAAGATGTGCCATCAGGTAGCTCTTGGAATGGAGTTCCTGTCAGGATGTAAATTCATGCACAAAGATCTCGCTGCTAGAAACATTCTTCTCTCGTCTCGGATGGAACTTAAGGTAAATTAATTTTTTGTATCCTTTCTCCCTGATTAATTTCCTTATGTCATTTAATTTGTAATTTTGTAAACCATACCTTATATCCATTTATCTCTGCTGTCACACTGTCTGCTCAATTGTTTTCTTTGCAAAACATGATATGAAATGTGAACTGCATAAACTCATATGTTCCAAAATTGTAATTTTAAAATTTGATATATTTCACTATATGGAATCTTTTCATTGTTTTGTCTGTTTCATAAATATCTTTAATACTATTAACAATTGCATCTTTGTGGCTGTTTTTGTTCTCATTTTGTGTACATTCATTATTCACAATGAACTTCATGAACTTCCTATTCAACAGTATCAAATATATTCAATCCTCATAGCTGTCATAGGGACATGTATGGTCAGTCTATTGTATAAGCATTGAAAGTAGGATCTGATAATGCTCTCACATCAGGATTCAGTTTGCTTTAGAATGTGCCATTGATGTTTTAATGTGATATACGTGTTTGATAGTCTATTGTTATCCATAGTGTAGGTTTATTGTTATCCATAGTGTAGGTTTATTGTTATCCATAGTGTAGGTTTAAAGTCTACTTTGCTAATTATCACAGTTTTTGTTTTCTGTGTTATTGTCCAATTCATACATCCGACTTTTGTTCTTCATTTGAATCACCAATTCCTGATGTTTATGTTTGTTTTCAGCTAGTAGAACTGTTTTCCACATACCTGAAATTGTTATTGATACTCTATCAATAATTAGTCTTGTCTATCATGCTTTATCAGAGAATGTGTCCTATGTATGTGATAACCAGAAAAGGGGACAGTTCACGTGTTTGTTGCACTCTTCTTTTTACATCTATTGTTTGTCACACTCTTCTTTTTACATCTATTGTTTGTCACACTCTTCTTTTTACATCTATTGTTTGTCACACTCTTCTTTTTACATCCATACGTGGTGAGTAAAGTCTAACAGACCTGTTTTTCTCCCAGTATAGGTTGTTGAGTATTCTTGTGTCTTTTTCATCCATATCTATGTTTTCCAGTTGTGTAATTAATTTCTCAGACTGGACTCTGTGAAAAGTCTTTTAGTAATCTATTCTTATACAGAATATTGCTTCTCTTGCTCCATGGTTCTGTCAAAATTCAAACTGTTTTGAAAGGAACAAATGGAGCTAATTCAAAGATGAAAAATTTAGAAACTGTTATTAGCAATTGAGAACAATTATCACAATTAAATAATATATTATTATTGCCTGTCACAAAAATGCTACTTGAAACCCCATTATTGATTCTCTCTTAGTGAATGCTTTGTCCTGTTTAGTACAAATGTGTTAGTAATATTTATCTATGGAATAGCTGAAACATAAGAGACATAACATGTATTGAGTCATTTAAATTTGTTGTGTGATTTGTCACCAGGTGTGTAGCCTGTCTTTACTCAGAGATGTCTATGCCAGTGAATATTTCCCCCATCCAACAAGACCAACACCAATCCCTCTACGCTGGCTGCCACCAGAAACTGTTCGGGATGGAGAGTTTACTTTCCAAACAGATGTCTGGTCTTATGGAATTTTTGTGTGGGAAGTCTTCCACTTGTGTGACCTCCCCTATCGCCTCCATAGTGATGATGAAATCTTGAAGTCTCTGTGTGGAACTGGTGCAACCGCAAGCTCATTACCACGTTTAGACTTTGCTGAACATTGTCCGAGCCAGATTGGGGATCTCGTGGCGCAGTGCTGTGACATAACTCCTTCGAGCAGGCCAGTGTTCTCAGACCTGGTAGTGACGCTAGGTCAGTTAATGACTGAAGGTGACACCGTCTGATACTAGTAAAAATAACAGTATTGACAGCCCATGGGCTGTAGTCACAGAAGGGTTGGCACATTCTCTTGATGTATTGTACAATGCAAACCTGAATTTATCAGTAAGTGGAACACTTGTATAAATTCTATATAATGGAAGAACTGAATTAACAACAGCATAATCACAGTTTTTAGTTTGCATTTATGTTGAAAATTAATAAGAGAGGCAAATTATTACATAATCAGCCATCATGTTTTTTTCTAATATCTCTAACAGCTATATTAAAGTGTAATCTTTTTGCTGAGGCCATTAAACATGTTGCCCTGTGACGTACAATTTTTCTGCTGCTACACGTCTCTTTTATCAAAATTCAAATGAGCAAGGCAGGTTTTATTTTTCCACTGATAGTTTTATGTGAAGCCTCATTCAAAATAAAATATTTGCCAAAAATTATTATATGTAAACACAAAAACTCATGTTTATTTTATTTAATATTGAAGGCATTTGATTCATTTAATTGGGAGTTATTTTGAAATTGTCTTGTGTAATGTAAGGAGAGAAAGAAATATGACTTGCAATAAATATGTTTATTTACAAACAGTTCAATTTATATTTATGTTAATAACTTACATGTAGTATGATAACTGGTATGACATGATGTTAAGCTGTGCCTGACATATGCAAAAACTGTAAAATTGCTACTATACTGCCATGTTCTGAAACAAATCTACTCGAGGCTTGTAATGGAGTTAATGAATGCCGTGTGAATCCTGGTAATTGAGATGTAAAGAATAAGAACTTTTTATCTTGTCAATCATGTTGTAAAATGTCACTGCAGGCATTTGTGTGGAGGCTAGCAACCTAGTCTTTTTGAGGACAATACTGGACAAAATCCACTATGCAAGACCATAGAGTGGTGAATTATACTGTTGGTCCCAAACTTCTAAAGAAGCAAGAAGGAATAAGAAGAAGAAATGAAAGGAGACTTTTATCTATTAATCTGTCTGTATAGTGAGCTTGCAACCATCATCTGTAGTTCTCTAGGATTATTATGTTGAATATGCATACAGTATTATGCTCTCATACAGTTTAGTACTAATGTCTGTATTAATGTTTCACAACTTTTAAGAAAAGGGGCTCCTTGAAAAGTACTGCTAATTGTGTAGACACTTACTGAAATTATGTTTTGAAAATAATATTCTTGTTCATTTGTATGTGTTGTTCCTGTTTTGTAACAAGTTGCACCAATGCAATGTCAGTGCTCTTGTTGTTATGTTTATGAATAGAATATAGAGAACATAATGATATTGATGGGGAAAAGTCAATAAATAGTAGCATATTTAGAAATGGAATAATTTATAAAGGAATAACAGATCTGTTGAGACTCTTGCAGACCATGAAGGTCTACAGCAGCAGCAGCAGAAAACACTGGTCGTCATACATTAAACCTCATGTTCTGGTGTACAATCCTAGTGCTGTGCCATATTCCTCTATATTGCCATTATATTGTTCACATTGAACTGTCATGCAGCCACTGTGGATGTGTTGAGCTCCCAACGAGTGTCACAGTGTAGATTATTTCAAGCCATTTTTGTTTTGTTTTTCAATGCATTATGATTCAGAGGCCAGTCTTTATTTATTGTTACAAAGCACAGTCAATCAATCAATGAGCCAATCAATCAATCAATAAGTCAATCAAAGTGCATAGACCATTTTACATGATATTTCTCTTTGATATCCCTTTTAATGTATCTTGCATAATTTAGTTCTATCAATGTGTCACATCTCAAATTGATCTTGGTCTTTCTGTGCTTTCTATATCTTTGCATGTTTGTGACAAACCTTGACAGTTACTTTAGAATGTCTTATCTCATTACATATCCAAATTATTTCTGTTTGTATGCCATGCTCATCTGGCTCTTGTTAGTTCTGCCAAATAAATCATTGGTTTACTTATTAGGATATTATCATTTTTCCTCACACATAAAATTCATATTATTTTGACCGTACTATTATTCACATAAATAAAGATATTTCAATACATGTTGTTTAATATGAACTAACAGTTTTCTATGAGCATCTCTAACTTCTTGCTTTCTATTTTTTTTTTTACCATAAAAAATTACAGAGAAATATAATATATTTGAAATTGTCTTGTTTAAATCTGTCATTTATTTTCAGTTCTTTTCAACTTGCTTATTTTTTCTCTTTAACTGATGTCCTAGGCCATTTTTTTCCCTAACAGAAAATCTTCCAAATCAGTAATATCGCTTTGTAGTGTCATTTAATTGTTACAATACAAGACATTATATATGGATTTTGTAACACCTCATAATATGTTCAGTTTGTGTCCAATTATGTGGTAGAATTGCAGGTCTGGGAGTTCACCAAGTTGAACCGTTTTCAAATAATTAAACATCACAAGTCAAAAAATGTATTAACTTGGATGGTGTGTGAAGTGTTTTAGCATGACAAGTCTAATAGGGCACCAAGTTATATGGTGTGCAAAATTTGGAGGCATATCTACAGAAATATGGATATATGGCAGGCACAAAATTGCACCTCTAGCTAAATATCTGACACCATTTTTCAGAAAGCTTTATCATAATTTCAGCTAAATAATACAAAGCAAGTTCAATAACTGTACCCCCCCCCCCCCACCTCATGCTTTCACTGATACAACTGTACCCCCCTTGCTTTCACTGATACAACTGTACCCCCCTCATGCTTTCACTGATACAACTGTACCCCCCTCATGCTTTCACTGATACAACTGTACCCCCCTTGCTTTCACTGATACAACTGTACCCCCCCTTGTTTTCACTGATACAACTGTACCCCCCCCCCCCTCATGCTTTCACTGATACAACTGTACCCCCCTTGCTTTCACTGATACAACTGTACCCCCCCCCCCCCCCTCATGCTTTCACTGATACAACTGTACCCCCCTTGCTTTCACTGATACAACTGTACCTCTCTTGCTTTCACTGATACAACTGTACCCCCCCCCCCCCCTCATGCTTTCACTGATACAACTGTACCCCCCTTGCTTTCACTGATACAACTGTACCCCCCTTGCTTTCACTGATACAACTGTACCCCCCCCCCCCTCATGCTTTCACTGATACAACTGTACCCCCCTTGCTTTCACTGATACAACTGTACCCCCCTTGCTTTCACTGATACAACTGTACCCCCCCCCCCCCTCATGCTTTCACTGATACAACTGTACCCCCCTTGCTTTCACTGATACAACTGTACCCCCCCCCCCCCCCCTCATGCTTTCACTGATACAACTGTACCCCCCTTGCTTTCACTGATACAACTGTACCTCTCTTGTTTTCACTGATACAACTGTACCCCCCCCCTCCCTTGCTTTCACTGATACAACTGTACCTCTCTTGTTTTCACTGATACAACTGTACCCCCCCCCCTTGTTTTCACTGATACAACTGTACCCCCCCCCCCCCCTTGCTTTCACTGATACAACTGTACCTCTCTTGTTTTCACTGATACAACTGTACCCCCCCCCCCCTTGCTTTCACTGATACAACTGTACCCCCCCCCCCCTTGCTTTCACTGATATAACTGTACCCCTCATGCTTTCACTGATACAACTGTACCCCCCTTGCTTTCACTGATACAACTGTACCCCCCGTGTTTTCACTGATACAACTGTACCCCGCATGTTTTCACTGATACAACTGTACCTCCCTTGCTTTCAATCATTTAAATCGATCTATGATGTGCTAAAAGTCTGTTTTTTGTCCTTCCCTTTACTTACCTTCTACTCCCAGTAGAGCAAGATGTCAGCTGGATGCCCTCAAATACAAAATTATTAGCTTGAACTTACTCAATGATTTCTCACAGCTGGTGATGTTTACCATTATCTGAGTAGCAATGAAAAGATTAGGGAAGACGCTCTCATGATATTTTCATGTTAGCCCGACTTATAGTAACATTCTACAATCCTGAATATCTTCATATAGCTGTTGTCCATCAACATCAGAGCTGTACAACTCACAGAAATTTCTGCACTTTTTCTTTAGATCTTTACTAAATGTGTCAAAACACAATACAACGACATTGAGAAGTAACCCAAATTTTGCATCAGTGTCATGCACACAAGCAACCCTTTCATTTTCTTCTCTGTGAAGACATTCAAGTGTTCCCATCTCCTTCCATTTCCTCACTGGTCACTAACCCAGCATCTCTCAAGATCTCATCATCCCTTCATTTCTTTCATATCTGATGTCTTTCAACTTCAATTTTCCATTCCTGACAGAGACCTTAAGTGGCTGAATGACTAAAAATTCCCTTTCATTACCAAAAATAGTATCGGAGGGCTTTCAAGTCCAGGACATAATGGTGGAAACTCATGATAGGATAATGCATCCTATTTTGAATACGCCAATGCGAATGAGCGCTTTGCTTCGAAATCCTTGAAAAATCAGAAAATCCTTACTTCACATGCAGTTCAAGATCTGCCTTGAGTCACGAGTCACTTTTTGTTTCATTGTTCTCATTTTCATTGTCTGTCATATCCTCGAGAACTTGAAATATTTCCCCAAGGACTCTCTTACACAGTCTCGTCTGTCATAACCTCGAGAACTTGAAATATCTCATCAAGGACTTTCTTACACTGTCTCATCTGTCATATCCTCGAGAACTTTAAATATTTCCTCAAGGACTCTCTTACACAGTCTCGTCTGTCATATCCTCGAGAACTTGAAATATTTTCTCAAGAACTCTCTTCACCAACTTTTTTCTTCTCAAAATCAACTCATGCTTACATCACTATGTCTAACATCTGCTCACGTTGTGCTTGATCAGGAGTCGAATCAAACATGAGACTATAACACTTATTCTTATGAATGTTTCTCATGAAACTCTGGTGAACAGTGAATGTTAATATGTGAATGAATTCATTCTGGACACCCGGTGAAAGATAAGATGTGAATTCAAGACGACTTTTCACATGAGTTAGGTGTTCTTACATGACAGGGTCAAATATGGCCAGTAGTTTCAGTAAGCCAAGAAACTGTTCAACATTGAAGTCATTGTTTACTTGAAGTGAGTCTCTGTGTTCTGATAGAGCCATGTTCTGAGTCGAAAGGAATTTTATGGAGTGAAGAATTCTCTTCAAGATAGCACACCACTTGCGATTTTCCTTCTCAATTTGGGTCAATAACTCCTGTTTTCAGCCAAATTTCTTTCCATTTCTTTCCACTGTGTCAAGTGCTCCTGATGATTCTTAGCATTTTCAAGAACACTAATTCTTTCAGGTTCTTTCCACCTGTTGAATCTACTTTCGTGCTCCAGTGAGGACTGATTGTCTGATAAGAAATTGAGAAAACAGGATACAAAATGCAGACTTTTTATAAGACAAATAAATGACCTTTGAACCAGTCACTTTCTCACCATGACCATTTCCAAATTTTCTCTTGAACCAAGACTTGTTCACTTAGCGGTTGTTTGTTGCTAGAAAAGGCTCCTCAATGTTCTGTGAATACTTCAAAACCAGTTTTATTATTTCTGTTCTCAATGTACCAGTCAGAAATGATTCTCCAATATTCTTGTTGAATTCCAGAAGTTCTGTTCTCAATGTACTAGTCAGAAATGATTCTCCAATGTCCTTGTTGAATTTCAGAAGTTCTGTTCTCAATATACCAGTCAGAAATGATTCTCAAATATTCTTGTTGAATTCAGAAGTTTAATGTTGTGTTGTTCAATCACTTGTGGTATAACAGTTCAAGGTTCTATGAAGTTATTTAGGTTCACAGCTGTCAGATCAAGTAAAATCTCAGCAATAAACTCAGCATGACTACCACTATCACCTGTCATGTCAATGTTTGCTGTGGCTTTTATTATGCTCAGATTTATCTGACCAGGCTTTCTCTTCGTCTTGTGATGCATTAGGGCTTGATCCATCTTTGTATTCTAACAAGTAGGGTCTCCCTAAAATAGAATTGAAACTTTGCAAGGATGGCTTGTCTAACTATATTAGAAAACCTTCCCTCACCTCCCTTCAAGTACAGTACATACAATACCCTAGATACTGCACTGTTCAAGTCTGGTAATGTGACCAGTTGGACAATGAATTAAGTCTTACAATAGGTCAGGCCTCATAGTGTGTCAGCTGTGACAGCAGGTCAGATCTCATTGTGTGCCAGCTCTGACAGTATGTCAAGTTCTAAGAATACGTCAGATGTCAAATTGGTTCAATTTTCAATAGTATAGTTAGTTAGTTTTCTTTCCACTTATGCCACTGAGCATCATTGGGAGCTCAAGTTGTCTTTCCTGCACCAAGTGTGTTGTGACGGTCAATGTGAGCCTGTGGTGCTGCTCAATCATTCTGATGTCATCTATCCACCTTCTTCATGGTCACCCTCTTGCCCTGTAGCCAGATCTACCAGCATTGCATGCCATCAGTGTAAGTTAATGAGTATATAGTCTCATTAGATGACAGAACCAGCATATTTTTGTGCCGTGTACTCTGTACAAGACATAGTGCCAACAATACTTTGAATGTCGTCATTGCACATTCTTTCTTTCCTGGTAACACTGATGACCTTCCTCAAAACCTCATTTCACATGTTAAATTTCTGTTTTTACGAGCCTTGAACATTAAACATATATGGCACTGGAAGAACAGAGTCAGCATAAATATACTGTGTGACAGTGCTGTCCTCGGTTGAGTGTGACAGTACTGTTTACAAGCTTTGTCCCCAAACTAATGCTCAGGTGCCTAAACAGTGGCAAGAGCTGATAAGTCACAGCAGATGCTTTTTCACACCTAGTCTCAATTTCCGTGTTGATTTTACCATCTGCCAAAAAAAATACTGCCCAAATACTTGAACTTACTGGCCTGAAAATTTGAACTTATGGGCCAAAATAGTTGAACTTATGGGTCAGAATACTTGAACTTATGGACCAGAATACTTGAGATTAAGGGCAAGAATAGTTGAACTACAGGGCCAGAATACTTGAATGCATGGGCCTGAATACTTGCTTATGGGCCAGAATACTTGAACTTATGGGCCAGAATACTTGAACTGTTGAAGAGCAATATCATTGAGACTTAAATTGAGTGTATATTTATGTCTTTTATTCAAATGTCCATGTCAAATATATTGCTAATGTCAAACAGTATATTTCACATCTACAACTTAAAAAACTATCATCACACTGCTTGTTCCCATTGCCAGTGTCCCTAGGAGAATTTATATGGCTGAGGAATAAAGGCTACTTGCTTCAGCATAATCACCATGCATTGTACAGGCTAGATTTGTATTTTACCTCCAATAGAATAAATCCCTAATGAGGTTTTGACTATATGTCCTCGTAGTCAGGCGACAGACATCAAAACCTCTCGGCCAGCCATTTCTCATATTTAATATCCAAGTTGTTAATTGTATGTAATGTCTGGCAGCCTAGGTTACCGTACAAACTTGTGTATACGCAAGAACATTTTTAAAAATTGAAAATTGTCTAAAAATCAACATTAGCTTATGGACTGGTTATCTCTTGCCAGAATCATACACTTGTAATATATCATAGATTAGGTCTTGCCAGATTGGCTGGAATCATTCATTTGTGACATATCATGTGTGGCTGAAACATGCCAGTTTTAGAATGTCATACACTACGGTGCATAGTTTGTCAGTCATCATATGTTATATATCAAGTCAAATATCAAACTAAGTCAAGTTAACAACTATATTATCTTAAACTATTACAAGTATCAAAGTTATGTTTTTATCAGTCACAAAAGCGTGTAATACCTCACATGAAGCAGTATGTCTTCTTTTATGTTAGATGAAGTTTTGTAGTGTGTCAAGACTGATTGTAGTTTGTCAAGTTAGATTGTAGTGTGTCAAGACTGATTGTAGTTTGTCAAGTTAGATTGTAGTGTGTCAAGACTGATTGTAGTTTGTCAAGTTAGATTGTAGTGTGTCAAGACTGATTGTAGTTTGTCAAGTTAGATTGTAGTGTGTCAAGACTGATTGTAGTTTGTCAAGTTAGATTGTAGTGTGTCAAGACTGATTGTAGTTTGTCAAGTTAGATTGTAGTGTATTAAGTCAGATTGCAGTTTTTCAAGTCAGATTGTAATGTATCAAGTCAGATTGCAGTGTTTCAAGTCAGATTGTAGTGTGTCAAGTATTATAGTTTATCAATCTGTATAGAGCAAACTTTGACAAGTAATATGTCACTTTGCATGAGCGACTGTCAAAGCAGTTTGAGAGAATGTATCTGGCTGTAGATTTCAGGAGAGCTGTATGTGTGAGAATAGGGTCATTGTCTCACGGAATATGACTCACTGTAAAGTGGGGTTTTGCATACCCTTACCATTCACAGTGCAAAAGCCTGCTGAGTGTGGAGTAGCTTTCAGAGCATGAAAGAGAAAGTTCTAGAGACAATGTCCCAAATATGGCACATGAATAAAAGTCAATAACCAATTTTCTCAGGGTTCGGAAGAAGAAAATCTGGCAGCAATGAAACATGTTTGTGATTGAGTCACAGTATGCAGCTGCAAAATGAATACCAGACTCATGTTCTCAGTTATGAAAAAAGAAAATGCAGAGAGGAGGAGAACTGATCAAACCACTTCATAAGACTGAAAACCAAACATAATTTTGTCTAACACTTTCATCCGCTACAGACTTATCTGTCGTACGATTACTTTGACATTTGAATGTGACATCGTAGCTACATTGTAGTACATACGTCACACAATATGTCATTAACAATGTATTATTTGTCAATATTTATTTATGTGAAATTCATACAGCACATGCATGCTCAAGTCTATTCAATGCTCCAGTGAAACCAATACATATGTAATATACTCTTGAATCTGTATGTGTCATGTCTCCAATATTTCCCCATACAAGATAAAGGAGGCAGTCTGCTCCAAAGCATCCATAAGGATTGTTCATCTATATAATTGCATAAGGGAGCCACAAAAATATATGTACCTAAGCTGTAAATATTTCATGAAGACTAACATAACACTGACTTCATTCTTACTTCATATTTGAACTGGTTCTCAATATTTTGTACTTCTTAACAAAGTTTAACTGCTTCTTAATGGTGATAGGTGCTTGTAAGGTTGTGCATGCTTAGGATGTTATATGCATTTATGAAGCTGTATATGCATGTCATGTTGCATACGTAGATGAAATTGTGCATCTTTATGAACATGTGCGTGTGTGTGTTTCATTGCGTATGTAAGTGAAATTGTACATCATTGTGGTTTTATGTGAAATTAAACATTGTTGTGAAGTTGTATATGGAATTGAACATGATTGTTAAGTTGTATGTGAAATTGTCCACCATTGTGAAGCTGTACGTAAAATTGTACTTTATTGTGAAGTGCTCATAACATTGTATTTCATTGAGAAGTTGTATGTAGATATCAGGTTGCATAAGTATGTGAAACAGTACATCATTGTAAAGTTGTATGTGAAGTTATATATCATTGTAAAGTTGTATGCAATATGAAGTTGCATGTGCTTATTAAATTAATCTTTATCATTTTGATGTGCCATGTCTCTCAGTGTTGATGATCAAGTTCTTCAACAAGGACCTGTCTTTTCAGCATCTCATCACTTTTGATGTTCTGTTTGCCCATCCATCTTGTCACATACCATCTTGTATCTTTTCTGTTATTCTTAACTTCTCTTACCTTTGATCTTTCCTGTTGTCACAAGGTCATGCTACGGAAAATGTGTTCAATTAATTGTTACCGATATCTCTTTATTTAAGTTACCACTTCTGAAGCTGTCATCCAGTAATATATCTGCATTGAATATCTTAGTTCGCAAGCATATTTCTGATGCTGCCAATGGTTTCTCTATTCATGTTTATTCATTGTCCACAATTCACATCTATTAAGACATATCGGTTGTAAATAATCCTGTCACCTCTCATTCTCTCTTCATTGACAAGCACTTGTTAAATAAAACTGACATCCTCAACTGTATTAGTTGTATCAATTGTGTAAATGTCAGTATGTGAGAGTGCATATTTGTTGTTATATTTTGCTGATTGAAGTGAATGATTATATGATAATAATTGTGAGATAAGTTTTCATGTATCTGTTCTTTTTGTGGCTGGATGTCTGTGACATTTGATAAATTAAACAAAAATGACAATCTGAAATAAAAAATATAGTGCTTTGTATTTTGATATGCAAATCAACAGTTCATTAAAAGTAAGCCTGGATTAGTGCAAAATGTATTTACATTTTTTGTTTCGACTCAAAAGTAAATTTCATACAGAGAATTGTTATTTTTCATGTTAGTAAGAAAATTAGAAAAATCTGAGGTGAATTGTAGAATTCATGGCAATATTACCACTGAGACAAGTAAACTTTAAACACTCAGAAAATGAACAGAATACTATACAGAAGAAAATATATTTGTTTTCAGATGTTCTGCGAATTTGTTAATTGCATTAGATTAAGGGGACTCAAGTGGTCTCGGAGTAATGTGTCCGCCTCGGGTGATGGAGGTCGCGTGTTCGAATCACGGTGAAGATCAGGATTTTTTTTCTAGTGGGTCTTCTAGTAAAAATTCCCCTGATCTCTGGGTAGTGAGATTGGACTCCCATGTTCAGTGTCAAGCATGTTAAAAATTCCTTGTCAGTTGGAAATCAAAAAGACTAGGCTTAACAGTTGCTGCCCGGACAAAATTCAAGTTAAAAATCTACCCAAGTTATTTGTACCTTTCCCCAGGTGGTTTGTTAAGAGTAGCTATAGATGGCACCTAACTGGCTGCAGGTCTACTTAGCTCTAGTGTTTGAGTCTATTAAGATAAAAACAACCATCCAAGAAAACTGGTTGTATACAGACTCTGTAGTCTTCTAAACCAGTATAAAGAAATTAAGTTAAGTTAAGTGTGGACCGTTATATCACTGATCTACTTCTTATTATTAGGTATAGGGCCAAAGTCATTCTGTCAACAGTGGCAACAAAAAAAAAAGCAAAATGGTAGTTTAATATAAGTACAGGCAAGATTACCTTTTATTGCAATTTGTATTCATGTATACCTGCCTTTCAGTCACTGTTATCTTTCAAAGAATATGGCAGGCAGCACCATTCTGTTTCCAAGCCCAACAGAGTACATGAACTTTGTTACTAGAGGGCAGCCCCACCAAACTGTCAGGGTTTTTGTTGTTGGCAAAATATAACCATTAGCAATCTTTGTATCTTTCAGAGGTGTTAGTGTGTGTTAGCACATGGTTGCATATTTTAAATGTTTAATCTGTTTCCACAGTTTGTATGGTATGAAAGCGGCCGGAATACTCTACAACTTACCACTCATGTGGTTATGTTTGCTTGCAAAGAAAATAATTGTTGCATTGAATAAAACAATACGAGAATGTAAATAAAAATTTGTCAATCCAAAAATGTATTTTTATTCCCCTACATGTGTCTAAATTTAAGTGTCTGCTTCCATTAGTTTGATCATGTATTCTATGACTTAGTTTGTTCATCCCTTAATACCAGTCTGTACAATGTGTACACATACAGAGATTAGAACATGGACACCTCTTTTAACTGTGTGTCACAATATATGTACACATACATAGACTAGAACATGGACACTTCTTATAACTGTGTGTTACAATATGTGTACACATACAGAGACAAGAACATGGACACTTCTTATAACTGTGTGTTACAATATGCGTACACATACATAGACTAGAACATGGACACTTCTTATAACTGTGTGTTACAATATGTGTACACATACAGAGACTAGAACATGGACACTTCTTATAACTGTGTGTTACAATATGTGTACACATACAGAGACATGAACATGGACACTTCTTATAACTGTGTGTTACAATATGCGTACACATACAGAGTGCTTGAACATGGACACTTCTTATAACTGTGTGTTACAATATGCGTACACATACCCAGTGCTTGAACATGGACACTTCTTATAGATGGAATAACACTTGTTATAATTGTGTACAACTATTGACCACATACATAACCCTGATACAGGAGTACATAAACTATAGTGTGTATATATCTTTGTTATATTTGTATGCTGTAGTGCATCTAGTGAGTGTTGGGTGTGGCTTGTCTGTCCTATCAGTGCCATACAAATGATTCAGTGACTAGATTAGAGCCATATCTGTTGTAAAATATTCACATGTTATCAAATGTATCAGTAAGATTAAACAGTAGCAAATGTCTGGGGAGATATTAGGAAAGTGGCAGCTGATTAGTGGAACTTGATCAAGCCCAGCTGATTGCTGCAGAAGTGACAAATGGCTAACTTGATTATGCCAAGCAGATTGCTGCAGAAGTGACAAATGGCTAACTTGATTATGCCTAGCAGATTGCTGTAGGAGTGACAAATGACTAACTTGATCAAGCCAAGCAGATTGCTGCAGAAGTGACAAATGACTAACTTGATTATGCCTAGCAGATTGCTGTAGGAGTGACAAATGACTAACTTGATCAAGCCAAGCAGATTGCTGCAGAAGTGACAAATGACTAACTTGATTATGCCTAGCAGATTGCTGTAGGAGTGACAAATGACTAACTTGATCAAGCCAAGCAGATTGCTGCAGAAGTGACAAATGACTAACTTGATTATGCCTAGCAGATTGCTGTAGGAGTGACAAATGACTAACTTGATTATGCCAACAGATTGCTGTAGGAGTGACAAATGACTAGTGAAACTTGATCATGCCAAGTAGACTGCTGTAGAAGCCAACATCGCAAAGAGTACTTGAACTGCTTTGGCACTGGCATCTTTTTGGGGGTGTCACTTTGGAGGTCTCTATGCTTCTGAAGGCACAATCAGGGGATAAAGTATTTATGTAAACTTGACTGCTGATGACTAAAAAACACAAATTATGAAATGTATTTGTTTGACCATCAACAGCTTCTGAAGGTGAGCTAGGCAGGTTATAATCATTAGAAAGACGAATGCCAGTACATTAATCTGAAAATGCTAGAAAAGGACAATAACAAAAACAAAAAACAAAGAGAAGAAGTACAACTACAGCTTGGCTTTGTTACTGCACATGAAGATTTTAATATTGAACAAAAAACAACAAAAAAACCAACCACATGTAAACATTATGTGAAATTGAATGTCAGTACAGCTCAATGTATTGATGTTTGTTTCAAAAGTAGAATTTTATTTGTGAAAATTAAATGTTCTGTGAGTAAAATGCCAAGATGGGTTTCAGTTGTTTTTTTAGAAACCCGTACAGTTGCATATACTGAGACACATGATCAGCAAAAGGAGGTTTAAGGTGGCTACTGCAATTTAAAACAATTTAGGGCAACAGAAAAAAACCTTCCAAAACACAACATTCATAAAGAATGATAAGATTTATGTTGCCGACATTTGGAAGCTTTGATATAATATTAAATACTCGATTATCTAGGAGGCTGCGTGACATAGGGGTGATGCATCAGTTTCACAGTCACAACGATCCTGGTTCGAATCATGCTCGTGTCCAGCTAGACAGACATGGTTTTTTATTTGCTCCTCTATGTATGGAAAGTAATGGCAACCTACCGTACTGCACACTTACCAAGAATTTTATAACAACCAAATAGGTTGGCGGTTGTAAAAAACGATGTTCTGTAAAGGACATGTTACTTACTTTACTCTCCTATCTGGCACATCAGCTACAATGCTCAAGTAGTCAATGGCACAAACAACAAAGTCACCAGAAACACATTAAAAATGTATTGATAGTTGCCATAAGTACCACGATGCAGTCGCGATTCTCTGCGAATTGGATATTTCGTGTAACAGTTTCACAAGTATCCAAAACATGATCTTTGCCATTCCTGACATCTGTTGTGGATACAAATTTGGGGGAATAAAAGCCATTTGCTCAGACAGATGCTGTGCTGGCTATGTTTTATCTTCCTCCTCCCCCTTCCCCAACAGAAATAACCTACACAATATCAGGATTCAAACTCATGTTCTTAGGCTAGGAGATTGCTATCGTAAACTACCCGCCCCTAACAAAATATAACTGTGAACTATATATTTGCTAACATAAAGGTCATTAAAGACATCATCCATGCCATGCTTGACCAGTCCTCTTCCATCGCAAAGTGTTCATGCCTTTTCTTAATTTTTGTGTGGTTTATGTTTATACAGGGTGAGGTAGCTGACTCCATGCCCAGCCCTCCTTAGTCACCTCTGACAATGTGCACGGCATGTTAGTTTTACTATTCTATGCTCCCCTTTTGGGCCCCACCATCATAGGGGCATCTTGCAATGTTTGAAAATCTCACTGTGTCAATGTTACTTCTGTGAGAAGAAGTCACACCTTCAAGAAGAAACATATCCTCAAGGAAGAAGAACTATAATCCTCATTTTGTCAAGTGTTTACGCATTATTTAACTTCAAGTATATTGTCTCTTCTTCTCCTGTGCTCCTTCTCAATCTCCTGCTACCAAGCCCTAAACAGGGTTTTGCAAGTAGCAAGATGTAGTCTGGAGGATGGAATGCATTGTGTCACTAGTTTACAGCTTGACTGCAATATTTGCATCTTTCGGTCCAACACGTCCGTCTTCAACAGCAAGCATATTTAAGTACCGGGTTAGCTTTCCATCTTCAATCCCTTCTCCTTATCCAGTCTGCTCTGTTGCAGCCTGTTACCCAGGATCACCGTATGGAGGTGTAGAAGGGTATTAGCAGCTCAGGCTCGCTGGCTCTGACGCTAGCAGTCGGCTATGGGTCACTGCAGCTCTTGCTCAGCTCAGCATCTTGATCCCAAGTATATAACTGATTTGTGTAACAAAACCTGTTCATCTTTCTAATACATGACAGTCTGAACATTTTTACTGCATTTGTTCATATATATATTTGCAAATGGCTGAATGGCTAGTGTTAATGTGCATATTGATTTTCTGATTATTATGAATTGTCGTTAGTTTTAATGCATTTCTTGAGTTATTTAATTATGGCTGTTCATTTATGTTAATTACAGTATTTTGTCTTCATAGTCTTATTGCATTTGTTAACTGTCATTGTATATTACAGTTTATCTGATTAGTTTCACTGTATTTCTTTATTGATTTTATACATGGCAGTTTTGTCTGTCTAATAAGTTCTATAGTTGTTTCATTGTTTGTTTGTAACTTGTATGTTAATTAGAAGTAACCATAACTTTTTACCCCTCTAGGTTAAAAACTGTCCAGTCTATGGTTTTTCAGATATTCCTGAGTATGAAACATTCTGGGTATGATACTGAAATAAAAGAGTACAGAACTAATTTTCCTGGGGATCAGAAGTAGAAGATAGATGGGATTTAGTGTAATCAAAGATATCCAAGAGTAACATCAGAGTCTGATGAAACACGCAGATCAAGTCTCCCCCCCCCCCTCCCCCTTCCCCACCTCTTTTTCACGTCATGCTTCTGAAAATAAGCGATGTGTCAATAGTCTGATTAACGAGGTGGAGATTGATATTGTGATCCCAGTAGTGATGAGCTTACTGAGAGGAACTTCTCATTGCACTACAGCCAGGAGGACTTGGGTACACCTTCTCAGGTATGTTTCAAGAAGAGCCACTGTAAGCCATCACCAAAGAAACATGAAATGTTAAATGAGAGTACATGTGACTTCTGATAACAACAATATGATTTTATTGTTCTCCATCGTGATCATCACTCTCTCTGCTCAGCCGTGTGGACAGTCTTTCCTTTCTTTGTACGCTGAAATGGGTGACTTGTGCTGCTTTCTTTAAGTGAGTTAGAAAATGTGCCCTTTGTCATCCTCACCCTCCCATCCCACTACCTACGAACAGCGGCAATAAAATTATCAAGACATCTAAAGATAGTTCAGGATGCAGATTATTCTTCAGAGTTTACTGCTGAATCCTTTCCCGTAGATAGGTATCTCGAAAGACAACAGGGGTGGGACATCTAATAGATTGGGCATGTAGCATGACCAGGTCCACATTTCTATGTTTATAACGAATGGCACCAAAATAATGCTGTTCCAGATATTCACAAATTGTTGTCACAAGGTGAATGTCAATGCCACTCACATAGCGATAAAGGCACTATGATTAATTCAGTATGATTGTAACTACAGAAGATAGCGGAGGTAGTCAAGCTACATTGTGATGATGTATGCGAACCACAGATACAAGCCACAATAATTGCATCAATGACAACGACAAATAAAGAACTAGTCGATTGTTGCAGCAAATTATTTACGCACCTTAACGATGAGATGTCACATGATGTAGGATAACAAGAATCAACAGACAATGTAATTAGCGTTACACACAATCGCTATTGTTCATAGCGAAATAATGACATGCATTTTTTCGGCTTGTCTCTAGATGACAAAATATACAGCAACTGGTAAAATTGCACGGTTCCTGCCATCCTACACAACCGAAGCATTTGGCCAGAGTCTCTATTTAAAAGTTGAATAACATCCATTTATCGTTGTGTGTCTTACCTTTCCCTTTCACTTGCACAATGGATTGTTCCAGGGGATTGGAAAGATGCAGGAGTGATCCCCTTATTCAATAAATCAGATCCAGCTAATTATAGACCGGTGAGTTTAACGATCATAGTCTGTAAATTGTTAGAGTCAATGATCAAAGAAAACATTGCAATGTATTTAGACAAGTTTAATCAAATAAGAAATAGTCAGCATGGGTTAACTAGAGGCAGATCATGCTTAACACATCTATTAGAATTCACGGAGGAGGTTACTAAAATGATAGATGAAGTGGAGCCAGTAGATGTTATTTATCTAGATTTTGCAAAGGCCTTAAATAGAGTACTTCATCAAAGATTAGAAAGTTAAAATCACATGGAATAGGTGGGGAAATTGCTAAATTAATTGAAAATTGGTTTACCGGAAGAAGACAGAGAGTGGGCACAAATAAGAAGTACTCTGAGTGGTGTGAAGTAAAAAGTTGGATCTACAGGGCTCGGTTTTGGGACAAATTTTGTTCTTGATATATATATAAATGATTTGGACTTTGATATCAGATTCATGATTGCAAAATTCACTGATGACAGAAAATTATGCAGCAGTATCTCATCTAAAGCAGAAGTGGATATACTGAGGTCGGATCTAGATAAAATTCGAGAATGGTCTGCGAGCTGGTAAATGGAGTTTAATGTAAATAAATCTACAGTCATCCACATGGGTAGATCCAATATGGAACATAATTACAGAATGGGTAAGAACAATATTAGAATGACAGAAAAGGAACGAGACCTATGGGATCATACATGTAAGGTGAGTGAGCAAATCCAGGTAGCAGTGAAAAAAACAAATCCAATGTTAAGTATGATAAAAAGAAATATTAAAAAAAGGAGCAAGGAAATGATAGTCAATCTGTATAAAGCATTAGTTAAACCTAGATTGGAGTACTGTGTACAGGTGTGGAGTCCTTATCGTAGAGGGGATATAAACATGCTGGAAAGGATGCAAAAAAGAGCAACAAAGCTGATAGTGGGATTCCAGAATTACAGTTATGAGGAAAGACTCAGAAAAACCGGCGTACAGTGACTAGAAAAGGAAAGAATTCGTGGTGACTTAATATAGGTTTATAAGATAATCAAAGGAACATATAAATCAGACTAGAACAAGTTTTTCAAAATTCAAACACCTACAAGAACAAGAGGGCATAGCTACAAATTAACTAAAGAAAGGTCCAGATTAGAGATTATGAAATATTTTTTTTAGTCAGAGAGTATTGAATGCTTGGAATGCATTGCCATAGGAAGTAGTGGAGGCAGGGACAGATTTAAGAATAGATTTGATGCACATAGCTTTTAGAGCAAGGAAGTGTAAATGAAACTGGTTGTATACAGACTCTGAAGAGTCATCTAAACCAGTATAAAGACATTAAGTAAAGTTAAATTATAACCGCAAAAGGTCATAGGACATCAGTCAGTGTGTGAGTGTTGTGTGTCGGCCTAACCGGGTAGGCCCAATCTCTCCCAGGCGTTGCGTTTTAGGCCATTATTGTCCTGCATCTTATTTCACAGCCACACCAAAACCGACACTGTCTACAACTGGGAGTCAATCTCGTGAAACTCAACCATGTGCACTAGATCGTGAAAATATGACACAGGATAACCGTAGTACTATTTCTTATAGTCGATGTCCACGCCAGGATAATCGGAGGGAAGAAAATATTTTAAAATGCTTGAATCAACTAATCCAGATGGAAAACAGCATCATGTTTCCGTGGACACAAGTGTGAATTCCAGGCAAATCCATGACCTGGTGGCATCCATAATAAACTAAAACACCAGAGCAAAGTTAGGTCTCCAGCTGGTTTAAAGCTATCTTTGCTGCTTACAAATTTACAAAATATGATATGCAGAATTGGAAAATAAAAGATAGAAAACTCTCTCTTCAAACTGTTGATACCTGGGCTGAAAGAACAGGCCCACTGTTTCATTGTAAGTATTTTATAATAGATGACAAACAGTGTTGTGCATGGAGCTAGGAAGCGCATCATGTAAAACTATTGAAATTGACACTGCACATGTGCTTCCTGTAAAGTAGCCAGTGGTAGTGGTTTCCTTATGCTTCACTTGGAGCAAAAAGCTTAATCAATCAATCATCAATCGCTTTTTTAAAAAAAGAACTTGACATAATCCAGTCATCTCAATCATTCAGCCCATCAAACTATATACTGTATCAATCATTCATCCCATCAAGTTTTATACCATGTCAATCATTCAGCCCACCAAGTTTTATCATGTCTCAATCATTCAGCCCACCAAGTTTTATCATGTCTCAATCATTCAGCCCACCAAGTTTTATCATGTCTCAATCATTCAGCCCACCAAACTTTATCATGTCTCAATCATTCATCAGCAGCAGGCCTACTTTGCTCAGTTAGTTATCTTAAGAGTTACAACATAGACTACACAACGACACGACTTCAACACACAAACATTAAAACTATTGTTAACCATTAAGACAAAATAATTTCATTTATTTACACGATTAATTGTTACACAATATCAACAAAAGAAAAGAACTACTAAACTAAATAATATCTATAATAAACTAACACAGAGGATTCAAGCATTAGCTGTTGATGTTACCTCCAAACTAATATACAGAGGTTCTAAGTCTCATATTTGAAATAACATAAACCCTAAACTTAGTCTAATTCAATTGTATTACAAATCAGCAGTTATATCTCTAAACTAATAGTCTCCTGTTGTCTTCCGGGTCGTCTGCATTGGTGATGATCTGCCGTCCTCTGTCAGAGTTGGCTACTTTAGGCTGTCGAGCGTACAAACATGGGTTAACAAATGAGCTCCTGGAGAAGACTCCAGCTATGGCTAACACTCAGACCAGGTACCCATTCTCCAGCGTATGTGACGTGTCCCTTTGGTGCCTGCGTTACACCTATTCTGAGAGAATATGTTCGCTGAGGATTCTTAGGTTTTACCTCCCTTTTTCCTACACTGGTATTGGGTTTACCACACCCTTTTCGACACGTACTTTGGGATTTATATACCAGGATTCACAGATCCCTTTTTGACACATACTTTGGGATTTGTATCCTGGGGTTCACCAGACCTTTGTCGACACAGACATTGGGTTCACCAGACCCTTTTCGACACGAACCACAACACATCTTCTCACTCACAAGTGATCTGATTTCTATCTCATTTTGCTTACAGGATGTCTGCCATTCGCACCTTTGAGCTAGATGCAAGGCTCTAGGCGTATGATGGAATAACTACTCAGTGAACGTGCTCTCTCCAGAATGCTGAATCTCCTGTCTACATTGTCTTTTATACTCTTTTCTTAACCATGTACACCCAAAATGACTGTCTAGTGGTCCTCCTCTGTTGGTTGGTTAGCTATCAATCTAATTTAGTCCCAAACATTTAGTATCTTATTGCCCGCAATATCTACAGGCAGGTCACTGTCAATCTAAACGTGATACATACGGCCTGCCCTGCAAGTCCTTGTCGACACTCTTACCCCCACCCATATATCTGGTACCAGTCCGATACTAAGAATGGTCAATCTACCAACTACCCCCAATCCAGACAAGTTTTCCACCTATAGTGATTTTAACCTCTCGCTTCCCTGTCGACACCGGCGACTGACCCTGGGCGGACCTAGTGTCGACACCAGCGACTGACCCTGGGTTGATCTTGTCTCACTAACTATTTTCTCATGCAACTTTTGCCTCTCAGAGAATACAGTCGCCAGACCCCATTTCCTGTCTCAATCATTCATCCCATCCAATTCTATACTTCCTCAATCATTCCTCACATCCAATTCTATACTGTCTCAATCATTCATCCCAATTCTATACTGCCTCAATCATTCAGCCCACCATGTTTCATACTATCGGAATCATTTAGTCCAACAAACTATAAACTGTCTCAATCATTAAACCCACCAAACTCTATCATGTCTCAATCCTTCAGCTAAACCAAGCTTTATCATGTCTCAATCATTCAACCCACATAGATACATCTTGTTGTCCACAGCATTTGTGACATGGCAGTATGGGATAAGTGAAGTCAGGTATTATACTATAAAAGACTTCATCTAAATATTTACCAAACAGATAGTTTGATGAAAAGAAAAAGAAAACACATTCAATATGGAAATTACTGAAGGATAGAACATGAGAAAACATAGACTCAACATGAGATTATTGTCATAGGTTAGAGGATAAAACAAGAAAAACTCAAACGGTGTAGGATATATAAACTAGCTTTAAAAGTCTAAATGTAACAGAAACATTAAAAAGTTTTATATTGGAAAATTCATAGAAACATTTCAAAGTTTTATATTGGAAAATTCATAGAAACATTTCAAAGTTTTATATTGGAAAATTCATAGAAACATTTCAAAGTTTTATATTGGAAAATTCATAGAAACATTTCAAAGTTTTATATTGGAAAATTCATAGAAACATTTCAAAGTTTTATATTGGAAAATTCATAGAAACATTTCAAAGTTTTATATTGGAAAATTCATAGAAACATTTCAAAGTTTTATATTGGAAAATTCATAGAAACATTTCAAAGTTTTATATTGGAAAATTCATAGAAACATTTCAAAGTTTTATATTGGAAAATTCATAGAAACATTTCAAAGTTTTATATTGGAAAATTCATAGAAACATTTCAAAGTTTTATATTGGAAAATTAACTCCTTGAATATATCTGGCCATTTTAAATGCCATAGAATTTTCAGCGGGGTATGTCTTGCCACTTAAATGACAACTTTTTGTTTCTTTGCTAAAATTTGTAATGTATCTTATAAAAACTAATTACAGTTTCCATCTAGAAGAATTTTTACTCCGTTTGCCGTGCTAAAGAAAAGGATGAAACTAAGATTTTAGTTAATTTTGATAAATTTTCTTTGAGTTTTTATGTTGTAAACAAAGACAGCATGAATTCTCAACCATTTGGCAGTGGTATTATGAGTTTGTTAACGGTCGATGAGGCACAAGCTTTAATAACATTGTGTATGCATGATGAAAACATGTGGGATAATGGAGAGTATAGCAATTCCGATAGCAACAGTAACGAAGTTGAAAGTCATCTTCATTTTGTCATTAATGATAGCGACGATGAAAATTATGCCCCGCCTCCTATGAAGAAAAAAGTGTTTGCTAAACAAGGTAGAGGTCGTGGTAAAGCAAGGTCCGTCATGTTACTGTTAGACCTACAACAACTGCTAGTCACAGGAATGTTACAGTGTGGTAAAGCAAGGTCTGTTGATGTTACTGTTAGACCTGCAATAATTTCTAGTCACAGGAATGTTACAGCATGGTAAAGCAAGGTCTGTTAATGTTACTGTTAGACCTGCAATAATTGCTAGTCACAGAATGTTACAGTCCCTGTATCAGCAGGGACATACTAACCAGAGTAGATTCACATTGTAGAGGATCAGAAGCAGAACACATTTCACTTTCACCCTTTTCACAATTCTGGAGTTTTACCAGATTTTGGGTTAGATTCTAGCTACCAGGCTGTTGAATTTCTCAACAAATTATTTGATGTGGAGGTGAAGGAACTTCTTATAAATTCAATTAATACCTTTGCCCGGAAAAGAATACAGATCAGCACTCTATCTATTCCTCATTCTGTGTACAATAGGTTGGAGGATATTACTACAACTGAATTCAACACATTTATTGCCATGCTCATTCTGATGGGCATTGACAGAAGATTTGCTATATCTGACTACTAGTCAGTGTCAGCAGAGCTGTTAACTCCCTGTACTAGACTATGTTTTTACAACAGAGGTTTCAAGATATTTATCATTCTATGCTTCATGCATTTCATGAAAATGCATACGGCAAGAACAAAATTGAGCCGTTCATGAACTTTCAAGCAATTGCTGATTTTGCAAATTATTGCTAATATTGCAGCAGTAAGCATAACAGAAGCGGTAGAAAGAGCACCAGAAATATGCCCAGTTTCTAACCCAATGAGACTTGTCCAATGAATTTGTCATATTATTTTGTATGTTGCACATGAGCGCAATTGTGTACATTGTTCAACACCCATTGAAAGGCAAAGGACACACTTTGTATGCTTAGAGTGCACAAACCAACCACATCTTCCTCTCAGGGACTGTTTTCAGGAATACCACAATGCCTAACATTAAATAACTTAACTTAACGTCTTTATACTGGTTTAGAAGACCCTGCAGTCTGTATACAACCAGTTACATTAATGCTTATATGCGAGGTATCTTCAAAAAGTTCCCGGAATAGTTTGAATGAATGATTATATTATGGAGAATAAATATTTAGAAGTTGGTAGTGACCTGTATGAAATTACATGACAGACATGACCTTCACATATACTCTCGAATAGAAGTTACAGAATTTTATTTGTGTTATGCACGTTGCATTATCGGAGTTGAAAATGTCCGCGACTGAACAACGTAAAAATGTCAAATTCTGTATTTTCCTTGAGAAATCTCCCTCACAGACACAAACATTGCTTAATAAAGCATATGGTGATACCGCAATGAAGAAATCGCAAGTACTTGACTGGCACAAGCGTTTCCGTGAGGGTCGTGTTAGTGTCGATGATGATGCACTTAGTGGACGACCGCCAACCTCGATCAACAATGGAAACGTTTGTGTGCTGACAAAAGACTTAGTGTCGAGAAATTGTCTCAGAAGTTGGAAGATCAGTTATTTAAAAAAACGACCAGAAAAAGGGAGAACAAAAGATTGGATTATGCTGCATGATAATGTGCCAGCACATCAATCCCTACTGGTGAAGCAGCACCTCGCAAAGCACAATGTGATTACCTTGGAACATCTTCCATATTCTCCTGACCTGGCACTGCTGATTTTTTCTTGTTCTGTCGGCTGAAATCGACACTGAAATGACAGCAATTCAAGTATGCTGAAGACGTTATCACCAATGCGACAAGACAGCTGAGAGGTGTCAAAGAATGGGTTCCACAAATGTTTCCAGCAGCTGTATGCATGTTGGCAAAAGTGTTTAGTTGCTGAAGGGAACTACTTTGAAGGAAATGTAGTGTAGATAATTCTATTGTAACTTATTTCTACACAATCCACTAATTCCTGTAACTTTTTGAAGCTACCTTGCGTGTGTATGTATATATATATATATATATATATATATATATATATATATATATATATATATATATATAAATATATATGTTAATTTCTATATATTTTTCTATTCCATGATCACAATTTAAAAAAACTTAAAAAATCTATGCAAAATTATATTATGCACTTTGCATAAATGAATATATATATATATATATATATATATATATGTTCATTTATACTAAGTGCATAATATAATTTTGCATAGATTTTTCAAGTTTTTTTTATAGTGTTCATGGAATAGAAAAATATATAGAAATTAACAACAATAGATGATATCACGAAGAAAATTGGCAGATATAAATTAGATATAAATGGATATAATTCTTTGTGGAATTTATGGATTTTTGTTTACTGGCTTGACAATAGGGTCATGGTGAATAGAATAATATATATTTTTTTTAAATTGTCTTTAAATAATACTGATTTTATCACTTTGTATACTAAACAATGAATTAAAGTTGCCTTATAGTGGCCAGGTGTGAATGTTCATTCAACGTACTAAAATGCTATATATAATATGAGGTGTTTGCTCCTTTGCAATGCCCTGAATATTAATTAATTTGAGGTCACTGTATCTGTATTTTTTTTCCCTTTTTGAAAGCGTGTTCTGTTGTTAAATTCCTGGGTATGGAAAGAGTTAACAGAAACATTAACAAATTTTATATTCAAAAGTTAACAGAAACATTAATAAGTATTCTTTTGGAAAATTAACGGAAACATTTAAAAGTGTTTTTCTTGAAAATAACCAGAAACACTTTGTTCTGACCAAAAGACCTTAGTTAGACACAGGTTTTGTGGTGAATACCTTGAATCATTAAAATTTTCTTTGTGTTGCCATTAATTAAGTCATCAAAGTCATCTTCATTTGGACCTTCGAGACTTTAAAATGGTGTTCGTGTGACCATAATTAAGCCATCAAAATTGTCTTTATGTGGCCCTGAATAGCTTCCACTTTAAATGCCCACCTTTCATACACAGCTACAATAATGTAACAAACTCTACCAAGAAAGAAATATCAGTTTATTAACTCAATGAAACCCTGCTTCAACAAGGTATGAGCAGGTGTTTGGGAACAGTTCATGTGCAAATACTCTTTAAGCATACTAAATATAATATATATAAATGCCAAAAGCTATTTTCAACAACATGAGACAAATATTGACACCCAAACTAAATAACTCAAACTAATATTTAGAGTAATCATATTCTCCCACTTACTGAATGGACTAGAAAAGTAGACAGTAGACAATCTGCAAACAGTTGGGGAAGAGAATTGATGCTTTTGTAATGTGACTATAAAGAAGGATGGGGCACATCTCATGAAAAGAAAAGAACACAAATAAGGAAGTCCTGAAGAAGTTTGGGGTGAAATGAGTCAGACAGTTACAATAATTTGGCCATAGAATGAGCCATCATCTTGTTGATGGAAAAAAAAATATTGGTTTATGTGCCAGAGGAAGACAATGATATATGCAGGAGGTTAACATCTAGAGATGAACAGAGGAAAGACTGCCAGATTACACAACATCAAGGCAAGAGGTAGAAGAAAATGGAGATCCATTGTCACCGACCTATCATGTGGAGATGTATATGCTCATCTGATTAACATTTTCCATTAATGCATATCCGACGAGTGGTGGAACAATTAGAAACACTTCCTGCAGGACTACAAAAGGTTGTGCATGGGGCTAGTAGCCTCAGCCAACAAAATGAGTTGCTTTACAAACCACCATTTCAAGAGCACTAGGATTGATGCAATCTTCCTGTAATGCAGGGGTGGCTCTATGCTTCAGGTGCAGTGATAAAGAGACACAAATATAACTGAAAAGTTCAATAGATGTTGACATCTTAGTTTTAGTCGACCTGTGCATCTACAAAGGCATTAGCCCTTGTTCAGGTCCCAACTCTTGTGTGAGTTGGTAGCAGTCGGGTGCATTTCTCTGCTTAGCAAGCTGGGCTCGAGCAATGTTATGTTTTTTGGTTTTGTGCTGGTCTCATCTAAATTTCCAGTTGATTCTGTCTCAGGCATGGATGGCTAACTTGGTTTTTTTAGGGTTGCGAGTGTTGTGCAGCTCGAGCGAATCTTGGCATCTAGTGGGGGGTCTACCAGATGGTCTTTTTTTTTTTTTTTTTGCTGCGTGGGTACCACAGAGTGGCTGCTGTGCACCAGTGTTCGTCTTTCCTTCTGACTACATGGCCAGCCCAGCGGTGCTTGGAGTTGTTGACATGATGGATGACATCCTTGACTTGAGACAATGACCGGATGTCCCTGATGTGTAAGCCCATCTGGCGCTGTTGCCTAAGTGATACGCCCACGAAACGGCACTCAAGTGAGACGTGTTGTTCTTAACTGGTTCTCCGTGGCTTTTGTCAGAGATCAAGTTGCCCTTCCATAGCAGAGCGCTGGTAGCATCCCTGAGTCGAATATGTCTGCTCGCAGTCTGGTGTCTCTTGTCGCCTTTATCAAGTTAAAGACAGCCCAGCCTACTCTGTGGCTCCTGGTAATCTCGGGCTTCAGGTTTTTTTCCATGTTGAAGAGGCGGCAGAGGTAGATTTATTCTTCGACATTCTCCTGTGGTGCATCGTTAAGGGACACGGGGTTGGGCTCTGCAAAACTATTGTGCATAGCTTTCATTTTTTTTCTATATTTATGGTAAGGCCCGCTTTCTTGCCCCCCCCCCCCCCCCCCCCCCCACTTCCAGCGATGCTAGCATCGGTGTTGCTCGCTGGGTGTTTCTGTGGTTTGTGTGATATCAGTTCCGGGTTCAACTACCATAATGATCTGGCTTCATTTAATCCAGCTGTAAATGGGTACTGATTTAGGAAAGGAAAATGCAGAGAGGAAGGGAACTAGCCACACCACCTAACATAAACTGTGGCTTAGTTTACTGAAGTCTCTAACATTCATTCCCAGCCAGGAGGACACGAAAGAAGTCTCCACAAAGATTGCAATTAACATTGAAACCATGCACGCACTGAATACAACTTTTGTCGGCTAATTCTCACAATACCATACTATTGGACACAAAAAGTAAGTAAATATTCCCAACCAGCATTTAAGTCTGATGAAGGACACCCTTTACCTTATTCCTGACATAATCATGCACATATTATACTTTAAACAAGCCAATCCTGACATAATCATGCACATATCATACTTTAAACAAGCCAATCCTGAAATAATCAACCACTCACTTTTCCCTGACATAATCAAGTTCTTACTTTTGACTTTATTTTTCTACTGCACTTGAAATAATCTAGTCCTGACATAATCAAAAACTCAAACTGCTCTACCAGAAGGTGCTGTGTTCGCTGCCCAATCACACCACCGGCCGTTACCCCGGACGCAAACCGTAGAAAATAAAAACATAGTAAAACGTATACCGCTTTGGGGAATTAAACGCCAAAACAAAAATTCTCTACAAAAATGAAATATGGCTTTATTGACAAAAAAGTGACATGACATAAAGACTGAATGTACTGGTCAAGGAAGTTGGAATATACAATCACACACACAAATATAAATATAGCAATGTGCTGGTAATGACAGTATAATGTAAACAGACTACACGATTGTGGAGACTTTCTATTTTTATATTCCAATACAACTACCCCAAAAAACAACATCACCCGCTTCCTTTGACCAAACATTTACCTGCTGTTTCCTGTCTTGTTCTTCTATCGTTCCTGATACTACTTTGGAGCAGTATCTTCTCAAACCTACAGGCAACACTGTTTTACTTGTGCTTTGTTTCTGTAGTTTATTCTAGAACTTACTCTGGCTTGAATTTTCATGTTTCTTGTTTTCTATATCCTTTCTTTTTATTGTGTTGTCTTAGTGTAATCATTGTATAAGACATTTTGTCCCATCTTTAACTTTCTGCAGTATGTGTATGTTCATATTTCATTAATTGTGTTTGCTTGTCTCTTTTATATAGTATGCCATTGAGCGCTTGCACTATTATATGTTTGATCAATTTAGCATACAGGCTAAGGGACCACCTTGTGCGACATTATTTCCTTAAAAGCAAAACCTTATGATGACCGCTTCCTTAAGACAATATGGTGTATTTAAGAAGCCTAAAATAAAGTATTACGAGCCCACAGACAATATAGCTTTGTAACAGTTCCAGCTGGAGCATGGGTGTTTAGGGCAGGGGAGATGGAGCTGGCGAGTCTGGGAACAAAAGTTACCTGAATGTGTGTCAAGGTCAATCACCGTCTCGACACTAAGTTGACAAAGGAAATGAGGGGTTGGGGGAAGAATGTGTCTGGTACAGGTAGGGGTTCGGAGCTGACCACTCTGGCGTTCCGATTTAGCGTAGTTGGGGGGGGGGGGGGGGGGGGGGGGGTGTGTGTGACAGTCAGAAGGCCGTTTAGAGTGATAGGAATTCTGAGTTACTCATCCAATAACAACTAGTTGGTCCAACTAGTCCAAATTAGAGTGATGGTTAAGTCAGGCAACCAACAGAAGGCCATTGGACAGCCATGAAGTTGCTTGAGACTATAAAATACTCTGTACAGATGAACTCAAGAGACTGGTTAGGAGAGCAATTATTAGGCTGCTAGTAGCTAGCAGGCTGACTAGGAGAATGAGAGTTGAAAAGAAGTTTGCAGGGTGACTGACTCAGCATACACATTTGAGTTTCAGCCAGTCGCTCTATGAGTATGTGTGTTGGACACCCTGCGAACAGTAAGAGATCTGAATGTCTGTGGTATTGTGCAGGACACTTTGGGAACGATGTGTGTTCTGAGGTATGTGTCTGCACAGATTAACTGAGTGTGTAAACCGATTGAATGTGGATGTACAGATCACCTGACTGAAGGGATCACCTGACTGAAGGGATCTGAGTGTGTGTGAATTCACAGAACGACAGAGTACGTAGTACAATCGCGAGGACGAGTTTGTGAGAGTGTGTTGAATGTGCAGATAAGGGGAGGGCAACGGCAAGAATCTTGGGTTAGATAGTTTGGAGGAGTTAACAAAAGCTAGTGCTTAAAACCTCTGTTGTAGTATTTTTTTGTTTTTGTTTGTGTTCGCCTTATTTATCTATTCCCCAAGGCGTGTATGCGTTACACTGTGGTTTTTATTTTGCGCCTGTCGGCCCAGTGCATCCGACTTCAGCATGCATTTTATGTAAGGGTCTGGTATTAATACATTATGATTATTTAGTTGAGATGCATTTTGTTCTTTTGCTAATATTGTGTTTGATTGAAGGTGATGTTATTAAATATGTTATGTGTGACAAGAGAGTGTTTACAACGTTTTCCTGTGTGTAGTTGTGTATGGTGTAGATTCATGTTGTAACTCTTTAGATAAGTAACTACTCAGCAAAACCTAGGCTCTGCCACAGCTTCTACCAAATGGGTGGTTACAGATTACATGAGTCATATACCTGAGTTATGGAAGGTATTAAAGTCACAACTTTCTAGAATACTTACAGCTTTTATAAACATTGTCGTCACAAGGAGACAGAAACATATCAGAATAAACAGACATTGGTTGAAGTATATTAAAGGATTACTGACATGTGTACACACTGTTATATCAATCCAGCACTGAAGAACAAACATTCAACTACAAAAATAACTGAAAACTACATCTTAATATCCAACTTTTCCCAACCGACTGTCAGTTTTGGGATCTGCTGTAATCTTCTGCACTTCAACAATTGCAGCATTAATCTTCGTTTGCAAATCTCGCAGGTCACTAATGTGGAGCAGCCTCAGAATCTTTGCAGCTTCAGTCATGATATAATCTAAAGAAAAAAATGTAAAGCTAATTTTACTGTAAATATATCCTCTGTTGTTTTAGGTGTTTTACTAATGATATCTCAGCTCACAAAAGATTAACTTCTGTTCTTGTATATACTTCATTATGACAAATCATTAACCATTTGCTGTCTCATGTAGCACCAGTTAATTCAAATAACCTGCACATGACTGAATCCTATGCCCCCTAGTAGTTCTATCTAGTCTAAATCACCTGTCCCAGTAACACTACTTACAGATAGAATCACATGTCCCAGTAACACTACTTACAGATAGAATCACATGTCCCAGTAATACTACTTACAGATAGAATCACCTGTCCCAGCAGTAACACTACTTACAGATAGAATTACCTGTCCCAATAACACTACTTACAGATAGAATCACCTGTCCCAGCAGTAACACTACTTACAGATAGAATCACCTGTCCCAGCAGTAACACTACTTACAGATAGAATCACCTGTCCCAGCAGTAACACTACTTACAGATAGAATCACCTGTCCCAGTAACACTACTTACAGATAGAATTACCTGTCCCAGCAGTAACACTACTTACAGCTAGAATCACCTGTCCCATTAACACTACTTACAGATAGAATCACCTGTCCCAGTAACACTACTTAGAGATAGAATCACCTGTCCCAGCAGTAACACTACTTACAGATAGAATCACCTGTCCCAGAAGTAACACTACTTACAGATAGAATCACCTGTCCCAGCAGTAACACTACTTACAGATAGAATCACCTGTCCCAGTAATACTACTTACAGATAGAATCACCTGTCCCAGCAGTAACACTACTTACAGATAGAATCACCTGTCCCAGTAACACTACTTACAGATAGAATTACCTGTCCCAGTAACACTACTTACAGATAGAATCACCTGTCCCAGCAGTAACATTACTTACAGATAGAATCACCTGTCCCAGTAACACTACTTACAGATAGAATTACCTGTCCCAGCAGTAACACTACTTACAGATAGAATCACCTGTCCCAGTAACACTACTTACAGATAGAATTACCTGTCCTAGTAACATTACTTACAGATAGAATTACCTGTCCCAGTAACTTTACTTACAGATAGAATCATCTGTCCCAGTAACATTACTTACAGATAGAATCACCTGTCCCAGTAACATTACTTACAGATAGAATCACCTGTCCCAGTAACATTACTTACAGATAGAATCACCTGTCCCAGTAACATTACTTACAGATAGAATCACCTGCCCCAGTAACATTACTTACAGATAGAATCACCTGTCCCAGTAACATTACTTACAGATAGAATCACCTGTCCCAGTAACATTACTTACAGATAGAATCACCTGTCCCAGTAACACTACTTACAGATAGAATCACCTGTCCCAGTAACATTACTTACAGATAGAAAAATCTGTCCCAGTAACACTACTTACAGATAGAATTACCTGTCCCAGTAACACTACTTACAGATAGAATCACCTGTCCCAGTAACACTACTTACAGATAGAATCACCTGTCCCAGTAATACTACTTACAGATAGAATCACCTGTCCCAGCAGTAACACTACTTACAGATATAATTACCTGTCCCAGTAACACTACTTACAGATAGAATCACCTGTCCCAGCAGTAACACTACTTACAGATAGAATCACCTGTCCCAGTAACACTACTTACAGATAGAATCACCTGTCCCAGTAACACTACTTACAGATAGAATTACCTGTCCCAGCAGTAACACTACTTACAGATAGAATCACCTGTCCCAGTAACACTACTTACAGATAGAATCACCTGTCCCAGCAGTAACACTACTTACAGATAGAATCACCTGTCCCAGCAGTAATACTCCTTACAGATAGAATCACCTGTCCCAGTAACACTACTTACAGATAGAATTACCTGTCCCAGCAGTAACACTACTTACAGATAGAATCACCTGTCCCAGCAGTAACACTACTTACAGATAGAATCACCTGTCCCAGTAACACTACTTACAGATAGAATCACCTGTCCCAGCAGTAACACTACTTACAGATAGAATCACCTGTCCCAGCAGTAATACTCCTTACAGATAGAATCACCTGTCCCAGTAACACTACTTACAGATAGAATTACCTGTCCCAGCAGTAACACTACTTACAGATAGAATCACCTGTCCCAGCAGTAACACTACTTACAGATAGAATCACCTGTCCCAGTAACACTACTTACAGATAGAATCACCTGTCCCAGCAGTAACACTACTTATAGATAGAATCACCTGTCCCAGTAACACTACTTACAGATAGAATTACCTGTCCCAGTAACACTACTTACAGATAGAATCACCTGTCCCAGCAGTAACACTACTTACAGATAGAATCACCTGCCCCAGTAACACTACTTACAGATAGAATTACCTGTCCCAGCAGTAACACTACTTACAGATAGAATCACCTGTCCCAGTAACACTACTTACAGATAGAATTACCTGTCCTAGTAACATTACTTACAGATAGAATTACCTGTCCCAGTAACATTACTTACAGATAGAATCATCTGTCCCAGTAACATTACTTACAGATAGAATCACCTGTCCCAGTAACATTACTTACAGATAGAATCACCTGTCCCAGTAACATTACTTACAGATAGAATCACCTGTCCCAGTAACATTACTTACAGATAGAATCACCTGCCACAGTAACATTACTTACAGATAGAATCACCTGTCCCAGTAACATTACTTACAGATAGAATCATCTGTCCCAGTAACACTACTTACAGATAGAATTACCTGTCCCAGTAACACTACTTACAGATAGAATCACCTGTCCCAGTAACACTACTTACAGATAGAATCACCTGTCCCAGTAATACTACTTACAGATAGAATCACCTGTCCCAGCAGTAACACTACTTACAGATAGAATTACCTGTCCCAGTAACACTACTTACAGATAGAATCACCTGTCCCATCAGTAACACTCCTTACAGATAGAATCACCTGTCCCAGTAACACTACTTACAGATAGAATCACCTGTCCCAGTAACACTACTTACAGATAGAATTACCTGTTCCAGCAGTAACACTACTTACAGATAGAATCACCTGTCCCAGTAACACTACTTACAGATAGAATCACCTGTCCCAGCAGTAACACTACTTACAGATAGAATCACCTGTCCCAGCAGTAATACTCCTTACAGATAGAATCACCTGTCCCAGTAGTAATACTCCTTACAGATAGAATCACCTGTCCCAGTAACACTACTTACAGATAGAATTACCTGTCCCAGCAGTAACACTACTTACAGATAGAATCACCTGTCCCAGCAGTAACACTACTTACAGATAGAATCACCTGTCCCAGTAACACTACTTACAGATAGAATCACCTGTCCCAGCAGTAACACTACTTATAGATAGAATCACCTGTCCCAGTAACACTACTTACAGATAGAATTAATTGTCCCAGTAACACTACTTACAGATAGAATCACCTGTCCCAGCAGTAACACTACTTACAGATAGAATCACCTGTCCCAGTAACACTACTTACAGATAGAATCACCTGTCCCAGCAGTAACACTACTTATAGATAGAATCACCTGTCCCAGTAACACTACTTACAGATAGAATTACCTGTCCCAGTAACACTACTTACAGATAGAATCACCTGTCCCAGCAGTAACACTACTTACAGATAGAATCACCTGCCCCAGTAACACTACTTACAGATAGAATTACCTGTCCCAGCAGTAACACTACTTACAGATAGAATCACCTGTCCCAGTAACACTACTTACAGATAGAATTACCTGTCCCAGTAACACTACTTACAGATAGAATCACCTGTCCCAGCAGTAACACTACTTACAGATAGAATCACCTGTCCCAGTAACACTACATACAGATAGAATTACCTGTCCCAGCAGTAACACTACTTACAGATAGAATCACCTGTCCCAGTAACACTACTTACAGATAGAATTACCTGTCCTAGTAACATTACTTACAGATAGAATTACCTGTCCCAGTAACACTACTTACAGATAGAATCACCTGTCCCAGTAACATTACTTACAGATAGAATCACCTGTCCCAGTAACATTACTTACAGATAGAATCACCTGTGCCAGTAACATTACTTACAGATAGAATCACCTGTCCCAGTAACATTACTTACAGATAGAATCACCTGTCCCAGTAACACTACTTACAGATAGAATCCCCTGTCCCAGTAACATTACTTACAGATAGAATCATCTGTCCCAGTAACACTACTTACAGATAGAATTACCTGTCCCAGTAACAATACTTACAGATAGAATCACCTGTCCCAGCAGTAACACTACTTACAGATAAAATCACCTGTCCCAGCAGTAACACTACTTACAGATAGAATCACCTGTCCCAGTAACACTACTTACAGATAGAATCACATGTCCCAGTAACATTACTTACAGATAGAATCACCTGTCCCAGTAACATTACTTACAGATAGAATCACCTGTCCCAGTAACATTACTTACAGATAGAATCACCTGTCCCAGTAACATTACTTACAGATAGAATCACCTGTCCCAGTAACATTACTTACAGATAGAATCACATGTCCCAGTAACATTACTTACAGATAGAATCACATGTCCCAGTAACATTACTTAAAGATAGAATCATCTGTCCCAGTAACATTACTTACAGATAGAATCACCTGTCCCAGTAACATTACTTTCAGATAGAATCACCTGTCCCAGTAACATTACTTACAGATAGAATCACCTGTCCCAGTAACACTACTTACAGATAGAATCACCTGTCCCAGTAACACTACTTACAGATAGAATCACATGTCCCAGTAACACTACTTACAGATAGAATCACATGTCCCAGTAACATTACTTACAGATAGAATCATCTGTCCCAGTAACATTACTTACAGATAGAATCACCTGTCCCAGTAACATTACTTACAGATAGAATCACCTGTCCCAGTAACATTACTTACAGATAGAATCACCTGTCCCAGTAACACTACTTACAGATAGAATCACATGTCCCAGTAACACTACTTACAGATAGAATCACCTGTCCCAGTAACACTACTTACAGATAGAATCACCTGTCCCAGTAACATTGCTTACAGATAAAAACATGTCACTGGTAAGTGTTAATCTACTTGCAGCCATAATCACTGGATGCCCCAATGTTGACCCCTAGTGCATCTCTCTCTTCCTCCTGAACCCCCCTTTCCCTCCTCAATAATACAACTGCTGGTGACATTGTAAAGATATGGCCTTCCAAGTAAGCCAGAAATAAACTGTACAAGTAATATTCCCTATATGATATGGAGATAGAAGTGTGAATATCTAGTTTTGCTTGTTATCAGAAGACACAGCCCAGTTTCAACCAGATGAAAATCATGGTATTGATGTGATAACACAACAAATGAATGATGCCGTCATTTTGTAACCACATTCATTACATTTGAAATTTTACTGAGCCATTGGCAAAAAAATATTCGTGCGAGACATTATCTCTGTATATTCAACAGTGTATTTGTTGTGTTAACATTGGTTTTGTTATTGAAACGACTGAATAGAAAACGAGACCATTTCCATCCACCTCGATGACAATACAATGACAATTTTGATACTTTTTTAACGATTTGTTTCTGTTTCATGTGGATTTAGAAGGTTATCCTATTATTGATAGTGATGAAGTTAAGTTGCTGAAAAGGATTTTTCTGAGGTAGGTCTGTTTAGTTTATTTATGTTTGATCTTGATGACCTGTTCCTAGGTGTAGCTGCGGGTCCCAACTTCGTCACCAGCAGAACCTGTCTTCGGCCACAGAAGTCCAGTGCGTGGCAAGTGCTCCTCTAGCAGCATCTCGGATGTTGCAGCGTATAGCAGGGAAGTCTGACCAACACATTGGAGGTCTTCCCTGCGGTCTTTTCTTACCTCGGGGATACCAGACTGCTGTTGCTGTGCTCCATCGACCATCGTTTCATCGTAACATGTGACCTGCCCATCTATGTTTTTGCTTTGTCTGCACGGATTACCACATCCTTCACCAGGGACAAAAGTCTTATGTCAGAATTGTGGAGACCTTGCATGCGTTGGTTCCGGAGTGATTTCAACCAAGCGTCTCTTGAGGGATGCCTGGGTCACTCTCAATTTGTCCTCTAGTGATTTTGTTAAAGTCCATGTCTCAGCACGGTAGCACATTGCAGGGAGTATAGTGGAATTGCAGGAGGAGGCTCGTAGGTCTTGGTCATGACAAACTGTCCAGGACCGTGTTAATAGACGAGAAGGCTGCCCAATCCGTGCGGCCTCGTCTTGTCCATTCAGGTTCCAGGTTATTCTCCAGATTGAGAAAACGTCCAAGATAAATGCACTCGTTGACATCCTCTAATCGTACCTCACCAAGGATGACTGGATCACAAGTGACGAAGCGATTGTGCAACACTTTGGTCCTCGAGACATTCATTTCCAGACCCACTTTCTTGCCCTCTCCATCGAGTAGCTGCATCATTTGGTTGGCTTCTGCTGCTGACTCTGTGATGAGCACTATGTCATCGGCAAATCGAAGGTGATTGAGGCGTCTGCCATCAATAAAGATACCAAAGGTGTCCCAGTTGCATTGGCTAATGACTGATTCCAAACTTGCAGAGAAGAGGTTCGGTGAGATCGGATCCCCCTGGCAGACCCCCTTTTGAATCGGTACCACAATTGGACGTTGGAAGGGACGAAATGTGGTAGTGCAGTTCGTATAACTGTTGGTGATAACTCTGATGTAACCACGATCGACACCTCGTTCCAACAGTAAACGCCAGACAAAATGGGGTTCTACCGAATCAAAAGCCTTTTTATAGTCGACGAAGGTGAGTATCAAGGGCGTCTGGAATTCTCAGGCTGCTTCAATAAGGCGGCAACGGGTTGAAATATGGTCCATTGTACTGTACAGACACCGAAAGCCTGCCTATTCGACTGGTTGCGATTCTTCAAACAGAACCTACCTATCGTCCCAGTGAGGTTCATATTTACGTGAATTTAACATGAAACTGTCAACGCAAAGAAAGAAAGCAGCCATCTTGCTGGGCACCGGAAGTTTGTTTATGTAAATGTTATAAATACATTTGTAGTGAAAACTAACAGCTGATTTGGTTAGGAACACTATCAGTGATCTGTGGCAATTTCATGGATTCACAAGACAACTTGTGCACCCAAAAATGGATACGTCTAAATGTTTATGATGCTTTAAACAAAATGTTAAAACTAGAAGGTTAATGTGGTATACTAATATATACTGATTAAAGTAGTGGTAGAGAGCTCGCTTGTCACAGCAAAGGTACCGGATCCAACTCTGGATATAGACACACTTCAGTCGACCCAGTGGTAAATGGTTACTGTTAGGAAAGGCAAGACATAGAGGAACGGAACAAGTTATCTGAGATCTGGTACAATGAAATCCTCTACAATCCATTATCAATTGCAGTCCCTGTTTTTCTTCTTCCTCTTGTCCCTTTTCCATCCCCAGCCATAGTATATGGTTATCACTGCAGTTAGCCTCCTTTGGGAAGCCTGTGTCAAATCAATTTGCATGTTTTTGTGGTGGTGATTTCCGTTGCAATGTATTTTACAAGATGAGGTCACTAGCACCAAGCACAACGCGCTGTAACTGGACTGACTCTACTTTGCTAATCACCATCACCATCATCAAATTCACAGCCAGTTAGCTGGCATGGATCTCTACTTCCTCTTGTCACATGTATCGGTTATCAGTTCTACTGTTGATAGCCTCCCATGCCCTTCCTTCAAACTATCCAGTATTTTCTCTCATTGTCTACCTGTCTCTTGTCCCTGCGGTTATGTTTGTTGTCACCATGTGTTTCAAACAGCCTCTTCTCATGACATGCCAGAAAAGGATGACTGCACTGTCCAGATGTTTGCCATAAACCGTCTTTGTCTGTGCCTTTACAAGTACCACGTTATTAGCTTTCATTGCACTCTATGGAATTCTCCACATTCTTTTGTAAAACCCCACTTCCGCTGCCTCCAATAAACTGTGAGCTGGTCTGCTGAATGTTCAATATCAGATGCAATGTGTCAGTACTGGTTCATCTTCCTTAATTCTAGCAATAGGGTTTTGTTGCACAAGGTTCACTTCATACTCTGAAAGACTGAGGCCACCTAGACTATTATGCTCTTTATTTCATAATTGCACCTCTCATCAGATCTGATGTGGGTGTCCAAGTATTGAAATGTCTGTACTTGTCTTAGTTCCACCTCGTTCACCTTGATACAACAATTTGAAGATTTGTGTTTCTTAGCTACTAACATGACTTCTGATTTCTTTTGATTGAAGCTGAGGCCTTTACTTTCACTTTGTTGATGATTTCTTGTGTCTGACTCTACTTAATACATATTATCCTTCAATTATGTGCCCTTAAATCTGTTATAATTGTGTCAACTTAATCACTTTCACTCTGACTGGAAGATTATCCCATTATTGAGAATGATGAAGGTAAGTTGTTGCAACAGATTCTTCTGAGGTGGATTGGTCATTTAGAAGTTATAAATATATTTGTAAGGGAGACTAACAGATATGATGATCCAATAATAAACACTGTCAGTGCTCTGTGGCGCATTTTCAAATTTCAAAGGTCCAGACCCCCCCCCCCCCCCCCCCCAGTCAAGGGGAAAAAACTGCCAATTTGGTTGGATAGTCAGTAGAGGATTAATTTCCACGCTACAAACTAAATGTGTTTCTATTTTCTCCACTTTCAGCTGTTTCTCTTGTAATATAATTGTAATGTGTAATGAGCAAAACACTTACCTCCTGCCTCAAAACCAAGTTCTGTCTTGTCAAGTGGTATGTGCTCATCCTATGAGGTGTACATATCAAGAGAGACAAAATACATATTGTATTTTTCCTTTAAAATGACACAATACATTGTTAAATGACGGAGCAATACCTGAGTTTCTATAATTTACTCCACAAGTCACATCATCCTATAGTTAGACATGACCGAAAAGAGGCTACAACTATTTATAATAAATGAATGACTCATTTTCCTAATTGTCATAAGAAGCTCACAAAACCAGATCAATACCAAAACCATTGTGAATCCCACATGCTGACTACATTATCACCCTGTATTTCATAAAACAGCCAAATGTGTATTGTAATCATTATATTTGAGTTTCCACACCAGCAAAATTGTTAAAGTTTGACTATTTCTTCTTCTTCTTCTTCGTACGCAGTCAGACAGTAACCATTATTTTTTCGAAAAAAGCGGCGGTCATCCTGAGGCTGTCGACACTGCCATAGAGCTTGTCTTGCAGTTCCACTGGTGATGGCCACATCTGCTCTCTCTGATCATCGTATGTCGGGCAGTTCTGCAGCAGATGTTCAGCGGTCATTTTACCGGTACCGCACGGGCATTCGTCGGTACCACCTATCTTCAATTTGTTGAATAGGTGGTACCTCAGTCTATTGTGGCCAGTGCAAAGTCTGAAGACAACGACCTGCTCTCTTCTGTTCAACTGGTAATAGGCATCGTTTTTGGTGTAGCCAGTATGTTCGGTTTCCCATTTGGTCATGTGATCTGGCTTTGATAAGCCGTTTTGACTCTTCGTACGTCATACTAGTATCTGTTTGTGGTAGTCTTGCACCTTCTTTTGCCAGTCTGTCTGCCTCCTCGTTGCCTTGGATGTTGCAGTGTTATGGGACCCACTGTACCACTACCCTTTTTGGTGCGGACTGCTGGCACAGTTGGCAGAGTGCTGCTCTTAAGTCATTAAGCTCAGTGTTTTTCTGGCTTTTTAGCGCTGTGACTACGGCGAGAGCATCTGTAAGCAGGACTATATGGCTTTCATTTTCTTTATGTGTCACCATTTCTTCCACTGCCGCCCTCAGTGCCTCTGCCTCCGCTCTGAAATTGCTTGTGTACTTACCGGTAGCGAATGACAGTGTTATTTTTCTGCCATTTGGTAGGTTCAGGAATGCTCCTGCCCCTCCGTTCTGTGTAGTGTTTGTTACAGAACCGTCGGTGTATGCATGGGTCCAGTCCATGCTTGGGTAGTTTTTCGATATAAAGCTTAGGTTTGACTATTTCATCAGAAGCCTCTTGTATGCTGTTAAATGTGGTATGTTGTTCGAATCTACTCATTCTGGGTTAACTCTTGATGACTCAATGGGCTAATGTTATCTCACCACAAATCAGTCTGATGTTAGAGTTTAAGCTACCCTCTTACTAAATTGAAAAACAAAATTTGCTTCACACATACCTTGATATTTTTAAATTTGGCAGCAGCTTCCAAAGCTTCTTGAGAGAACTTTTCTGTAACTAAAACGCATACTGCCTGAACACATAGAAGTAATAATACAATGTTAATAAATCTTCAATGTCTGGACACAAGCATACACATAACATCAACACATACAGTACTGTACCGATGCATAAACAGGCAAGAAGATCATAATGAACAAAATGGTTGAAAAGAATAACATGTTTTGATCTATTCTGTACAGCGTGGGATGACAACTATTGTGTTGTGTAAAACAAGAAGGCATGTCAATTTAACAATTATTTGGCTGTTTTTTAAGTGAACAAATGCTGCTACCATTGTGGGGTCTAAAGAAAACAAAAAATGTGAAGCAATTAACACTATAATAACAATTGAAATAGAGTGACCAAGAACAACATTGAGACAGTAAAGGCGAAAGAATTGTTACAGAAAATGAGAAAATGCAGGAATATTGATGTGGACAATATGTGATTTGGAAGTGTGTCATTCAACTTACAGCACAAATATTTTATTTTGAGAGCAGCCTGGAAAAGAGGGCAGACCAACAAAGTTGGATTCAAGGAAAGATAGATAGGTGGAGAGAACACAACAAGATTACATACAGCTAGTAAGTTAGTCATCGGATCATCTTCATCGCACTCGGGGTAAGTCCATACGTGCTCAGATATCATCCTCAGTATGTCTGCCAGCAAGTGATGACTGACCTTTCCGGTCCTGTGCTGGTAAACTAGACGTCTTTGGATCCCTGTGTGGTGTTCCTTCTTCACCACCCTTCGTTTCACACCCAATTCAACCAGTCACGCCAAGGACGTAGATTCTGGATCAACTTCCGTTCTGAATCTTCCTTCCAGCCAATTTCCCTAACGCCATTTAGGATATTGGCTTTGTCCATTGATCTCCCGTCTTCCAATATAGCTGTATACGCCAACTTAGCAGCTCTCTCATTCCCTTCGACACCTGCATGTCCCGGAACGGGTATGAAGGTGAATCTCTGCAACCGTGATTGCCCTGCCGACTCCAACCACTGGCGCCGTGTGCAACCTGATTCCACCTTCCTGAGCATCCTCATTGAATAACTAAGTATGCACACATGTGTGCCACTCATTGTTTCAAGCCAGACCATCACCTTCGTAACAGCCATGACCTCCATGGTCAGACTGCTTGTGGTCACTACGAAAGCCCCAGACTCCTTGATCTTTTTCCCACCCATCTGAGCCATGAAGGCCCATGCGCTTCTCAACCCACGGATGACAGATCCATCTGTGTAGATAAGGACATTATCATCCGTCAAATTTTCACTGATTAAAACGTTAACCACCTAAACCATATCAACAGGATTCGGCTGAACACACGCTCTGTCAAGTGGGACAATCACGTGGAAAGTCTGCAGGAAATTATCAGGTAATTTCATCCATTCTTCGCCGTGCGTTGTCTTCCAACGGACACGCCCTTTGCACAACCGCCTCAGTCTGACCCATTCATCATTGTCCCCTTACAAGACTTGTGCCTTTCGTCTTCTGTAACACCTCATGCAATGGATGCTCTTAATTCGCTTCTGATGTGGAGGTAAGCTCGAGCCTGACACATCTGCCATCTAAACTCCAGTTGGCAGGTCAAACATAAATCTCATGGCAGTTATGACCGTGTCTCTTGTACAAGCAAGAATGATTCTCATCACCTCATTCTGAATCTTTTTCACTTTCCAGCTGTTTTTTGCTGTGCGTGAGAATTATGGAAAGGTCCAGCCCATGAAATAACATCAATAAGAGTCTCTGTTTGCAGTGAACCGTAGCCATCAGCCTTATCGCCGCCACCACCTTTATGGGCTCGGATAATGATGTGAACAACATGTTCCTTGAACCCGAGACTTCTGTCAAAGAGGTGCATTACTTTGAGCAAATCTGAACAATGTCAAGTGCCTTACCTTGAGCAAGTCTAAGTGGTTATGGTGTTGAGGGATTTGTAATAATGTAGCTAGAGATGTGATTCCTGCTTTAAACTCTGCACCGTCAACTGAAATTATCCAATAAATCCAATGCAGTAAATATCAGATTCTCTCAGTAATATTTCCATCACTTGAACCACCTAGAACGTACAGTAACTATCTTACCACTCACCTCTGCATCTGTGATTACTCCCTACATTGACAGAAATTGTAATACCTTTTACATAAAACAATTTAAACCAAAACTTTTCACCCCCATATTCACAAATTATTTGTGAATAAGATTACATCAAAAGTATCTAGAAAAATAAGTGTAATCATGTTAAATAAAATGTTTTGTACAACATTAGGTTGAATGTTACTGTACAATACTGTCTTATGATTGGCTAGGGTGAGCAAGACAAGTCTACTTTGACTAACTGACATTAAGGCTTCTTCTAGCTCAAAGTTATAGTTATGATATAAAACAGTCTTCACTAAGCTATATAAAAATATTACATTTTATATTGAAGATGGTCAACACAAAGTAAGGTCAAATGCTAATGATAATGTGTACCATCCCCTCCCAGAGATTAATAGCAGATCCATTGGAACAATTGTCACATTAACAGAGTAATAGAGAAAAAGATGCATCATCATAAGCGTCTCAGTCTCTGTAGACCATGCGCGTGGCGCCCTGTAAGTTTTGTCCAGCTCCGTCTCTGTAGACCATGCGCGTGGCGCCCTGTAAGTTTTGTTCAGCTCCGTCTCAGTCTCTGTAGACCATGCGCGTGGCGCCCTGTAAGTTTTGTCCAGCTCCGTCTCAGTCTCTGTAGACCATGCGCGTGGCGCCCTGTAAGTTTTGTCCAGCTCCGTCTCAGTCGACCATGCGCGTGGCGCCCTGTAAGTTTTGTTCACCTCCGTCTCAGTCTCTGTAGACCATGCGCGTGGCGCCCTGTAAGTTTAGTCCAGCTCCGTCTCAGTCTCTGTAGACCATGCGCGTGGCGCCCTGTAAGTTTTGTCCAGCTCCGTCTCAGTCTCTGTAGACCATGCGCGTGGCGCCCTGTAAGTTTTGTCCAGCTCCGTCTCAGTCTCTGTAGACCATGCGCGTGGCGCCCTGTAAGTTTTGCCCAGCTGTCTCCTGTATTTCGACTTTGTCTGCTATGGCTGTAAAGGCTAATCCGCGAGTGACTGTCCCTGCCACAGATCGTACAACCATACTGAGGAGGCTGGCTTGCCTGGCTGTACCTTGATCTCTTCAGTATTTCTCCCAGAGATTCCATTGGACAGCTCTGATACTGCTTGAGACTATACAATACTAGACAAAGGAGAGAGAGAGCGAGAGACAGAATTTAGCTAGGAGTCTGTTTTGGAGAGTGTGTTGAGGGTGCAGATAAGGGGAGGAGAGTGTGTGGCCAGAACTGGGTTGGACTAGTTGGGAGCAACATCAATAGCTTATGCTTATAAACTCCGAGTATCTATTTAGATAAGTTGTATTTCTTGTGTTGTGTTGTAATCACATTGCACTCACTTTAATAGTTGTTGTAAGAGTATTAATATAATAAATATGCCACCTGCTGTGTGCTATGTTATTTGCAGTGTGTGGTCGTGAATGATGTGGATGAGTGTGGTAACATTATAGATAGTGGAAACCTGGACTCTGCTACACCAACTTTCAACTTTCTCCTCCTGCTGCTTTATAGTTTTGGTAAAGACTTATCACAAGTCCCTTGTAATTGGCAACTGTTCGTAATAATCAAGATTTGTCCATTTTCTTTTTTTGTTGACTTGTAATCAGGTGAGTAAACAAACAGGTGATTGGGCTGTTGTGTCTTTGCCTAATAAAAGAGCTGTCTCCTTTTGGCCTCCATTTCTGGTTCACAGCTGTTTATTTGGTATTTCCAGCCAACCTCTAAATACACAAACCATTTAGCTATCCACCACCCAGCTTATGCGACAGGAAATCAAGCTTCTGCTGCAGATCAATGTATGTCAAATCTTTTATATGAATGTTCCTGGTCCACCTAGTTCAGCTTTGCAGACTAATCTCTCAAGAATAGCAACAGTAACTTTTATTCACAAATTATTATAATCACGTTTATATTTACTTTGTCTTAGGACATTCAATTGAGACTGCAGCAAAAAATTACCAACTGCATAAGCTAACAAACACGGCACGGGGAACATCACCAACAGTGTTGCGCACATCGACCCTCGCATTGTGTACATCTCTGGAGCAGAATATGCTGCGCCAATATGGAACAAGCCAGCGCACATGAGATGTGTTGGTGTGGCAATAAATAAGGCATGTCCCATTGTAACAGAGTGCCTTAAGCCAACACCAAAGGAAAATGTATATGCAATCGCTGACATCGCACTACCAGAAATCAGGAGATGTGTTGCGTCAGAAGTCTAAAAGAAAAAGCAGCCCTGTGATCAGAGATACCCCATTTTTTAATACAGTCCAGAAAAGGGACGACTGAAATCAAGGAAAAGTTTCCTTCACACTGTACAGTTAACAGGTGAGCAGCCTGAGCAAAACTGCACCAAAAATGGTGTCAAAGATATGGTGTGGGATGGATGGAGATCAAAGAAAACTTAAGTAAAAAAAAAAAAAACTCGCGACAGGTCATAATATGCCATACCCTGTGTGGAGAGCTATGAACAGATTATGAACAGGAGCGTCCAGGTGTAGATGGAACTTGAAAAAATGGGGATATGGGGACGACGATATCTGCGAATCATCCAATACCCCGAACACCTGCCCAAGAATGCAAGAGTCATGTACTTTGGCAGGTCTCATGGCAGCTGATTTTTGGACTAATACTTTGAGAGGTTGCTGGACACGGAAAGTAAGTAGGTATTTGCTGTTTACATTCACATTAATTTTGGGACAACTCATTTGGCAGAAGAGAATAAGATTACTGCACCCTAATAGGCATTTCCAAGGAAATAAGAAAGAAGACAAAAATAAGAATTTTAAATTCAAATGTGAAGCTAGTTCTGCTGTATGGAGGGAAAACTGGAGAATGACTAAAGGCAATGACAGGAGACTGCAGGGTTTTGTCAACAGATGCCTGAGAAAGATTCTTGGTATAAAATGGTTTGACAAAGTTACAAGCGACAGACTGTGGGAGAGAGCAGGACAAGATAAATTGGAACAGGAAATCTTAGGAAGAAAGCCCCAGGCCAGTATAACCAGGGAAGGAGAGGCATAGGCAGACCAAGGAATACACGGGGACGAGATCTTGAGGCGGAAGTAAAGAAAACAGGAAAAGGCTGGAATGAAGGGGAAAAGATTGCACAGGACAGAGCTGCTTGGTGAGGGTTGGTTGATGGCCTATGCACCCTTGGGTAGTAGAAGGCGAAAGAGAAGAGAATAAGCAGTTTGCAAAATACAACTAAGGAGGAGTGTGAGTAGGGATAACAAGTTTCCAATAAAACAGTGTTACAGCAACAACTTCTGTAAGGGCACATAAATGCTTCTTTACAGGGTTCCTGAAAGTGGGACAACTGTATTGGTGGTAGCACACACTCTTATTAGAGAGGAAAAGGAAGGATAATACAATTTTAAATCAACATGATCGTACTTCAAAAGTAATGATGATACAGTTTTAACTAGGCATGACGATACTTACAATCCAAGTTATCTAGAGGATTCGAAGAGTTTGTGGGCTTTTGTGCCAAACTTTGCTGAAACTTCTCTGCTGTTGCATTTTTGTATTTCTCCCCTGAACACAGAAAAAAGAGAAGACACTAGTTTCAATATTGTAAAAAAAAAAAAAAATTCATCTTCTCTGGACAATTTATCAACGTTCTCGAAAATATTTATGAGAAAAACAAAAGCAGCTTTTTTTTAAATTAACAACAAAAATAACATATTTATAGGGGGACGACGTGGCCTAGTGGTTAAGTGGCACGGCTCACAACCAGAAGGTGCTGGGTTCGATCCCCATCACAGCACCGGCCGTTAGCCTGGGGAAGCAAACCCTTAGAAAATGCAGGAGGAAGCAGACCCTTACATAAAATGTATGCTGAAGTCGGATGCACTGGGCCGACAGGTGCAAAAATAAAAACACAGTGCAACGCACACCCGCCTTTGGGATTAGAAAAATAAGGCAAACGACAAAAAAAATAATATTTATAGACTAGCACGAACCAAGAACACTTGATGCGAAAGAAAGAATAGGACAACTGCACCAAAAAAACATAGGAGCAAGGAAGTGATAGTCAAACTGTATAAAGCATTAGTTAGACCTAATTTGAAGTACTGTGTACAGATGTCCTTATCTGTAGAGGAGATAAACACGCTGGAAAGGATACAGAAAAGAGCGACAAAACCGATAGTGGGATTCCAGAATTACAGCTATGAGGAAAGACTGATAAATTGGCCTGCAGTGTCTAGAAAAGAGAAGAATTCGGGGTGAATTAATACAGGTTTATAAGATAATCAAAGAAAAGGATCAAATAGACATTAAATTGTTTTTCTTCAAAATACAACCACCTACAAGAACAAGAAGCATAACTACAAATTAACTATAGAAAGGTCCAGATGAGATATTAGGAAATATGTTCTTAGTCATAGAGTGATGAATGCTTAGAATGCATTGCCACAGGAAGTAGTGCAGGCAGAGAAAATTAATGCATTTAAGAATAGATTGGATGCACATAGATTTTAGAGCAAGGAAATGTAAATGAAACTGGTTGTATACATACTGTGTAGAGTCTTCTAAAACAGTATAGAGAAGTTAGGTTAAATGTATATGTTAAAAGTTAGCGGTTGTACACGGGGTTGATAACCTGACTATGTAAAGCAGATAGTTTGGGCACAGGTTCTCTGCATGCATGGAGCCATCTACTGTGAGGCCCTTTGCTCTACAAGGAGTGAGATTGAGAAGAAGAATTCAAGTTTACATTTTATAACTGGAGTAATTTCAAAATGTACTATGGTACAGTTTAATTACCTTCCTAAATATTTATATTCTTCTTCTTCTTTGTTCTCAATCACCCTCTTCCAAGTCCTGAAAAGTTGTCCCATTTTTTAGTACCAGGTTAGCCTTCCCTCCTGGATCCTTTCTCCTAAGCCAGTCTGCTCTATTACAGCCTGTTATCGAGGAACTTCGTGAGGAGATGTAGAAGAATCTTCGCAGCTCTTAGACCTGATGCTGGCAGACAGCTAGGGTCGCTGAACACTGCAGCTCATGAACTGCTCAGCATCTTGATATATCAATATGATTTGTTTTTTCTTTTGCAGTCTTATTTCTCTATTTCCCAAGGCGGTGTGTGTAGCACTGTGGTTTTTATTTTGCGCCTGTCGGCCCAGTGCATTCGACTTCAGCATGCATTTTATGTTAGGGCCTGCTTCCTCCTGCATTTTCTAAGGGTTTGCTTACCCGGGATAACGGCAGGTGCTGTGATGGGGATCGAACCCAGCACCTTCTGGTTGTGAGCCGTGTCACTTAACCACTATCCCACGCCGTCCCCTATCAATATGATTGACTATTTGTCAACCTTAAAAATGTTTTAAAAAGTATTTATCTTTCAGCTTAATAAAGCTTTAATTACTACATAAGATGTAACGTGCCCTTGCAATACTGGGTCAGATAGGGAGCAAAGACTAGTAAAGCTGTAACCTGCTAGGCAAGTCTTAAGAGGCAATTAAGCTGGGTTGGAGCCAGCTATTCCATTCTTTAGAAACTATAAGCTTCAAGAAAAAACAAAAATCCTGTACATCTCATGGTAGAAGAGGAACAACTAAGCTAGTCATTAATATGTGGGGAAACAACCAGACAATGATAACTTACAAAAAACATGCTCACAGTTAACATGCAACTTCTTGAGCAATTATTATCAGTAACGATACTTACCTGCATCAGTAAACTCCAGTCTCACAGCATAACCTAACAACCAGTCTACCAATGCTGATTTGTTGTTGCTATCATAGGGACAATTGAGGTGTGTCAAGTACTGAAAACACATTTGAACAAAGAACCAATGATCAGCCAAGTCTGTGTTATTTACCATGCATCTAGAATAACAATTGCTAAGAAAAACAATTCTCTGCAGTTTTCACAGGACATACAAAACAAACTTTAATCATTCTGCTAATGTTAATCTCAACAATTTTTTCATCTGATAGAATATAATGTAAAGGTAGCAGCATTGTCCAGGGACTGTCATAGGAAATCAGTCTTCCAGACTTCATTTTGATATGGTCTTCAGCCCTCATGGGCTAGAATAACCAGCCATGCATCACTAGCTGTCTTGCTAACTTAGAACAAAGATACAGAGCACTCAAGACTACAGCAGCTGCAAACTTGGAACAGCAAATGCTTTTCATTATACATTTTCAGTTGATTTTCACATTATCAAAATCAGTGTGAAAGGTTGGAACACATCCAAAATGAAGGAATGTGACTGGTTGTAATTTGTGACAGATTTAGTCACTTAGGGAGTTAAGCCCTTAAAACCATCAAATTTAGCTAAGCATTCAAAATGCAGAACAAACATTTTATTTAGTCAACCATAGACATACAAGCACATTAGAAAAGAAAAAAAGGGGGCAGGTTTAATCCTATCATTGGAAACACCAGAAAAAGACTCCACAAGTTATGTTACTGAGTTGGTCGACTAGAATTTTCTAGAAGCTACTGAGGCATCATTTTTTCCCTCTCACACAAAAATACGTTGACAAAGCATTCGATATCATTACAACGGCACACAAACTAGGATGGTATAAAAGCATGCAAGGACACAAAAGGTGGGATGGGCAGAAAGCGACAGAGAATCTGTGAGAAGGAGTTCAGATAGTAAAAAGGATTCAGTCGGCGTTGCAGAGCCATAGTGAAAGGTCGTTTTAGCCTAGACAAATTGCAAACGAGACGGATAGTCTGACAAGTATTTTCAAGTTCCAATATCCAGCAGTCAGGAAAGGTAAAGTGTGATCTCTAGTTATTGTGTTCTGAAATGACCAAGTGATTTTAAGCCAATATCGGGAGTCCGCCATAATTGATTTCAACATAGATAGACTCGTGTCAGAATTATCTTCGACAACATGATCCACAATTTCTACAAAGATAGACTCGTGTCAGAAGCGTCACATCCAGAGTCTAGACAAGGAACAGTCCAACTAAGGATCAAGCGTTGGGTTAATTAAAATTCGAGCCAAATCAACGGTGTAATTACACACAAGGCTTCGATGTAGTCGTGTAGTGATGAGGGAAGTTAGGTTTAGAACTACAGAATCATATAAATGTAATATAAAGTATCATATCATATTAAGTCAAAGGTCCAGTGATAGGATAAGATAGGCAGTTCAATAAATACCTGAGTTTTTCGTGTGGGAGTGAAGAGAAAAGTTTAATAAATTCATTATTATTGCTCATCATATAAGCAACGAAAGCCTTTTTGTTTTTTTACCTGCAGTGTTTTAGTTGTCATCGTATGAGCCGTGACCATATAAATAGAGTTAGTGTAGAAGAGGAGAAGTAAGGACCTGGAAACCCTATAGTCCCTGTACAGTGCAACAGAACGGAGCAGAGTTATGTAGACTGGTACAAGAAGAGCAAATACTACACGAGATCAGAATTCAAAGTTGTGTAAAGCTGTTATAAGGAGAATAAATGGTTTCTCGTGACGGGTATAGAAAGCAGTAAGGTGGAGACTAAGGACTGCTGCAGATTTACACTAGAGATCCACACATTCATAAAGAAGGAATGTGACTTAGTGTGGTTTACACTAGAGATACACTGTTTTTAAAAATGAAGTACATGCAGGACTTCTTGAGTTACTGCAGACAGGAGACACCTGGTGTACAATAATGTCTCAGACGGCACAAGCAGAGAGAACAACTTGACATGTAACTGTTGTTGTTTGTCCATCGTTTCCAAAGAGGACCACATTGTCAATCCTAGAATGGGATCGTAGATGGGTGGTCAAACCAATCCGAGCTCGAAAGTGTCTGTCACACTGAGGAGAAGCACGGTCTGACCATCAGGTGGAGGCAACTCTTTTCTTGCCTTTCGTGTCACTCGTTTCTGTGCAGCTTCCCGATTCCTGTCTGCTTCATATGTGCTGTGTCAGAGCAAATTTTACTACGCCAGGCAGAACGATCAGCAGCAATGTTCTCCCAACCATCAGTGTCAATGTCGCAGTTCTTCAGTGAGGCTTTCAGAGTGTCTTTGTAACGTTTTATTTGATCACCGCGAGCTTGCTTGCCTGACTCAAGTTCGCCATAGAATATTTTCTTTGTAAGCCGCTCATCTGACATGCAGACAACATGGCCGGTTCATCTAAGCTGCGATTTGCACAGGAGTCGTGTGGATGCTTGTCATGCCAGCACGAGAAAGAACTTCTACATCTGTAATCCTATCTTGCCATTTTATGTTCAGCAGTTTCCTTAGCCAGTCCAGATGAAAGTGGTCAAGCTTCTTGACATGTCGACTGTACACAGTCCAAATTTCACAGGCGTACAGAAGAGTTGGTAGAACGACTGCCGCATAAACCTTCAATTCGTGACCATATGACCACAGGTGAGGCGATAGTCAAGGGTGATGGATGGGTCCACACTGGTGATAGAACTACAGACAGCGAACAGTCACGATAACGCCAAACAAGGAAAGCAGAGAGCATTGCAAAGGGAAAGCAGAGCTCGAGGTTAATCAGCTGATAAGTAATAACACTCAGGGTAGTAATGCCATCATAAATGTCAATGGGTTGGTGCTATGCATCCATTTAGACATTAAATATCAATAGTAGTGACATATCGAATTAAATCAATGGTTGGTTCTTGGGTTGCAACATTGCAATTGGGGGTCCACAGACTGCAGGAGTTTAACATCCAATGTGGGGTGTCTGAGAGAATAGAGCAGAAGTTTGTATAATCGGCGAGCTACTGGAATGATTAGTATCCATATTCTTCACCAATTGCTGAGAGAGACAGCACTTATTGGCCTGCTCAAAGTACAGAGATGTCTACTGTGAGGTTCAAAGTTCACAACAATATATAATCCAAAGATGTTTACTCTGAAAATTCATAGTTAACAACAATATATAATCATCACAGCCCCAGCATTACTCATGATTCTTGAAAGTGGACAGCAACGTAACTGCAACACAAACAATTCTTTGAAAAATGTTTGAATTGTTTAACCTACCGCTTTCAGAGCAGTATTCCACTCATTTCCTTGCAAGTTTCTTATAGGCTCTCGGTCATCAATTTTTAAGTGTCTTATTTTCTGATCTTCCAACCATAGAACTACACTTCGAAATTTATTTTCATCTGTCAACAATAAAATAGAATGATTTTAGTTTATTATATTTAGAAGCAGCATCATTTCAACATCATGTAAATTCTTCTCAGTGCAACATTAGTGGTCCCAAGTGGTCTTTCTGTACGACAAGGAAAAGAATAGAACCACTGCCCCACAGAGAGCATGTCGTAACAAGCGACTAACTTTGTGACATGGCATAACACCAGCCATGGTTAAGCGGTTTGTTTAGAGCAGCAAAGATGGCACCTAACAAGCTGCAGGTTTACTTTGCTCTAGTATTTGAGTCTATTAAGACGGGCTCGCACATCGGTTAACCACCCTCTGCGGCACTTGTCCCAATGTAGCGAAGTAATTAGCTGTTCGAGTCTAGCCCATTAAGCAGGAAACCCTTCTCCCGGCTACATCCAGCTCATACCAGAGCTAGGACCTGCACAGAAGCATCTGCCAATGGAGAAGTACAGGTCGACTAAGAACAACATTAGTGGTTAAACAACAGAAGAAAGATGTGTTCTTTCATCAACAAAATAAGAACATGCAAAATAAAACAACTGCAAAAATCAAATGGATGTTAACAACTTTTATTGAGTATAGTTTCAGAAGAGAAAAGTTAAAATACATTGTGACTACTAAAAAAAAAAAAAGAAACATTTTATGACAAAAAGAAAAGGACAGTCTAACAATTTAACAGTAATAAAAATAGAGAATATTTTTGTTTTCAAACACCAATCATTACCGACCTGATAATTTATATATATAAATAGGTTGGCAGTTGTAAGAAGCAATGTTGTGCAAGGGACATTTTACTTACCTATATATACACATAGAATAGAAGAGTTGCAAAAGGTAAACACATCACTCAAAGAAATGAGAACACTCACTGGAGAGTCTGAACCGTCACTGTGTGTGATGCATGATGACCATGGTAATACACTGACAGAGACATACTTGAAAGATGGAGGCAATATTGCAGAGACACGTGAGAAGACATCAGGAGGAGCACCAACATAACGTCTAAGATCCAGGACATAAGCCGGAATCTATGATAGATGAAGTCCGATCCAAGGCTTGAAGAAAGGAAAATCCCAGGATGTGATGATATACCAGCTGAATTCTTACAAGCAGGTGGAGAGGCCACCATCAACCTCTACCACACACTATGCTAGAAAATCTGACACAGAATAACATGGCCCAGAGCATTAAAAAGATCTGTGAATATCCCACTCCCAAAGACTGGTGATTTGAGACCATTAACAAAATGACAAAAATAAATATCCTAAGGAATTGTAACTTCCCGGTGGCAACGTCCGGATGCAAGACATGATCTTGTTTTTGTTCTGGTGCAGTGTCACAGAATCATTACAGTGATTACCTATATATGTTTTGAGGACTTAGTGTGTATTTGTTGAAGACCTATGCAGCGTGCTCCACAGGAAGTAGAAAAGGTTTATTTATATATATATATATATATATATATATATATATATATATAGTTACAATAATATCAAACGAAGAGAAGAGAACCTGAACCCAAATTGGACAAAGTACACTCTGCAATCAAAAGCCTTAAAAAAGGAAAGTATTTGGGTGCAATGACATCCCAGCGGAACTAATATAGGCAAGAGGGGAGGCCAGTGCTAGCATTTATCATGTACTGTGCAAGAGGATCTGACACAGTGCAGGGTGGCCAAAAGCATGGAAGAGATCAATCTATATTCCTCTCTTAAAGAAAGGCAACCTAAAGCAGCACACAAATTACAGAGCTATTGCGCTAAAAAGCCATGCTAGCAAGATCCTCTTTCTGATTATATTGAAGAAAATAGAAAGAAAATTTGAATGCGAAATCCATGAAGTACAAGCAAGCTTCAGAAAAGACCCTCGGACCAGGGATCACATTTAATATGAGGAACATCTATGAAAAATGTAGAGTATAACGTAGATCTGTATACAAGCTTTATTGATCACACCAAGGTCTTCGCCTTCAATTGTGTAAAACCATGATAGATGTGGGGTTTCCAGTACATCTGATTGAATCATTATATCAGGAACAACAAGTTGTTGTCAGAATATCTGGTGAAACATCAGATTGGTTCGAAGTACAAAAGGGAGTAAGACAGAAATATATCCTCTCCCCATACCTATTTAACATTTATGCAGAGCACATAATGAGGGACGTTAGAGAGGATGAGAATATAGAAAGTTATGATCCCTTAACAATCAGTGAATACAAGATACCAGAGCTAAGATGCGCAGACGATCCAGTGATACTATCAAATAATGCAGAGCGGTTACAGCAGCAGATGCAGTGAAGATCAAAATCTCTTTGTAAACATAATAAACAAAACAAAGACATTGATCACTGACAAAACAAGAGGTCAACATAAATTCAAATTCGTGGGTGTGGAAATAGAACAAGTCACGCACTCCAAGTATCTGAGCTCCAGATTGACAATGTTGACTGCTCAAAAAAAAATCAGAAGAAGTTTAGCAATGGCAATCAGGGGCTACACAACCTGAGGAAACTATGGCAGAATACCAGCAATCCAACAAAAGTGAAAATATTGAGAACCTGTGTTTTTCCCATAGCAGCATTCGCTGCAAAACATAAACAGTTACCCAAACCTCCAGGAAGAGAATCGAGTCGAAGTGTTATAAAGAAGGCTACCAGAATACCATGGGCCGAAGAAAAGAGGAAAAAGCAGACATTCGACAAGAGTTGGGCATATGAGAGAACTGGTTCATATTAATAAATTCCATCATAAACAGAAAATTGAAATACTTTGGGCTTGGCCAAATCAAAAGACACAACAGTATTCCATTAATCGTGTACTGAAAGGCATGGTGTCGGGCAAGAGAGGCAAAGGCAGACCAAGAAGGCAAAAAGAAGTAAAGAAATGCTTGGACATGACTCTCTCTGGAGAAGGCTGGAGATAGTGTTTCTTTCAGATGGGCTGTCATTATTTGTTTAATTTTGTTAGTTTAGATTTTTTGTGTTCTGCAAGGGACATGGTACAATAGCAATAATGCTAATTTTTATATATAATAATAATATAATATATCTAGATCTATTATCTATAGTCAAGTATAGTCTAGTCTTGTGTGTAGTCAGTAATTACTCAGCGGCCTAAGTGTAGACCAACAAAATATAATTATGTGAATTGATACAACTATACTCTATATTACTAGTCTACACGTTGAATTACTGTACTATTACTGTTGTTAGTGTCAAGTTATACAATAAGTGAGTACCAGTACTACTAGTGCGAAGTGTCATTTGATTGTCACTGACTCAGTGACTGCTGTCCCCTAGGTAGTCACTGTCACACTGTCAGTCGAGTCAGGTTGAATCATCTGAATGTGACAAATATATTATATACTAACACTAATAGGTGGGACTAGTAATATAGTACTGTTCTACGTAGTACTAGACTAATAGAGTAGTAGTACTAGTAGTAAGTAGTACTACACTAGTAGTAAGTACTACTACTGAGTACTACTTAGTTAACTAACTTGGTAAGTTAACTAAACGTCTAACTGACTCTAACTTAAACTACTCTACTACTAATGAGTCATTACTCATTAGTGACATTAGTTAACTTACCAAGTTAGTTAACTAAGTAGTACTAGTACTTACTACTACTCTACCAGTCTAGTACTACGTAGAACAGTACTATATTACAATTACATTACTTACTTAACTACTAAAACTAGTAATGAACAAATGAAATGCCAGAAAATTAGAAATGTGATGGCCCGGTGAGAGCGTCCCGTGCAACATTTACATTATCACAAGCAATGTGGGAAATTATTAAAATAATGCATACATTACAAAGGATATGTGATACACAATTACTTGAATTACCATCAATATCGAAAACATCGGGATCTGGGTAATCGAGTGCAATAAGTTTTCTCCTAAACATTTTGGCAGACATCTTAATCTTTCACGTCAACTAGGCCGGTCTGTTAGTGCATCAGAGTTATCTTTCATGGCCATGTTCGCCAATTTAAAAATTAGAATTAGAATTTATGTCAAAATTATTTGTTCAAACTTCTTCCCAAAAATGTTTTAATAAATACAGCTTTTATTTGTATGAAGATGGCAAATCCCAAAAAGAAAGGAGCGAAGAAATGGCAGAATAAAGTTTGCATGACAGGCATCATCGTGATTTGGAAAATATGACACGACTTGTACAAACGGTGTCTCGATAGTCTCATTAGTTAGTCATTACTCATTAGGCATCTCTCTCAAGGCCTCTACAAATCTTACATTCTTACTACTTCTACTACTGCGATCATTGCTCATTTATTGAACTTCAGATTCTTCATTAAATTCTGCTGTCTTTTTCAGTGTCTCAATACCGTGGCACATTTTCTCCTCGAGGCGAGTTGGTGTGGGTCAAATCGTTTTCAGTTCTGTGTGCTGTGGGCAGCCCTGTTCTTTGTTGTTTTTTTCGTTAAACGTTTTCCTCTCTTTTCTACTGGCGGATGCACACGCATTCCACCCTGGACCGTAGTCCTTTAGACAATATCAGAACGTATTATCCAGTGCTTGCATGCATGTGTGCGTCTGTATGTACCTATGCTAGTGTTTCAGTGATGCAAGATTTTGCTGTGTGGTTCAAATCAGACAGAATGTTCCTTCTCACTGAAGTATGGTCCCTAAATGTTGTGTCTGTGGGAGTGATCCCGTGTGATGGTGGCTTAGCGTTTTTGGGTAGTCCTGGAGTACATGGGCCTCTGTCATGTTTGACAGACGAGTATGGTACCTATCTTGAATTTGGTGTAAAGTGTCTCATTCTGTTGTGGCCAGTTTGGAGACGTAGTATAACGAGCTATTTTCTAGACCGTTGTTAGTGGTAACTATCTAAATAGTTTTGATTACCCATGATTATTGTATAAATATCCAAACAAGACATTTTTCCTGAAATTGGTCATGGTGCTCCTTGCTGCCGTAGAAAAACTGAGAGCACCACAGGAGGAGACTATCATATTGTCAGGTAAAACATAGTTAGTCAGAGTCATGTGAAACATACTGATCAAGACCCCCAACTCACTGCAACTCACCACTAAACACACTTTTCAAGGCGCACAAAAGAGTAAACATTTCTCAACTAGGTTATTAAACAACAAACATCTCTATTAATTTCATAAATGGCGACTAAAGAAAGTCGTGTGTTGGGAATGCAATCTCGCCATGTATATAAAATTGCTACAAAATCCACCTTTGCAAAAGAATACAAATGTGTCATCCATAAAAGATGTCTACAATATGTTTTCATTTTGTAAGCCTACGGCATGCCTAACTCTGTCCTTGATTGACACCTTCCACCCTTGCTCCGTGGACGCTGATGAAACACATGATCTTAAATGGTATCATCACCTACCTATACTTACGACTTATTTATATCCAGTAAAATGCATCCTTTGTAAAATGATCTTGATGACACATTCCTCAGTTTAACTTAAGGTCTTTATACTGGTTTAGAAGACCCTGCAGAGTCTGTATACAACCAGTTACATTTACATCTTCTTGCTCTAAAAGCTATGCGCATCCAGTTTATTCTTAAATGCATTAACTGTCCCTGCCTCCACTACCTGCCCTGGCAATGCATTCCAAGCAGACACCACTCTCTGACTAAAAAAATATTTCCTAATATCTAATCTGGGCCTCTCTTTAGTCAGCTTGTAGCTATGCCCTCGTGTTATTGTGGGTGGCTGTATTTTAAAAAACTTGTTATAGTCTAATTTATCCATTCCTCTGATCATCTTATAAACCTGTATTAAGTCACCACAAATTCTTCTCTCTTTGAGACACTGTAGGCCGGTTTTTCTGAGTCGTTCCTCATAACTGTAATTCTGGAATCCCACTATCATCTTTGTCGCTCTTTTTTGTATTCTTTCCAGCATGTTTATATCCCCTCTATGATAAGGACTCCACACCTGTACACAGTACTCCATTCTAGGTCTAACTAAAGCTTTATACAGTTTGACGATCACTTCCTTGCTCCTATGTTTAATATTTCTTTTTTATTATACCTAACATTGCATTTGCCTTTTTCACTGCTACCTTAACTTGCTCACTCACCTTTCCTGTATGATCTATTAAAACCCCTAAGTCCCTTTCCTTATCTATCTTTCTAATATTGTTTTCTCCCATTCTGTAATTATGTTCCATATTGGATCTACCCATGTGGATGACTGTATATTTATCTACATTAAACTTCATTTGCCAGCTTACAAACCATTCTCAAATTTGTATCTAAATCCGACATCAATATATCCACTTCTGCTTTAGATGAGACACTGCTGCATAGTTTTGTGTCATCAGCAGATTTTGCAATCATGGATCCCATAACAATGTCCAAATCATTTATATATATCAAGAACAAAATTGGTCCCAAAACTGAGCCCTGTGGCACACCACTCAGAGTACTCCTTATTTATGCCAACCCTCTGCCTTCTTCCCGTAAACCAATTTTCAATACATTTGGCAACTTCCCCACCTATTCCATGTGATTTTAACTTTTGAAATAATCTTTGATGAGGTACTCTATCAAAGGCCTTTGCAAAGTCTAGATAAATAACGTCCACTGGCTCCCCTTATCTATCATTTTAGTAACCTCCTCCATGAATTCTAATAGATTTGTTAAGCATGATCTCCCTCTAGTAAACCCATGCTGACTATTTCTAATTAGATTAAATTTGTTTAAATGCATCACAATGTTTTCTTTGATTATTGACTCTAACCATTTACAGACTATGCTCGTTAAACTCACCGGTCCATAATTCGCTGGATCTGATTTTTTTCCCACTTTTTTAATAAGGGGATCACTCCTGCATCTTTCCAATCCCGTGGAACAATCCCTTTTGTAAGTGATTGAGAATATAATATAGCCAATGGTTTTGCTAGTTGGTCTCTAATTTCATACAGCAATTTTGGATGAATACCATCTTGACCTGGACATTTATTCACTTTCAACCCCTCCAATTTTTTAAAAACCATTTCCTCTGTAATACAGATTGATCTTAATCCCGCTGTATCCATGTCTCTTTGAAAAATATCTACAGGCTCTGGGATCTTGGAGCAGTCCTCTTTTGTGTAGACTGTGCCAAAGTACTGATTGAGCAGATTAGCTGCCTCCCTATTTTCACTTATTATTTTCCCTGTACTGTCTATGTACTGTCTTTGTTTATTTCTAACATAAGAGAAGAAGCTTTTACTGTCAGTCTTGATCCTCTGAGCAAGTTTTTTTTCGAAGTCTATTTTTGCTGTTTTATTCGCTTTCTGAGATATGTTCTGCTTGTCCAAATATTTTACATATGTGTAGCTGCGGGTCCCAACTTCGTTTCAACGGACTGCGTTTTGAGCCTTGAAAGACCAGTAGGTGGTAAGCACTCATTCAGAGGAGTCTCGGATATTATAGTGGACGCAATGGAGGTCTCATTTTTGCCTTGGGAATACCTGATTGTTGTCGCTGTGCTCCATCGTTTCATTGCAACATGTGACTGCCCATGTATGTTTTCCCTTGTCTGTATAGATTACCGCATTATTCACCAATGACAATTGTCATATGTTCGAATTGTGGAGATTTTGTATACATTGGTTGCGGAGAGTGATTCAGACCAAGCGTCTCTCAAGATAACACTACCAGGAAGGTAGAAAATGAAAGGGGCCAAATCTGTCTCACTGTTTATTCCGACATATCTGTCTCACTGTCTATTCTCACATATCTGTCTCACTGTCTATTCTCACATATCTGTCTCACTGTCTATTCTCACATATCTGTCTCACTGTCTATTCTCACATATCTGTCTCACTGTCTATTCTCACATATCTGTCTCACTGTCTATTCTCACATATCTGTCTCACTGTCTATTCTCACATATCTGTCTCACTGTCTATTCTCACATATCTGTCTCACTGTCTATTCTCACATATCTGTCTCACTGTCTATTCTCACATATCTGTCTCACTATCTTTTCTCACACATTTATCTCACTGTTTATTCACACATATCTGTCTAATGTCTATTCACACATATCTGTCTACTGTCTATTCACACATATCTGTCTACTGTTTATTCACACATATCTGTCTACTGTTTATTCCCACGTATTTGTCTACTGTTTATTCACACATATTTATCTCCCTATTTCTTCATATATATGTCTCACTGTTTATTCACACACATATATGTCTCACTGTTTATTCAAACACATTTATCTCTGTTTATTCACACATATTTATTTCACTGTTTATGCACACATATTTATCTCACTGTTTATTCACACATTTTTATCTCAGTGTTTATTTACACATATTTATCTCACTGTTTATTCACACATAGCTATTTTTGCTCAGGCACATGTATCCTACTACTACCAATAAATATATCACTGTTTATCAAAACATACATAAAGACACAGATTAATTTAAGATAACACAGAAAATAGTAACACTTTCAAACTGTGACCTACGCTATAAAGCACAATGAAACACAACAATTTCATCCTTTCTTTAATGAATGATTGGTTTAATACAAAGTTTTTGTCATTATTATTTTGTTTTAATTTTATAGCAAAAATATAAAAAGTGTATAAGTACACAGTTGTGTGACATATAAGTGAAGTCACATTAAAAATATACATAACAATTGAATAGATAAAAGCATTTATTATAATATGCTTTAAATAGAAATCAGACTGGCTAAAATAGATTGATTATCTATCTATCTATCTTCAGTCCACTTGTGTCGTTAGACATCGTGGGGAGGTGTGACCTCCTTCGTTTAATATTTTTTGGCAGGTGAAAATCCACTGGTGACTTGCCAGGTCAATCCCAGCATCCGTTAGCCCCTGGAATATACAATCGTCAGAAATGTGGTTCTATGGGCTAATGTTACACATATAACTAGCTCAGAAATGTGGTTCTGTGGGATTATGTTACACATATAACCAGCACAGAAAAGTGGTTCTGTGGGATTATGTTACACATATAACCAGCACAGAAAAGTGGTTCTGTGGGATTATGTTACACATATAACCAGCACAGAAAAGTGGTTCTGTGGGATTATGTTACACATATAACCAGCACAGAAAAGTGGTTCTGTGGGATTATATTACACATATAACCAGCACAGAAAAGTGGTTCTGTGGGATTATGTTACACATATAACCAGCACAGAAAAGTGGTTCTGTGGGCTAATGTTACACATATAACCAGCCCAGAAATGTGGTTCTGTGGGATAATGTTACACATATCATAACCAACATAGAAATGTAATTGTAACCATATTACAAAGAAACAGTACAAACATACCATTGTTAACTAACAACTAATGTAAGTAGACGTCAGGAAAAATGCACTTGACACACGCTTAGAGAAGAAGTAGAAAGTCTTGTGATAGACAAAGGGAAAGATCTAGGGAAGTTAGAGAAGCCAAGGAAGACATGAACGATTTGATATATGACAAGATGACCTGAAAAACAAGGACCACCTCAAAGGACAGATATATGAAGGAATTGGTTATTATCACCACTAGGCATGACACTTGATAGTGGGGAATTATAAACACATTAATAATAAAGTGGATATGTGTTGATTACACCACATAACCTTTTATCAATATCAAGCATGATCGTGTCTAATGAACTCTCAGTCAGTCATAGATTATCAGAGCTGACAGCATATTTAACTCAGTCAGTCACAGATTATCAGAGCTGGCAGCATATTTAACTCAGTCAGTCACAGATTATCAGCGCTGACAGCATAATGAACTCAGTCAGTGATAGATAATCAGCGACGACAGCATATTTAACTCAATCAGTGATAGATTATCAGAGCTGGCAGCATATTTAACTCAGTCAGTCACAGATTATCAGCGCTGACAGCATAATGAACTCAGCCAGTGATAGATTATCAGCGCTGACAGCATATTTAACTCATCCAGTGATAGATTTTCAGCGCTGACAGCATATTTAACTCAGCCAGTGATAGATTACCAGAGCTGACAGCATAATCTCTGAGTCTTAAAGTTCAGGAACTGTTATGATATTATAATCCGCAGTGCTGTGACAGTGTTGGAAACCTGTAAAATCTTTGGCATTCCCTGACACTTGAGTATACTCCTTGCCATTCACTGAAACCAATGGAAACTCTGAAGCTGTCCTTGCACGCGGAGCATAGTTTGTGCCAACTCTAAAAGCTCTGGAGTTTGCAATAGAATATTCAGCCTCACTTTGGCCCACTCTACATTCAACCTCACTTTGGCCCACTCTACATTCAACAGATGCTGTTTCTAAAGAATGTTTGGATCTCATATGTCCATCTAAGGAACTCTTATAGCTAAAAGCTAGAGAACACACAGTACAAGGAAATGCTTTGGTATCAGAGTGTATTCGCATGTGAACCTTCAAATTGCTTTTCTCCTTGCAACGTTTGCCACATACCTCACACTCATAAGGCATGATGGATGAATGAGTCTTGATGTGCTTGAACAAAACACTGCAGCAAGCAAATGACTTTGGGCACTGGTAGCACTTGAATGGCCTCTCCTGGCTGTGTGTTCTTTGGTGACGTTGCAGAGATGACTTTAAGAGGAACCTGACTGGGCACTTGTCACATATAAACAACTCACTTTCATCCACTTCTGTTATTGCCTTGTGGGTCAGGATATGTTTCTCCAACCTTGAAACAAACTTGCCACAAGTGGGGCACTGCTTCTTCTTATATTTTGTGTGGTAAACCATGTGACTGGCTAGTTCTTGCTCTGAAGAAAACATATGACTGCATACGTCACACTTGAGTATGTTGTCTTGGTGAGCCAGCTTATAATGGACGGTCCTACTCGTTCTGTTTGGGAATACCTCTCCACAGAGACTGCACTTGATTTCAAGTAATGCCAGCTGATGTCTGGATAAATCTGCTCTTGATGCAAAGAACTGCTCACAACAATTACACTTGATCATGCCAGCATTTTTGTGACTGATCATATGATTGTTCATGGCTCCAAAGCCAGAGATTTTCCTGTCACACACGCAGCACTTGTAGTAGTACTCCTTTGTGTGAAAGAACATATGCTTCTTAAGCTTGGCTGAGCTTTTAGAATCAAGACCACATATATCACAGACAGAAAGATTCACCTTCTGTTTATCATTGGCATTCTTCAGAATCTTGTGCTCCAGCTTGTGCACTAACAGATAAGCTCGGAAAGAGAATACTTTTCCACATATACTACAGTTGTGTGAAATAGTCTTTGATCTTCTGTGGCTAAAGAAATCTTGTCTAGATTTAAACCTTCTGTAGCAATATTCACACTGAAAACTTCTTTCTGATTTTTCTTTGGGGATTTCTGGTTTCTGCATTGCAACCTCCACCTTATTTTCATACTCATTACTTTTATCTCTAAGATGGGATTCCAATTCTTCTTCACATGAATCTCTAGGAGAACTTAAACTATTCGTCTGATCCGGCTTTAACACTATTTTCTTCCTAGACAACAACTTTTGGTTGACATCTATATTGTTTCCTGGTATTTTCTTAGCTCTAGATCTTGAATTTCTAACTATAGCTTTTTTCTTGATTTTATTTTGAACATCCTTTTTCACTATTTTTTTTTGTGCTTCAGGCTTTTGCTTTGACTTGTGGTGACGTTTCCTTGCATGAGAAATATGCGTAGAAGTGCTTGATTTTCTTGCTGTTTGTACATGGAAGATTTCTGGTGAAGGTAATAGCACTTTTTCAATGAGAAGAGGTTTACTAGCAATTTCACATTTCTGTTTACCTTCTACAAATTCATCAAAACTGAGTAGGTTAGAATCTTCCAAACCATTTTCAACTGCGTGATGATGAGATTCAGTTTTCCGTTCAATGGGTGGTTGCTTGTTCTGGTCTAATTTGATTTGTACCTTGATGCTCTGATGGAAGCCTATGAAGATTGGTGAGTTGTTGTCAACGGTCAGATAGATCATGCCACAAACAGGGTTAGCTTCATACAGGAAGTCTCTGTCTGCATTCATGGCCATAACAAACGGGCTGTTTTAAAACAGCAAAGCTAATTGATATTTCCCAATCATTGAAAAAGCTACTGGGTTAAGAAAATAAAGTCAGGGACAGGAGACTATAGATAATATTTGCAATGTACATCAGAACTTGACTTTCATTCACAGGATATCTGAAAATATAACAAGAGATCTATGAAAAAATATTGTCATATTTTCTTTGTTTTTGTTTCTTTTCTAAATGTTAGTATCAGTAATGAACACTCATTTTTGTGGTTTGATTAAATGTTTGCCTTTCTGGATTCTACCAGCGAAGGCTCACAACTTTCCGACTCAGATAGTAGTCCCTTGCATGATATCATGAATTTTTGGCCAGTGTATGGATGCAAGGGTGTATCTGTTTGTAAGTTGTATGTGTTGGCCACTGTATGTATCTGTTTGCAATGTGTTCCATTACTGCAGTTTTGCAGTACAGTAGTTTTGTTAACTCTTAGTATACCAACACTAAATCCACGTTTTTACCCCGTCTATTTCATCGTAATTTTTTTTAGTTTAGAGTTTCATAACATATTATATCATAATTTTCTTATTTTAAACATTACATTAATTTATCTCATATACAAATGTGCAAAATGTATTGGGTTATCAAACAGAACTACTTTGTATCTTTATATTTTTTTTTAATAGAGAAATAGTAATTTACGTTTATTTTTTTTTTTAAATAGAGAAATAATAATTTATGTTTATTTTTTTTAAAGTTTGAACTTCCCATAATATATCAAGCTTTGAGCATGTCTGAAGCTCCCAACATTAGTCATCACTGATAGAATATCCATTCATACACAACATATACAAGTTGTATCATTTTCTATAAGTAAATAAAGATTTAGTATGCATTTGTATTTTTGAAATGACATTGTGAAAAAAAAGTCGGCAAGGATAAACTATATAAGTTGAGGTTACGTCAGCATAATATATTACAACATAATTTTCTTATTTTAACAATTTGTTAATGTATTTCATGTAAAAAATTGAATAGGCTATCAAATAGAACCAATTTGTCTTAACATAAAGAAAAATTGATAAATAGTAGACCACATATATCGCTAATACATTTAAAACTAAATATTTTTTTAAATGTTTGAACCGACCATAATATATCAGAATATATTTGTACAGGTCTGACGCCCCTAACACTAATCCTCACTAACAATATCAATCTCTACCACAGCATATGCCAGTTTTTTTTCATTTTACATGAATAGATAAGCTGTAGTGCTTGTTCTCATGATAGTCTTTGCTTACAATCACTGAAAGCCATTTTTATCAAACAAATTTTGCTGGAACAAATCAATTGATCAGCTGATTTCTTAAATTCGAACCTTTTTGTCTAAGAAAAAAGTGCAAATAGCTCTTAAATTGTAAAGCTCATCAAAAGGAAGTGACATTACAAATGTTAGATTGATCTAAGCTTCAAAATTTGTTTTCTAAACTTTCCTAATAGAGATCTAACATGACTAGCCACTCTAAGTGGCTTGTGTAAAAATGAGTCCAAAAATATGCCACCTTAAGTGGCTTAGGTAGTCTAGATTGAAGACAAATTAAATGAGAAGGACAACATATTAGACATGTGTTTTTTTCTTTAAAAATGCTGCTGCCCTGTTCGCAATTTGAATGTTTGTCAGTAGATATAGAGCATAGTTTTAAATATGGTACGTTACTATTATTATGTCTTCAGCATATGTGTGTTATATATGGGTTACTGCCCTTAGAAAGTTGATCCTGAATAAACTACAGACTTGCATGTAGTTTTACAGAAGAATGGTAAGAATTCCGTGGACTGCAAATAAGACTTATGACATGGTACTTGAGGAAGCACAGACACAAAGACAACTCGCTGTAAAAGTCAAATCAAAGCAGTCATCCTTTTTCGGGCATGTAATGAGAAGAGATGGGTTGGAAAAAACTATAACAATGAATAAAATAACAGGGAAAAGAGATAGGTATCAAAGAGTGGTGCCACTATATTACGCATGTCATAAGGGTAGACTGGTGCCAAATATCAAAGAGTGGTGCCACTATATTAGGCATGTCATAAGATATCAAAGAGTGGTGCCACTATATTAGGCATGTCATAAGGGTAGACTGGTGCCAAATATCAAAGAGTGGTGCCACTATATTAGGCATGTCATAAGGGTAGACTGGTGCCAAATATCAAAGAGTGGTGCCACTATATTAGGCATGTCATAAGGGTAGACTGGTGCCAAATATCAAAGAGTGGTGCCACTATATTAGGCATGTCATAAGGGTAGACTGGTGCCAAATATCAAAGAGTGGTGCCACTATATTAGGCATGTCATAAGGGTAGACTGGTGCCAAATATCAAAGAGTGGTGCCACTATATTAGGCATGTCATAAGGGTAGAGTGGTGCCAAATATCAAAGAGTGGTGCCACTATATTAGGCATGTCATAAGGGTAGACTGGTGCCAAATATCAAAGAGTGGTGCCACTATATTAGGCATGTCATAAGGGTAGACTGGTGCCAAATATCAAAGAGTGGTGCCACTATATTAGGCATGTCATAAGGGTAGACTGGTGCCAAATATCAAAGAGTGGTGCCACTATATTAGGCATGTCATAAGGGTAGACTGGTGCCATATATCAAAGAGTGGTACCACTATACAATCATGTCATAAAGGAAGACTAGTGCCAGGTATTATAGAGTGATGCCCCTTTACCAGGCATGTCATAAAGGAAGATTGGTGCCAGGTATCAAAGAGTGTTGCCACTATACAAGGCATGTCATAAGGGAAGACTATATGTCAGGTATCAAAGAGTGGTGCCATTTTACCAGGTCATGTCAAAAGGGAAGACTAGTTTCAGGGATCAAAGATTGGTGTCAATGTACCAAGCATAGCAAAAAAAGATTTTAGTGCCAGGGATCAAAGAGTGGTGTCACTATACCAGGCATGACATAAAAGAGTTTAGTGCCAGGGTTCAAAGAGTGATGTCAATATACCAGGCAATGCCATAAGAGAAGACTAAAGAGGATTGTGTATGGGACTACAAGCCTGATTGTTTGTAAAATTAATTGCTGCATTAACGGCCATGATAAAAGTACATGAACTGTTCTCTTGAAGGCTTCTTCAACTGCAGCTGTGATCCCATGCTCCTTAAAACACTAACTACTGAATTGATACAAATGATGTAGTGTAATACATTATTACATTATTGTTTACTTATTCCGCCCTAGAGAAAGGACAGAAACTAAGCTAGGGTGAGTGTACAAATTAATTTGGAGTGCACAAATTAAGCAGTGGCATATTACAATTTTGGAACAGATCAGAATAAATTTGAGCAGATCTTTTTTTACGGTAGTTTTATCACTTTGCTAGTTTAACATTAGGAGTTGCTCTGTGCCACAATGGACACATTTTTATGATTATGGTAGTGGCTCAGCGCCACGGTGGATAAATTTATCTGATGCAGAGAGTGGCTCTGCGCCAAAATAGATAAGCTTCACTGATGCTTTGATCGGCCCATGGTAGTTAGTGGGTTAAGGATCATCTTGACACTACTCAAGTCTCTTTTGATAATAGTTGTAAAGCTAGGATGGTCAATTTCAACCTATTATGTCATATTTAGAGGATTATGGGAGGTTTTCATCTAGACATGGTGTACAGCTGCATATGGAAACTATTTAAGAAAATCAGCATAGAGCAATAATTGACAACCAAAATAACCAAGAAGAAATGTCCCTATAAAATGGGCTATACACTTAAAGAAGTGACTACAAGATGAGTAGAAGACACCTTAAACCTCCCAAACCCTTTCTGCTTTGCGGGTTATAAAAAATGTAAAGACTGGTGAAAAATGCTAAACAATCTAATAAAAGGAAATGATAAGCACTCATAATTCAAAGATAAATGAAGAAATATGCATGCACATTTCTTTTCCTAAAAATAAACAGATCTCAACTAACAATGGACACAGAATTAACCACTTGGCATTTCAAAAAGGTACAACCAATTTGTATGAAATATCTTCATAAATTAGATGAAAATGTTCTTGGCTAACAAAATATTACCATTAACAAACTGGCTCATGCTTCTGAATTAAATAATCATCGTCTTAAACTGTCTACACATTGTGTTTGTTTATGACCAACTACTACATGAAAGCATATGCATGATGTGTGTATGATTTATCATAGAAAATGAAGTGTCTCTAAAATATACGGATCAGTGAATATTGCATAAAGTTGAGTGTGACAAAGGATAGACCAATGCTGGCAAATGTTTTTGAGGTGGTCTGCTGGCTAAATTTCAAAACTGATCTCTTTATTGCTAATATCATCACGTAGACATATTTTATTTGGGCCTCTAGAGTCTATTATGTCTATTGCTGTTCTCTTGTTTAGGACAAGTATTTCTTGAAGTACACATTTACCAAACAAGAGAATAGTGATAGACATAATGGAACTGTATGTAGAAGAAGAAAAACCAGATATAATAGAGTTAACAGAATCATAGACATATGAGGAAATTGCAGATAGTGAACTTGAAATAAAGGTATATACAATGTTAAGGAAAGATAGGGTAGTTGGAGAAAAGATTAAGGGAGGTGGCGTTTTATTATACTGTATAAATTCTGTTAATATAACGATCGATGATGATTTTTCATGTGGTAACAAAAATGAAAGTGTATGGGGAGAAATAGAAAGTGGGGGTGAAAAAAACAGTGATTGGAGTGTGTTATAGATGTCCGTCAAGTCAAAAAGAGGAAGATGAGGAGCTGATTAATAGCATAGCAAAGGCAAGTGAAGGGAAATTATTATTAATGGGGGATTTCAACTTTCCAGAAATAAAATGGAATATGGCAGAAGCACTTGTAGAGTCAAAACCTTTTGTTAAGTGCATAACTGACAATTTTTTAATTCAACATGTAGAAGCAGCCACCACAGGCAAAAACACACTTGACCTAATTTTTACTACAGAGGAAAATATGATTGAAAACATTACCGTTGGGGAACTGTTTGGCTCAAGTGACCATCAAATCATCCGTTGCGATCTTATTGCAGGGAAGAATTAAACGTAAACAGGCGAACATACGACTACTCTAAAGCAGATGTTAAGAGGATGAAAGAGGCAGTGAACCACATAATCTGAAAAGATATTATCGGAGGAACAGATGTTGAACAGGAGTGGGAAAGTTTTAAAACAGTTCTAGAAACCCTAAAAGAGGAATGTGTTCCATGTAGGGAGGTAAACCCCAAGCGTAAAAAGTGGATAACTAGATTTGTAGTTAAATGTAGAAGAGCTAAAAATAAAGCTTGGAAAAAATATATAGAGGCAGGTAAATCAAAAGAAACATATTTAAAATATTTGGACAAGCAGAACATATCTCAGAAAGTGAATAAAACAGCAAAAACTGACTTTAAAAAAAAAATGTGCTCAGAGGATCAAGACTGATAGAAAAAGCTTCTTCTCTTATGTTAGAAATAAACAAAGAATGAAAGACAAAGTATGCCCTCTCATAGACAGTACAGGGAAAATAATAAGTGAGAATGGAGAGGCAGCTAATCTACTCAATCAGTACTTTGGCACAGTCTACACAAAAGAGGACTGCTCCAAGATCCTAGAGCCTGTAAATATTTTTCAAAGAGACATGGATGCAGAAGGATTAAGATCAATCTGTATTACAGAGGAAATTATTTTTTTAAAATTGGAGGGGTTGAAAGTGGATAAATGTCCAGGTCAAGATGGTATTACTCCAAAATTGCTGTTTGAAATTAGAGACCAACTAACAAAACCATTGGCTATATTATGTTCTCAATCATTTGCAAAAGGGATTGTTCCATGGGATTGGAAAGATGCAGGAGTGATCCCCTTATTAAAAAAGTGGGAAAAAAATCAGATCCAGCGAATTATGGACCGGTGAGTTTAACGAGCATAGTCTGTAAATTGTTAGAGACAATAATCAAAGAAAACATTGTAATACATTTAGACAAATTTAATCTAATTAGAAATAGTCAGCATGAGTTTACTAGAGGGAGATCATGCTTAACAAATCTATTAGAATTCATGGAGGAGGTTACCAAAATGATAGATAAATGGGAGCCAATGGACGTTATTTATCTAGATTTTGCAAAGGCCTTTTATAGAGTACCTCATCAAAGACTATTTCAAAAGTTAAAATCACATGGAATAGGTGGGGAAGTTGCCAAATGGATTGAAAATTGGTTAACAGGAAGAAGGCAGAGGGTGAGCATAAATAAGGAGTACTCTGGTGTGAAGTGAAAAGTGGAGTGCCACAGGGCTCGGTTTTGGGATCAATTTTGTTCTTGATATATATAAATGATTTGGACATTGATATGGAAACCATGATTGCAAAATTTGCTGATGACACAAATTTATGCAGTGTATCATCTGAAGCAGATGTGGATATATTGAGGTCGGATTTAGATAAAATTCGAGAATGGTCTGTAAAAGCTGGCAAATGGAGTTTAATGTAAATAAATGTACAGCCATCTACATAGGTAGATCCAACATGGCACATAATTACAGAATGGGAGAGACCAATATTAGAAAAATAGATAAGAAAAGGGACCTAGGTGTTATAATAGATCATACAGGAAAGGTGAGTGAGCAAGTTAAGGTAGCAGTGAAAAAGGCAAATGCAATGTTAGGTATGATAAAAAGAAATATTAAACAGAGGAGCAAGGAAGTGATAGTCAAACTGTATAAAGCTTTAGTTAGACCTAGATTGGAGTACTGTGTACAGGTGTGGAGTCCTTATCATAGAGGGGATATAAACATGCTGGAAAGAATACAAAACAGAGCGACAAAGCTGATAGTGGGATTCCAGAATTACAGTTATGAGGAAAGACTCAGAAAAACCGGCCTACAGTGTCTCAAAGAGAGAAGAATTTGTGGTGACTTAATACAGTTTTATAAGATGATCAGAGGAATGGATAAATTAGACTATAACAAGTTTTTTCAAATACAGCCACCCACAATAACACGAGGACATAGCTACAAGCTGACTAAAGAGAGGTCTAGATTAGATATTAGGAAATATTCTTTTAGTCAGAGAGTGGTAAATGCTTGGAATGCATTGCCAGGGAAGGTAGTGGAGGCAGGGACGGTTAATGCATTTAAGAATAAATTGGATGTGCATAGCTTTTAGAGAATATTTAGAATCTCCTTCAAAATCATAAATACCTCTTCCTTCACAAGGTATTTATATAATGGTTTGCATGTGTGCTGTAATGGTTTTACTGTAGTTTGTAATAGTTTCACTAGATGCTGTAACTGTTTTTGAATGTTTGATGCAATTGTTTCAATGCAAGTATAATAGTTTTGCTGTATGCTGTAATGGTCTCACTACATGTTATAATAATTTTACAGTATGATGCAAATGTTACTGCATGCTGTAATACTTTCAATGATACTATAATTCCAATAATGGTTTTACAGTATGCTGTAATAATTTAAAAGATACTATATTGGTTTTTACTGTATGTTGTATAGTTTCACAAGATGCTGTAATAGTTTTACTGTTGCTGTAACAGTTTGTCATTCCTTCCCAGTTGTATTGATGCTCGTGATAGACTATCTTCAAAACCTTTTCTTTTTGTTAGCTCACCATGAGAAATCATTCAACCAAATCAATGCAATGAGACCTCAATATGGTATTTCATTACGGTAAAAACGTATTTTCAACTTAGCTCTGAGATAAAAAAAATTGATGTGTTGGCACAATTTACAGACAACTGAGTGACTTTAACAAAATGGCAAAAATAATGTTATTTTTATTTGTTCCCTAAACTTATATATCAAATCTAAACGGTAGTTCTAGTGCGACCTGTTAAATGTTAACCTGATATATGAAATATAGCAGACGAAATGTTAACAATAGTCAATACTGTTGACTAGTTATTATAGTGTATTATTATTATATTAACATACTACATCGCAACATTGACGACTCATGATTTTTACACTAGTATACAATGGCAGTATGGATATCGCTAACCCCGGACATCGTCATTTAGCCAATTTTGTAGTTAATGCAATTAAATTGACACAGGAGAGCCATTGCCAACATACCCGATCGAGTGTAAAACCGACTCAGTCAAAATGGCTGCGAAGGCGACTAAAGACGAGCACTCTGTTGGGAACGTTTGATCGTCGCATCTGCCTACTGAGTTACTAATGTTTATAAAGAATGAAGAATGTTGCTTAGAGTACAAGTACTTGATACACGGAGACAGTCTTGCCCTACCTAGTCAGTAGTATCATAGCTAACACACTAAGCTACGGTCGTAGATGGCCATTGTCCATCATCGTCGGGTAAGATAACTTGTGTCTATAGGGGTAGAGATTGAAGTAGATACGGCGTGCATGTTATTTGTGTACAAGGCCACCTTCTCACAACGGTCAAACACATCTGTTGCGTTATTTTGTCCGTGTTACATATACTTTCGTGACGCGGCACACAATAGATGGCAGACATACAGGAATACAGTGGGCATTTGATAAGCAAATGACTCCAATTTCACAGATGATATATGTATGCTGTCACATAATAAACAGTGCATATACTTACACGAAGGAAAGGATAGACAGGCTAACAAATACTTAACTGAACTTCATTAAACTGGTTTAGAGGGCTCTGTAGAGTATTATACAACCAGTTTATTTCACTCCACGGATATCGAAAATACTGTGAGCATCCAATCTATTTTTGAATGACTCTGCTCCCACTGCATCATGCGGTAATGCATTCCAAGAATTCACCACTCTTTACTGAAAAAACATTTCCTAATAACCAATCTAGACCTGTCTTTAAACGATTTGTAGCTGTGCCCTCTTGTTGTTGTAGTCGGTTTTACTTTGAAATATATGGTATAGTCTAATCTATCTATTAAATGTATTAATTTATATACTTGTATTGTCCCGTCGAATTTTTCTCTTCGCTAGACACTGAAGGCCGGTTTTTCGTATTCTTTCCTCATAACTATAATTCTAGAAACCCACTGTCAGCTTTGTTGCTCTTTTTTGTATCCTTTCCAGCATTTGTATATCCTCTCCACGAAAAGGACTCTACACCTGTACACAATACTCCAATCTAGGTCTAACTAATGCTTTATACAGTTTGACTATCACTTTTTTATTTCTCTGTTTAATATTTCTGTTTGTCATACCTAACATTGCATTTGCCTTTTTTACTGCTATCTGAACTTGCTCACTCATCTTACCCATATGATCTATTATAACCCCTTGGTCTCTTTAATATTTCTAATATTGTTCTCTCCCATTCTGTAATTATATTCCATATTATCTCGACTCATGTGGATGATTGTACATTTATCTACATTAAACTCCATCTGCCAGCTCTCATACCATTTTTGAATCGTATCTAAATCCAATCTCAATAGATCCACCTCTTCTGGAGAAGAGACCCTGCCGCATAATTTTGTGTCATCCGCTAACTTTGTAATCATAGATCTGATATCAATGTCCAAATCATTGATATATATTAAGAACAAAATTGGTCCCAATACCGATTCTTGAGGCACTCCCCTTATAACATTACACCAGTCAGAGTACTCCCTATTTATGCCACTCCCTGCCTTCTGTCCGTCAACCAATTTTCTATCCAATTGGTAACTTCACCACCTATTCCATGTGATTTCAACTTTCGAAACAATCGTTGATGAGGTACTCTATCACAGGCATTTGAAAAATCTAGATAGATAACATCCACCGGCTCTCCACTATCTAACATATTGGTAACCTTCTTCATGAATTATAATAGATTCGTTAAACACGATCTTCCTTTAATAAACCCACGCTGACTATTTTTGATTTAAATTAAACTCATCCAAGTATACTATGTTGTCCTTGATAATGACTCAAAAATTTTGCAGACTATGCTCGTCAAACTCACTGGTCTATAATTGGCTGGATCTGATTTGTTGCCCTTTTAAACAAAGGAGCACACCTGCATCTCTCCAATCCCTTGGAACAATCCTTTTCTCAAGAGTGTGATAAAAAAATATCGCTAATGGTTTTGCTAACTGGCCTCGAAGTCAAACGGTAATTTTGGATGAACACGTCTTGACCAGGACATTTATCCACCTTCAGCCTATTTAATTTTTTTAAATTCATCTCTTCGATAATGCAGAATGAAAGTAATCCTTCTGTGTGCATGTCCCGTTGGAAAATATTTAATTGTTCTGGGATCAGGGAGCAGTCTTCTTTTGAAGAGACTGTGCCACAGTACTGATCGAGTTGATTGGCAGCTTCCCTGTTCTCAATTATTTGTTTTCCTGTACTATTTTTAAGTGGGCCAACTGTCTTTCGTTCTTTGTTTATGTAAAACAGAATAAAAGCTCTTGCTATCAGTCTTGATCTTTTTAGCAAGTTTTGTTCAAAGTCAATTTTTGCTGCTCTATTAACTTTATAGGATTTGTTTTGCATGTCCAAATATTTTCAATATGTTTCATTCGATTTTCCAGCCTCTATATATTTTTTCCAATCTTTATTCTTAGCTTTTCTACAACTAACCATGGATCGAGTTTGTTTGTTTTGTTTTTTTTCACTTGGGTTTCAACTTCCTACATGGGACACATTCAACTTAGCCAATTCCTTTTCAACATTTCCTCCAGTGAAAATATATGTCCAGATTACGTGGCTCGCCGATTCTATCATCTTCTGTAAATCTGTTCTAGAGCAGTCGTATGCTAGTGAACACTTGATATAATCTTTCATACCCACAAGCTCCCAACGGACAATCACCAACATTTGCAACCATATTTTTTTCTGTATAAAAAAAATAAGTCCAAGTGTGTTTCTACCTCTAGTACAGTCCTCCACATGTTTCTACCTCTAGTACAGTCCTCCACATGTTTCTACCTCTAGTACAGTCCTCCACATGTTTCTACCTCTAGTACAGTGCTCCACATGTTTCTACCACTAGTACAGTCCTCCACATGTTTCTACCTCTAGTACAGTCCTCCACATGTTTCTACCTCTAGTACAGTGCTCCACATATTTCTACCTCTAGTACAGTCCTCCACATGTTTCTACCTCTAGTACAGTCCTCCACATGTTTCTACCTCTAGTACAGTCCTCCACATGTTTCTACCTCTAGTACAGTCCTCCACATGTTTCTACCTCTGGTACAGTCCTCCACATGTTTCTGCCTCTAGTACAGTCCTCCACATGTTTCTACCTCTAATACAGTCCACCACATGTTGCTGCCTCTGGTACAGTCCTCCACATGTTGCTGCCTCTGGTACGGTCCTTCACATGTTTCTACCTCTAGTACAGTCCTCCACATGTTTCTACCTCTAGTACAGTCATCCACATGTTTCTACCTCTAGTACAGTCCTCTACATGTTTCTACCTCTAGTACAGTCCTCCACATGTTTCTACCTCTAGTATAGTCCTCCACATGTTTCTACCTCTGGTACAGTCCTCCACATGTTTCTGCCTCTGGTACAGTCCTCCACATGTTTCTACCTCTAGTACAGTCCTCCACATGTTTCTACCTCTGGTACAGTCCTCCACATGTTTCTACCTCTAGTATAGTCCTCCACATGTTTCTACCTCTGGTACAGTCCACCACATGTTTCTGCCTCTGGTACAGTCCTCCACATGTTTCTACCTCTAGTACAGTCCTCCACATGTTTCTGCCTCTGGTACAGTCCTCCACATGTTTCTACCTCTGGTACAGTCCTCCACATGTTTCTGCCTCTGGTACAGTCCTCCACATGTTTCTGCCTCTGGTACAGTCCTCCACATGTTTCTACCTCTAGTACAGTCCTCCACATGTTGAAACCCAAAAATTGTCAGTTATGCATTGAACAAAAGGATAGGATTCGACATCTGCTTCCACCATCTGCCAATTAATTTCTGGAAAGTTAAAACCTGCCATTAATAATAATTTCTCTGCACTGAACAATGCTATAGCTTGAAAAAGATCCTTATCGTCTTCTTTAGTACTCGATGGACATCGGTAGAATACAACTACCAACGTTTTTGTATCCTCCGATTACGAAGCGAAATGAAGCAACTAACTAAGGTGAGATTGCAGAATAATGTGATAAAAGTAAAGGAAATGAGAATAAATAATAAACAAAGAGAGCTCATAAAGATCAATGGACAGATAATCGAAGAAGTACAACCCATCTGAGAAAACAAGATTGGTAAAAACGGAGAAAGAAAACCTAGATGTTAACGCAAGAGAACGAAAGACAAAGTAGGCCCACTCAAAGATAGTACGTGAAAAAATAATAATTGAGAATATTGATGCTGCTAATCTACTCAATTAGTACTTTCGCAAAGTCTGCTCCAAAATCTCAAGCCCATAAATATTTTCAAAAAGAACATGGATACAGAGAGATCAGTCAACGTTGCGGATGAAATGGGTTTAAACAATTGGATAAGTTGAAAGCGAATGCATGTTTGAGTCAAGGCGGTATTCATTCAATTGGAGACCAGTTAACAAAACGATATTCTCAAACAATTGGGAAGGAGATTGTTCTGGGGAATAGGAACGATGCAGGAGTGATCCCTTGTTCAAAAAGGGCAACAAATCAGCCCGGCATATTATAGACCGGTGAGATTAAAGAGCACAGTCTGCAAAAATCTAAGAAAATATTGTAGTCCACTTAGACAGATTTAATCAAATCAGGAAGTCAGCATGGGTTTACGAAAGGGAGATCGTGCCTAACAAATCTATTAGAACTCAAAGAGGAGATTACCAAAATATTAGATGGGTGTCAGTGGATGTTATTTATCTAGATTTTGCAAAGGATTTTTTTATAGAGTATCTCATCAAAGATTGTTAAGGAAGTTAAAATCACAGTATATAGGTGGCGAAGTTGTCAAATTGATAGACAATTGGGTAATGTGAAGAAAGCAGAGAGTGGGCATAAATAAGGAGTACTATATGTGGGGCGAGATTAAAAGTAGAGTGCCACAGGACAGTTTTGAGACCAATTTTGTTCTTGGTATAAACAATTTGGACAATATCAGAGATTTTGGGACCGTTACCTGTCTGCAGCAGTGTGGTTTAAACCCGTGGCTGGTTAGTTGGATATCAGCTGCCCTGATGGAAAGAACAGTTGCGCTACGCGTGGGATTCTGAACATCAGAACCGAGGCGAATATGCCAGGACTGCCTCAACGGTCTCCGCTCTCACCGGTGTTGTTTAACATCTACACAGTACAAGTGGCCAATATTCAACCCACAGGGACAGGGCAAACGTTGACATTTGCAGATGACATCCTAACGCGCAGGACTTACTCATACAGGCAAGAGTTGGTCAGAGACATCCAGGACAATTTGCAAGCAATCTCACAGTAGAGCGGCGACTAAAGCTCCAAGATCAATCCGAACAAGGCCTGCATGATGTGGTGCTCTTTGAATAATTCCACAGTAAAGGCTCAACTCACGGTCATCACTTTTGATGGTTGCTCCTTGACAGGTGTGACAGGCTGAAATACCTCGGAGTGACATTTGATCGCAGTCTCTCCTATAATTGCCATGTTGACCACATCGTACAAAGATGTAAGAGAGGATTAGAAGCACTCAAGACCATGTCTGCTGCCGACTTGGAACAACGCATCTTGTTCATCCTATTTCGACAGATCGTGTTGTCTGTTATCGATTACGGACTAGGCATCCTCGCACTATTAAGAACACAGTGTGAACGGTTGGAATGCATCCAAAATGAAGGTATGCGATTAGTTCTGGGCTGCACTAATGATACCCCGAAGTGATAATGCATTACATTTTGGGATTGTTATCGGTGACATCCAGACATAAACTGGCACAAGTCAAAGCGTGTATGCGTATCACCATAGACACACGTCACCCTTTGTGCAGTAGTATTTCAGACCTCAAGGTATCAAGAATCAAGAGAGGGGCGTCATGGATGGCACAGAGACAACAATCGGACACGTCACTCCAGCTGAGACGATAGCCAAATGGGAAGAATTGGTCCACATTGGTGATATAATGATAGAGTACTAGAGTCATCATAACCTTAGGCAAGGAATGCGGAGAACGGGGCAACGTGAGAGCAGAGCACGAGGTGAATCAGCTGATAACTGAGAACACGCAGGAGAGTGATGCCGTCATATACACCGACGGATCAGTGCTGCGCAGTGGGACATCAGTCTGGGGTTTCTCGGCTAGAGTGAGAGAATAGGTCTTTGCTGAGTGCAGCATACATACATGTCAACAACCTCCAGTATGAGAATAGAGACGGAAGCAGTGACATCAGCACTGAAATGGATATCTGAGACTTCTATAACAAAGGCAGTCATCGTGACAGACGCGCAAGCCGTACTTCAGAAGGTACAGAAGAGATGGCTTTGGTACGAGTGGATAGTAACTGTTGATGACTGAAACCTCCAGTGGTTGACATGGATCTACTGTCCTGTTCATGCTGGGGTTCAGGGCAATGAAAGAGCTGACATCATGGCTTCACAAGCTTCCATCATGGGCACATTGGTGATGGATAGAAATGACATTTTGAAATCAACCAATGACCGCTGAGTGGGGCACATGGGAGGATGGAGCAGGAAAGTGTACAACCTGCGTGCTACCGGGACCATCAGCACCCATACCGTTCGCCATATGATGAGAGAGACTGAGCACCTATGAGTATGCCCGGAGTGCAGTGACGTCGATTCTTAGAAACAGAAACAGAGATCTATGATTAAAATATTCGCGGTTGATATAAAACTATGCTGTATTGGCTCATCTTAAGAAGAAGTGGCTATATCAAGGTCGAATTTAAATATAGTTCAAGAATGGTCTGAGATCTGGTAAATGTAGTTTAATGTAGATACATAATGTAGACACCCGCCAACCCGTAGATGTCATCTATAAAACGAAGATTGGTAATCGTTCGGCCCCCTATCTTGACAGTACCAACGTGACCTCCAAGTGCCTCACTCATAATTTCCTCAAGGAATATTTTGAAAAGACCCTGTCTCACACCGACTGATGTGCAAAACCAGTCCCCACGCCCCCCATTCACAAGAACTGCACTGGACGCCTTATCATACAGATGTTCCTTAGAACCCATAGCATTACTGCCATAGGGGTGTGAGGTGTTTGCGATCTCACATTTCAAAGGCTCGGCTATATGAGGGCGGTTGCCATCTCCTCTCCCTCGCCGCTTTTACTTCCCGATCTGAACCGGTACCCATTTAAGGCTGCATCGACCCGGGAGTGTTCAGGGATCTTTATAATATTTCCGTTGTGCAATGGTGTGTTTGTGCTTGGCATGACAACTCAGCGATGTCGTGGTAGGCTAGCTCTTCTTTTGAAGGGCGAAAAGTGAAATGAGTAGCCTGCCGATAAAGTGAACACACAAGTCAACCTCACTTCCAAGTGGTGCACTCTGGGAAACTATGGCTGCGAGGCTGTAGGCAAACCAGGCAACGGCTCGCCTGGGGAGAAGAGCTCCTCCAGGTCAGATGCAGATGTTGGCCCGCACCGGCTTGGAGAGAAGGGCTCCGCCAAGAGACAACCGCCATAGATTCCCCCATGAAGACACAACCACAATCAACTATACAGGCTCGGTCACAGCCCGGGTTAACAATGACCGCGCCTGCCGTCCCACACTTATGCAGAGGTGATAAGTGTGGTACTGATGGAATCATAAAGCGGAGGAAGGACAAGCGCATAATAGGAACATGGAATGTCAGAACACTGAACCCATGTGGTAATATCTATGAGCTAACGCACGAGATGAAGAACTACCGGTGGGACATCCTGGGTATATGTGAGGCTAGATGGAAAAACTTTGATGAGTTTACCGCGGAGGAGGGTCACAAGTTCTACTTCAGCGGCAGAGAGGACAAACATGTACATGGAGTGGAGATAGTGGTACATAAAGACTAAAGGCACAGCCAGATGCATATTGGATTGAATATCTCCCCCCAATATCTAGCCGTTTTATCATCTTACCGCTAAAGGCAGCACCGTTTAATATTTCGACAATACAGTGCTACACACCCACTGCAGACTATGAAGATTGTGGAATAGAGGAATTCTATGATCAACTTCAAAGTCTGATAATCGAAACGCCAAAAAAAGACATATTAGTAGTCCAGTGTGATTGAAACGCAATAATTGGGGAAGATGCAGTCTATGACTGGAGGGGAACATGTGGTCTATACGGAAACAAAATAAAATTAATGGTCGGGGCCTCAGACTCCTAGAATTTGCACCATGCAATACGCTGTTTGGTAGCAAACACGTTCAGGTTTAACAAGCCGTCTAGAACTGGACATGGCATAACCCAAACAATGAAGTGCACACCCAAATTGATTATATACTAGTCCAGAGGAGGTTTAGATCTAGCATCAACACCGACAAAACGAGAAGTTTCCCGGAGCGGATATAGGAAGCGACCACGATCTTGTTATGATGACTATGCGTCTGCGATTGAAGGGAGTCGCAAAGAAAGATGTGACTAAACTAAAGTTTGACTTGGACAATCTAAAAGACACAACACTCATCGAAGTGTTCCAATCAAGGGTAGGTGGGAGATTTGCTCCACTGTTGGCCCAGGGAGGGACTGGATATCGATACAGTAACAGAGTCTCTTAACTCAGCACTCATAGATACAGAAACAGAGATCATGAGATGCCACCAAACAAACAAAAAGCCATGGGTGAACAAAGAAATTCTAGACCTTTGTGATAGAAGGTCACTGAAAAACCAAAATAATCCACATAATGAGGTCGGCAGATATGAAGAGGTCAAGAAAGCGATACAACAAAAGATGAGAGAGGCGAAAGAAGCGTGGATATGTGAGCAATGTACAAACATCGAAGAGAGATTAAACAGCTATTACGACAAAGGAGCATACACGGTGGTCAAACAACTGGTAACACCAAGACAAGGCAGGAACTTTATGATCCAGGTTAAAAGCGGCAAGTACCTTATTGAAAACAGTGATATACTGACACGATGGACAGAGCACTGTTACGAGTTATACAACTATGAGGGACGGAATGAACCTGGGAAAACAATCCCTCCAACACCAACAACTATAGAGGATAACCAACTGATAACGAAGAAAGAGGTAGATGTAGTGATAAAGACATTGAGAAGAGGGAAGGCGGCCGGCGAGGACAATATACCAGCAGAGCTCTTACAGGCAGGTGGGAGGTAGTGGTGGAAGGCCTGACACACATCTGCAACAAAATATGGGCAACATGAAACTGGCCGGACTTATGGACAAAATCAATGGTTATACCGTTATCTTAGTCTAGAAATCTAAAGCTGTGCCAAAATTACAGAACAATAAGCCTCATCAGCCACCATAGTAAGGTTATGCTTAGATTAATCATCGACTGATTGAAACCCCAAGCAGAGAACATCATTGCTGAGGAGCAAGCAGGGTTCAGCCAAGGAAGAAGCACTACATAACATATATTTAATTTAAGGCTGCTAAGCAAGAAATATATAGAACAGCAGCAAAAACTGTATCATGTGTTCATTGATTTTAAGAAGGCGTTTGATAGGGTATGGCATACAGTGCTATGGGCAACCATGAGGATGTATAAAAGTGCACAGCTACTAATTATTTAAAGAAAGGCCCAGATTAGATATAAGAAATATTCTCTAGTCAGAGAGGGGCGATTGCTTGAAATGCATTTCACAGGAAATGGTAGAGGCAGAGTCAATTATTGCATTCACTATATAAAAACCAATTGGAGTAGAAGCAATTGGTTGAATACAGACTTTGCAGAGCATTCTAAACGAGCATTTGGAAGTTAAGTTAGGTTGGGCCAGGAATGTAAAGTAGGTCCTGCTATATAGTTCTGAGACATGGCTAAGGGTATCACATCCAGACTGCAGATTTTCATAAACGAATGTCTTCGCCACGTACTTCACATTAGATAGCCAGATGTGATGGCAAGAACAACCGTGTGAAAGAGCACGTCAATAACCCTATGCAGCATGAAATGTGGGAGAGAAAAGGAGTTGGATAGGACACTCAGAATATACGCAGGACAGTATAACTAGACATGCACTAGATTGGAGCCCACTGGGAAAATGACGAGTGGGAGAAAGGCTAATGAGAAAGTCAGTTCAACTGGGATCTCATGGGCAGAACTCAAGAAGACGACATAGAACATATTGAGAGGATATGCTGTCCTATGCTCTAAGGGCGGCCATTTGAGTAAATGATAATGATGCCACACACTTCCATTTTAAAATGCACTTTTATTGATATATTTACCTTGACACTGTCTATTGTTATTGCTTCTGATGAGGCCTGAGGCCTAGACACTTAAACCATATCGTGGGTACTGCATCGAGCTTTTGTGTGGACGCAATCAAAGAAAAGAAAGACAATTATGGGACCCTGGTTTGAATTATTACCCAATGATGATAACCCCGTATGCCCATACATTCTATTTCATATATATTGGATATCATGAAGCAAGGGCATGCCCCAGATTGAACCCGCTAGCTTTGCCTAAAGAAGCTGACACAGTAGCGACTACGTTATTCAAATCAATGTAACAGAAAGAAACCTGATCTTCTGAAGTCCCCCGTCGAGCTTGTGTCCTTATCCTGTTTGTTGTGCTTTTTAATTTCTTCATGCCAAAGATGAGGATTTAACCCACAACTTTCGTGTTGCCAGACTGGTGTCTTATCCACTCAGCCAGCCAGTTTATGATGATGATGACGCAGTTGAACAAGTCAGCACCCATAACGCATCACTTCTACTGCCCAAAGCGTTGACTCTGTTATAACAGTGAATCTACACAATTATGTAAATTGTCACGTGTTATCTGAGAGGAAAAGAATAGATCAATAGCTTCGTATTATTCACGCTGGGGGGGGGGGGGGGGGGGGGGTGTGTGGTTATTCTTGGGAGCTCATAACTTCCGTGATGTAAAATGCATTTGCTTAGTAAGCTTCCACTGGAAAGGCACGTGCAAGCTTTGACACAAACCCCCTGTATGAATGCAGACTGAAGTAGTACGCGTTTGTTTTACTGGAGCGAAAATGGCAGGGTGGTGATAATCGTGTGAGCTATCCAAAGAGGACGAGATAAAATAAATGTTTTGTAATTTCCACAGTTATAGGCCTTTCATGGCGAATGATTTGTAAAACCAGTGAATCAGACGCGAAAATCAATCAACAAGCATTGTTTCAGAAACATCGATTATATTGAGTAGGAGAATTGGCATTTATGTCTCTCGCTTTATAACAACCGCCGATCTTTTGAACCAGTTCAATCTAGACGTTTCTACGATATTTAAAGTATACTTGAAACCTTACTCTCGTTCTGCTCTGATGTGTTAGCTGAATGTGTCAACTTGTAAGCTTACAAGATGTTCATGCTTGGGGAAAAAGATGACATTAGATGCAGGAGAGCTTTCATTAAGAGCTTATTAAGTAACATAAGCACACGCGAGTATAAGGTAATCAACGTTGCGCACAGACGTGTGCGCGCAAAACGAACTACAGGGTTATGCTTCCCTTGTAGGGTAAATACCATAGTTGGGCATATGTAAGAAGTGATATGTGGCACAAGAGGAGAATACTACAATTTACACATACATCAAGTCATGAAATAGTGAAGAAAAACGACATTACAGAATCACCCATAATATATATATATATATATAATTTATCTTTAAAAAAAAGAAATGAAGACCCAGTGATAATTCATTAACTAGAATTATGTGGTCTAGAATAACGTGATGACTGAGGTAAAATAGCAGCTCACAAATCTAGTCTAGTCTGTTGTCTAGACACATCTTATATAATCAGAGGTATCACACTAAGCCTGTAGTATTCAAAAATATATATCTCTGTCTCATTCGTTGTGTCTGATCATGGCCAGATGCATTAAGAAATGCATTCTTGCGGAAAAGAATAAGGCGACTTCCAAAGCAGCTGCAGACTTTGGAGATAAAGAAAAGAAGTATATACTATACATACATAAAATATTATACACAAGACGTTCGATGAATTGAGACCCACGAGGGAAAAGAAGAGTAGTGGAGGGAGAACTTAAATAAAACGTGAACTCATAAATGGTACACAGGAAAACGGAAACAAAAAATGAATCAGTGCACAATAGCTGCCTCAATTCAAGATGAAAATTAAGAAGCATATAGTACTGAAATCCTCAAAAGATTGCGCCTCTGTCCGGGATATCTTATTCCGCCATCTCCCTATTCTTCACTCCGATCCTGCCACTCGTACAGTTTTTCCGGATCCTCGCCTTGTCGCCTACAAACGGGACAAAAACCTGAGGGACTTGCTGGTCAGTAGTCGCCTACACACCAGCCCTCATAGCCTTCCAGGCACCAGGCCGTGCATATATGCCAGTGGCTGTGTTACCTGCCCTCATGTCATCCTTTCTCGCTCCATTACCTTTCCCAAAGCAGAATTCTTCACCAAAGAGGGGTTCACATGCAATTCTCGTAACCTCATCTATTCTACCATGTGCCGCCAGTGTGGTATGACATACATTGGGGAAACTGGTATGGAACTACGTGAGCGTTTCCGCCAACACTTCAACGATATCCGCAACCGCACTGGTTCCCCAATTGCCAGCCACTTCAATGGTCCTGAGCACCGGGGTAAGGTTGACGTTAGTGTCACTGGTCTAGTCTCTTGCTTCTCTGACACCGGGGTAAGGCTAACGTTAGTGTCACTGGTCTAGTCTCTTGCTTCTCTGACACCGGGGTAAGGCTAACGTTAGTGTCACTGGTCTAGTTTCTTGCTTCTCTGACACCGGGGTAAGGCTGACGTTAGTGTCACTGGTCTAGTTTCTTGCTTTTCTGACGATCGTCATCGATTCGCCCTTGAGAATAGACTTATCTCCAGCATGGGTTGTCTCCAATCGAATGGCATTAATATCTTTCATACCTTTTCTTAAAATCTCATACTGGCCTCCCATCTATTTTTCCTTTGTAATATATATCCCCCCTCCCCCTCCTATATTAAACTCAACCCCTCCCTGCTTATATCACCTTCTTTTTGTTCTCTCACTTGGATAACTATTTGGCTATTTCCATATTTGACCAAAACTGGATTATCCGGCGCATTTCCTCTCACTTCTCACGCTCTCCTGGTCACCTTATTTGACCGCTCCCCTTCATATTAAGTCTAGCGTCTAACCCAACCAGTCGCTTAGACAGGCTAGGTCTACTATCAGATAAGTAGACCATTTTTTCCGTTTATGTTGATTTGTTAGTTCAGTATTGTTGTTATTTGTTGTCCCTGATGAAGGCCTATTGGTCGTAACGTAGGTTTTGTTTGTGTTCTCGTCTCGGTGCGGTATCTGACCATACCCATTTTTAAATTTTGATTAAACTCAACCTTAATCAACTTTTACATTTTTTTTCATTTGTTTTTTTTTCCTGTCTTATACATTTCCAAAGAATATGGCCACTGCTACACTGATCGCAAGTCGTAAAAAAACGACTAAAGTGACGACTATGGCATATGAAGCGCTATAGTTCCCAGAGTTCTGTCCCTGGACAGATTAGACCCAGAAGAGTTCCAATTTTGATGTATTGATGTTTTCATGTATGTTATTATGAAAATGCTTTTATATTTTGCCAAAGATATCTTTTGGGCATGGTGTGTATGGGAGATAAGAAAGTTTAAGGCAAGTTATAGATATTGGCAAAAGAAAGGATTTTCCAAACCCTTTATTTTTTCTGGCTATGAGAGATGTGTGACAGATTTAGTCTTACCAGACAAATCTTGTCTCCGTATTGACACCTCTTAGTTTTTATAGAATTACGTCTCAATCGTAATTATATATGTTCTTTAAATTAGAGGTGGACTTTCTACAGGACCTGACGACTCACGTCAGCAAATACGGGGTTTAATATAGGCGCACCCAGGAGAGAGAAAGAGTTGTAACGTGTAGAAATAAAGAATGTGTTTTTATTGTTTTGAAATAGTGTCCTTAGTTTATTGAGCTGTTATTGAAGTGATAAATTTTTAGTCTGTAAAAGGTGGAGAGTCAAGGTAAGGCCTCAGTGTTCCGGGAGAGCAAAAACCCCGTTCCGTCTGCTATAGATCACATCAAGGTTGCAGTGGTCAGCCTGAGACGTATTGGTATCTCCACAGAGCTTGTCCAGAATTGGAATCGGTGATAACCACATGTCCTTTCTCTGTTCCTCCTACTTTGGACATCTTTGTAGCAGATGCCCAGCAGTCATTTTGTCAGTTTTATCTGAATGTCTTATTCTGAGTTTGTTGAGGCGATGGTATCTCAGACCATAGTGGCGTGTGCCGAATCAAGACGACGTTATTGTCTGATCTAAGTGTGCTATCTGACAGGCGTTTCGTCTATGGTTGCAGTTCATATAACGGCTGTTGGTTGTCAGTACACACTGCTTAATTAGGATTATTAGACACAGTCGCGCACACACACACCACACACACATACACACACACACACACTTGCACACACCACGCACACACACCACACACAGACACCCGTACACACACCAGACATACACCACACACACACACACACACCACACACATCCACCCGCACACACACCACATATACACACCACACACACACGCACACACACACCACACACACACCCCACACACACACACCCACACACACACCACGCCCGCACACCCACCCACACCACACACATACCACACACACCCGAATACACACACGCACACACACCCACACACACACACACCTGCACACACATACACACACATACACACACACACACACACATACACACCCACACACACGCACACACACACCACACACACACACCTGCACACATACACCACACACACACCTGCACATCCACACACAATACACACACACCCACACACCCACACACACACACATGTACACACACGCACACATACCACACACACCCCATATACACACAACACATACACACACAACACACACCACACACACCACATACACCACATACACATATACACACAACACACACACACCACACATACCACATACACACACATACACCCACACACACACCCACACAAACACCCACACAACTACCCGCACACCCCCATACACGCCCACACACACAAACCACACACACAAACCACACACACACCACACACACACACCACATACACACAAACCACACACACCACACACACACACAAACCACATACACCACACACACCCACTAACACACCCACACAAACACCCGCACACCCACATACACACAACACACCACAAACACACACACATAACACACACGCACATACACACACCACACAACCACACACACACACCACACAACCACATATACACCACACACACCCATACACACCCACACCACACACCCACCACACACCCACCACACACACACCCGCACACCCACATACACCACACACACACACCCACCCACACACACATACACCAATCCGCACACCTACTCACACCACACACACACACGCACACACCCACACACCACACACCACACACACACCTGCACACACACACCCCACACGCACACCTGCGCCCACACCACACACACACACACACCTGCATACACCACACACACACTTGCACACACACACCCCACACGCACACCTGCGCACACACCACACACACACACCTGCATACACCACACAAACACCTGCACACCCACACCACACATGCACACACACACCCACACACATGCACACACACACCCACACACACATGCACACACCCACACACACACACCACACACGCACACACCACCCACACCACATACACACACATCACACACACACCACATACCCACACACACACCCAAACAAACACCGCACACCCACACACATACCAACACAAACATCGCACACCCACAAGCACACACACCACACACACCACACACCACACACCCACACCACACACCCACACCACACACCACTCAACCACACACCCACACACACACCACACACACACCACACAACCACACCCACACCACACACCACACACCCACACCACACAGCACACACCCACACCACACACCCACACACACCACACAACTACACACACACCACACACACACACACCCACACACACACACACCACACACCCACACACACACACCACACAACCATACACACACCACACACACACACCCACACACACACACCCACACCCCACACCCACACCACACACCCACACCACACACCCACACCACACACCCACACACACACACCCACAGAACAGTGCGCACTAAAGGACACAATTCTCCCTCTAAATCACGTGAGTACACACACTTTGTACATGTTGTGTTAATCAGTTCCGACATTACGGCAATCAGGGAGACCCACAGGTGGTCAGCCTATATTCAGCAGTTGCTGAATGTAAGGATCCTAATCATTCATATAGCTTATAGCTCACTGATTGTACACATTCCCTCCCCTCACACCCACCTAGGCTTTTCTTGTAATGATGAACTTCATGCCTATTCATGAACTTCATGCCGCACACACACGCACACACCCACACACACACACCACACACACACCTGCACACACACACCCCACACGCACATCTGCGCACACACCACACACACACACACACCTGCATACACCACACAAACACCTGCACACCCACACCACACATGCACACACACACATGCACACACACACCCACACACACATGCACACACCCACACACACACACCACACACGCACACACCACCCACACCACATACACACACATCACACACACACCACATACCCACACACACACCCACACAAACACCGCACACCCACACACATACCAACACAAACATCGCACACCCACAAGCACACACACCACACACACACACACCCAACACACACGCACACACACACACCACACACACACCCACAAACACATCCACACAAACACCCGTACACCCATATACACACGCACACACACACACGCACACACACACTACACACACACACACCACACAACCACACACACACCACACAACCACACACACCACAGACCCACACCACACACACACCCACACACACCACAGACACACCACACACACACACACACCACACAACCACACACACACCACACAACCACACACACACCACACACCCACACCACACACCCACACCACACACCCACACCACACACCCACACACACACACCCGCACACACACCCACACACACACCCACACACACCACACACACACACACCCACACACACACACCACACAAACACACCCACAAACACATCCACACAAACACCCGTACACCCATACACACACCACATACGCACACGCACACACACACACACGCACACGCACACACACACCACACACACACACCACACAACCACACACACACCACACAACCACACACACACCACAGACCCACACCACACACACACCCACACACACCACACACACCACACACACACACACACACCACACAACCACACACACACCACACAATCACACACACGCCACACACCCACACCACACACCCACACCACACACCCACACACACACACACACCCACACACACACACACCCACACACACACCCACACACACCACACACACACACACACACCACACAAACACACCCACAAACACATCCACACAAACACCCGTACACCCATACACACACCACACACACACACGCACACGCACACACACACCACACACACCACACAACCACACACACACCACACAACCACACACACACCACAGACCCACACCACACACACACCCACACACACCACACACACACCACACACACACACAACCACACACACAACCACACACACACCACACAACCACACACACGCCCCAGACACACACCACACACACACCCACACACACCACACACACACCACACACACACACCACACAACCACACACACACCACACAACCACACACACACCACACACACATACCACACAACCACACACACATACCACACAACCACACACACACCACACAACCACACACACACCACACACACACCACACACACACCACACAACCACACACACACCACACAACCACACACACACCACACACCACACACCCACACACACATACACCACACACCCACACACACACACCACACACCCACCCACACCACACAACCACACACACCACACACACCCACACCACACAACCACACACACACACCACACAACCACACACACACCACACACCCACACACACACACCCACACACACACACCCACACCACACACACACCACACAACCACACACACACCACACACACACACCACACAACCACACACACACCACACAACCACACACACACCACACACACACACCACTCAACCACACACCCACACACACACCACACACACACACACCACACAACCACACCCACACCACACACCCACACCACACACCCACACCACACAGCACACACCCACACACCCACACCACACACCCACACACACCACACAACTACACACACACCACACACACACACACACACCACACACCCACACACCACACAACCATACACACACCACACACACACACCCACACCACACACCCACACCACACACCCACACACACACACACCCACAGAACAGTGCACACTAAAGGACACAATTCTCCCTCTAAATCACGTGAGTACACACACTTTGTACATGTTGTGTTAATCAGTTCCGACATTACGGCAATCAGGGAGACCCACAGGTGGTCAGCCTATATTCAGCAGTTGCTGAATGTAAGGATCCTAATCGTTCATATAGCTTATAGCTCACTGATTGTACACACTCCCTCCCCTCACACCCACCTAGGCTTTTCTTGTAATGATGAACTTCATGCCTATTCCTCTGGTACCCAGGTCGTCTGTGTCTGGTTGGCTCACTGTCCCTAGTGTCGTCATCAAACAACCTGCCATTGGTTGATTTCTGTATTTTCACCTGATCTTTGTCTATCTGTCTGTTTGTCTAACTGCGTACCTACCTACCAACCTACATATCTACGTGCTATTCTATCTACCTACCTACCCATTCAAGCACACACTCGTCAATCCATTCATCTATTCATCAATTCATGCATCCATCCGTCCGTCCGCCCGTCTGTCTACCTGCCTGCCAGTCTGTGTGTGCCTGCCTGCCTGTTTGTCTGCCTATCTGTCTCTTCAGATTGTCGGTCTTCCGTTTGTTCTATCTCTGTCTAATTGTCTCACACACGTACCATGTTCTGTATACTTGTCTCACACGCGTCCCATGTTCGGTCTACTTGTCTCACGCACGTACCATGTCTTTTGTATACTCTCAACACTTAAATAGAACGTTCTGTTTTGTGTCCATGCCTGTTTCCTTGTAGCTTCCCATTCTTCTTTTACATTTGATTATCTCCCATTAACAACACTTTCTAGAATCCCATGAGTACCCTTAATTGCCCTCCATTTAAAGGAATATTTAAAAAAATCCAGATTGGCCGTCATATTATTTATTTATTTGTGCTGTCTACGTGATTGGCAGTAACTCTGACATATATGTGCAAGTTTGTTGAGGTTATTATAACAATAACAACAACAATTAAAATAATATGTAATATTTGAAGTACATGATTTCAAATCGCGAACAAACTATTTTTAGCGGGCATCTATTCTATTTTTGCTAAGTGGTTTATTTGTTGATGTTTTTACAGAATACTCTTTAAAATTACGAATTTCTACTTCTGTCATGCGTACTTTGTTCCAACGAAAGTTTAGTACTTTGCAAATATTTGTTCTCACGTTTACCTACATCTTTTATTTTAAATGGTGTGATACATTGTGAGTGTGCATGCCTTACTAGAATGACAAAAATCTCTAGTATATTAATATGAATTACTGTACTTTTTATGAAAACAAAAAACAATAACAAATAAGAACTCACGATGAGAAACGCGATTACATTAGATGGAACAATTTTAACAAAATACGTTGAAAAGATAACACATCTGAATTCTTCTTTTTCATTGACGTCTGTCATGAATAGGACGTTTTCGATTTTTTATGTTGTGTTGTAGTTTACAGCAATACGATATCTGCGCATTTCTTCCCAACACATGTGATTTCAGCAGGACATTTTTCGTGGACGAAGCCCACAGTTCTTTCCATGTCCGAGTTACAGTCCCACAGTTTCTCTGTTCATATCAGTTGGTCATGCAAGATTTGTAGTCCCGTTGCTAGGACACAGTCCACAGTGCTTTCCATGTCCGAGTAACATCCCCACAGCTTCTCTGTTTATACCATTTGGTCATGTTAGATTTGTAGTCCCGTTGCTAGGACACAGTCCACAGTCATACCCAAGTTCAGGTGACAGGCCCATAGCCTCTATGTCACCACGGTTCCATTTGGCCAGGTTTGGCATCGCAGGTCCCAATATAATGGGCAGCTCTGAAGGATGTTATCAGGTCTCTGGACTCCGGTGCGACATTGACACTCACTTGTATGTGATATCTTGAGCCAGTGTAGGTGGTCCAATAGCCTACTCTCAGACGGAAGTTGGCGATTAGTGTTTCTGGAGCTGAGGAATTGAGTCACGTCTTTTGCTCGCCCATGTCTTTCTTCCATTTTGAGCTCTTCTGATTGTGCATGACAGTTTTTGTCCTCCGGTAAGACGCTGTGTACGTACATTGCCTCATCATACCACCTGCTTTGGACAGGGCATTATCTCTCTCGTTTCTAGTGATTCCACAATAGAAAGGTGGCCAATGAAGATCAACTGTAGAAGTTCTTTGGATTTTGTTGAGCTCTGATCTGATTTCAAGCAGCTTTTGTTCACCTCTCGTGTTTTGTATTGCAGATCTAGTAATGGTCTGCAATCTTTAAAGAATATAATCTGAGTTGGCGGGGGCTCGTCTGATCTGGTGAACATCCTTGGTGCATGTAGGAGCGCCGTAGACTCAGCCCGAAAACTGTTAGAGATCTTCCCGGTAGGGAAAGCATTATAGCTTCTTTTCCCATTTTTGTATCTTACAAAGATGCTTGCCCTATCATCATTAACTGCGCCTCTGCAGATCTATCTGTGTATACATGTCCAGTCGTTAATGCTGTATTTTCCTTCAATCATCACGTGACATTGCATTGTTAGGTAAGCAGCCTGATAATTGTTATTCTCTATTCCTGGTATCTCCGTGATGTTTCCATGGCAATAGTTTGGCGTCTCATAGTCATTCAACATTTCTATTAATGTGAATTGCTTTGTGAGAAAGCTTACCTGGCGGTGATGCAGGAGTTTTGAGTTATTTAGCAAGATGGTTTTCTTTAGCAGGATTTTAATCAAATTTTGAAGTTTGGCTTGCATGGTGTGATTGGGCATGCGTGTCAGCTTCTCGCTGGTAGCAGCTTCTCCTCGCGTCTGTAGTCGACGGAGCGTAGTTTAGTGTGCTTCTCCATTGTCTAGATTTTAGATTGGAGTGGTCCTCATCCCCCACTCCAACCCTACCTCCCCCGCTGTGATTAGTTTGAAACTTGCATTTTGAACTTTTGTTAAGTGTAATCTGTTGATTTTAATCATAATGGGCAAGACTGACATGCCATTTACCAGTACTGACCGTACTGTACTTGTGTTGACATTATTTAGGATGCCACTGTTAAAGGCCCCCGACCCCCAGATTGTACCCGACAGCTTCTTCATGAAGGTGAATTTTCTGGTTACCTTTTGTTCAGCTTGTACCCATCAGCTTCTTCGTAAAGGTGAATTGTCTGGTTACCTTTAGCCCAGCTTGCACCTGCCAGCTTCTTCATGAAGGTGAATTGTCTGGTCACCTTTTGCCCAGCTTGTACCCGCCAGCTTCTTCAAGAAGGTGAGTTGTCTGCCTACCTTTTGCTCAACGAGGTCAAGACGTGGCTTCCGTTCGAGTCGCTTGTCTAGGTCCGCTTCCAAGTTTTTGGGAGTTATCCTCAAATGCAAGCTCGTTTTCTTACAGTTGTATTCCAACCGTGTATTTTTGATTTGATAGCGAGAAGCAGGTTGCTTCTGTCTTTGATGGGGTTATCTGTATACGTCAATCAGATGTTCGGTTGCAATTTGTGTTTAGTGGTGTCTGCATTCTGTGTTTTGCAGTAGACAAGTAAATTCACTGCTACCCATTCGGCCCTAGGAACTTGTATTAGAAAATACAAAGACGTTAATAAAATATATATATATAACAAAGTCAATTATAAAACATAACACAAATCAACTGGTAGAAATACTTCTAACAAACATCCTGCTGGCAAAGAAGTGAAAGAAAGTCTTATATTATTATGTAAAATCAATGTTGTTTTATTGGCATGAATCTTGGACAATGAACAAAAAAACTGAAAAATCATTTGCTGCATCAGAAATATAGTTCACGGTGAATCTCTGGTGTCATTGACAAATAATAGACCTATAGTTCTCTGTGAATCTCTCTTGTCATAGACAGCTAGCTAGCAGACCTATAGTTCCCTGTAAATCTCTCTTATTATAGACAGCTAGCTAGCAGACCTAAAGCTCCCTGTGAATCTCTCCTATCATAGACAGCTAGCTAGCAGACCTAAAGCTCCCTGTGAATCTCTCGTGTCATAGACAGCTAGCTAGCAGACCTAAATCTCCCTGTGAATCTCTCGTGTCATAGACAGCTAGCTAGCAGACCTATAGCTCCCTGTGAATCTCTCGTGTCATAGACAGCTAGCTAGCAGACCTAAAGCTCCCTGTGAATCTCTCGTGTCATAGACAGCTAGCTAGCAGACCTATAGCTCCCTGTGAATCTCTCGTGTCATTAACAGATAATGGACCTATAGTTCTCTGTGAATCTCTCGTGTCAGAGACAGCTAGCTAGCAGATTTATAGTTCCCTGTGAATTTCTCGTGCCATCGACATATATGAAACCAAATCAGTAAATATTTCAAGAAAACAATATTAATGGATGACTGTCAGCGAAGATATAGCAAGAAGACGGGATTCATTGGATACATAATAGGAAATGTGTCGTTTGTCTGTATCTGTAAGGCCTGAGCTCTGTGTATATGGAAAAACAGGTATGATATCGGGAGAGATCGAAAAGAAGTGCAGAGGAAAGCTCAGGGATACATTGACAAGAGCCGAGGAAATAACTATCATTTGAAGCGCTCAAAGGACAGACAGGTGAGATGTGAAGTGGTGTTCAACTCAACTCGGTTCGACACTCGTAATGATGACAAAGTATGTCTCTAGCACTTGACTCGACAACTCATAATGGTGACATGGCATGACTTTGACACTCGACTCGACAACTCATAATGGTGACATGGCATGACTTTGACACTCGGCTCGACAACTCATAATGATGACATAGCATGACTCTGTACCTCATATTTCTCCAACGAAATCACAGTTAAGTTCAAACTTAAAACAAAACAAACCAGTAAGACCCGTTATCTAACGAGAGCAGAACTGACAACATACACTACATGAGTAAAAAGTTCTCAATGATGTAACGTTTAACATATGACATTGTGCGTATATGTAGAGAATTTCCAGCCGTTCACATTCCGCTTGTGCGATGTATTAATATGGATAATAAATGTGATGGATATATTGACATACGAGGTGCATAACATAAAAGGATCACTTGACGTTTTCATACATTTACGGGTCAAGAATTACTTTATAGCACTTTGTTAAGAACGCAATAATTCAAACGTTTTTCTACCTCTGAAAAACTTACTCTCAGAACTTACTGGTGAGGCCTCGCATTGCACTACTGACAGGAAGACCTAGTCCACATACTCAGAAACATATCAGGATGTTAGGCGAACCACTGTAACCAGCCACCAAAGAAAGTTATCAAGTGTACCTAACTCAAGTACGAGTAGCATTAGAAACAACAACAACAACATCCTCTGACATATTGTAATACAACTGGAAAAAGCATGACGTAAGCATTTACAAGAACTTCTGCTGATCTTAATGTGCCCTATTTTTAAATAGATATGTAAATCCACACCCTAATCCAGTCACTTCACTTTACACACTAAGCCAGTCACTTCACTTTACACACTAAGTCAGTCACTTCACTTTACACACTAAGCCAGTCACTTCACTCCACTCACTAAGTCAGTCACTTCACTCCACACACTAAGCCAGTCGCTTCACTTTATCGCTCCTCTTCTACCATGTAGTGTACACATCCACTTTTGTGTGTGGCTTAAAGAGTCATCATGAAGCCTTCCACATGTCCAGACAGAGGCATAACCTTGAAGCCCACTGATATAACCGGGTTACCAACACTGAGGTCGTCCGACAAACACATCTCTAGAGCTTAGTTACTGTGATTCATGTCGCCGCCTCTCTTTCTTCGGTCATGTGACTCCTACACAGGACGCCTGAGCCTGTCAGATCCTGCCCCTAGCTGTCGTAAACATTAATGGAAATAGATACTGTCTCACACGGAGACTTCCCCGGGGTGGTCCGAGTAACACCTAGCTGCGACTAATCGCCCGCACATAATCAGAACTACACGCTTCATGGACCTCGGCCACCAATCGTGATCACAGACGATCGACGCGAGGCTCCTTGGTCGCCTATGAAGATGATTATTATTATTATTAATACAGTTTGTTCACGATATGGTAGTAGATCCTTATTATTCGCCTCTTCTAGCAGGTTACAGTGTAGCAAATATTTATTTTTATTTCGGTCCCCGGTAACGCACTGGTGGACTAAACCATTATGACTGACCAAGTGTCCATTTTTTGTTTTCCCTTCTGTCAATTAAATATCGCTAATAAAAAAAATTTCATAGTGGAAAAAAAAAGATGTTTAACGGAAATCAGGAAGAGAATCTGGATAGCCAAATTTGTTTTCACCAAAATGAGTCATATACTGACAAACAAATCACTCACAAATATGTTTTCACCAACATAAGTCATCTTATGACAAACAAACCACTCACAAATCTGTTTTCACCAACATGAATCATATAGTGACAAACAAATCACTCACAAATCTGTTTTCACTATGAGCCATATATTGACAAATAAACCACTCACAAATCTGTTTTCACCAACTTAAGTCATATACTGACAAACAAATCACTAACACAAAATTTCTTTTCACAAACATAAGTCATATATTGACAATCAAACAAACCACTCACAAATCTGTTTTCACCAACTTAAGTCATATACTGACAAACAAATCAATCACACAAAATTTGTTTTCTCCAACACAAGTCATATACTGACAAACAAACCACTCACAAATCTGTTTTCACCAATAAGTCATATACTGACAAAAAACCATTCACAAATCTGTTTTCACCAATAAGTCATATACTGACAAACAAACCACTCACAAATCTGTTTTCACCAACAAGTCATATATTGACATCCAAAGAAACCACTCACAAATCTGTTTTCACCAACAAGTCATATATTGACATCCAAAGAAACCACTCACAAATCTGTTTTCACCAACAAGTCATATATTGACATCCAAAGAAACCACTCACAAATCTGTTTTCACCAACAAGTCATATATTGACATCCAAAGAAACCACTCACAAACAACAAATGTGAGTAATCAGTTGTCATGTGTAGTCGTCTTTCCTGTATGGTGTAGAAACGCGGACAGTGAACAAATGATCAGACATTGATGCCTATGAAATGTGAATATGTCGAAGAATGGTGCGCTACTCCGGAAACGAGAAGAAAACAAATAAAGATGTGTTGGAAAAATTAAGAGTACAAAGAAAATTTATGGACGAAATTTAAATCCGAGAGTTAAGATTTTTTGGTCACATAAGAAGACACATAACAGTTGCTGATAACATTACTAGAAGGAAAGATGGAGGGCTAAAGTGCCAGAAGTAAATAACGGTATAATCGTGAGGTTAATATAAAAATATGGACAGGAAAGAGTCTGGCAGATTTCATCAAGACAAGAGACAGATGGCGTTGCAGATCCCTTGCAGCCGACCTTTTCTATGGAGATGTCAGTTGAACGGAATAAAACTTCTAGTTGTGCATTTTAAGCCGCTCAAAGTTGGACAAGTGGACCGCATGTCGGTAAGTTCAGGATCCATGATAATGTATGTTTATGTAGTGAATAAAGTGATTAAATAAACGGTGCTAGTGTTGAAAGTATCTCCTAACCAGATGCCCTAGGCAAAGCCTGATAGAAGAAACATATGGATGCCTAGCTCGCAGATGGACACTCGAATTACAAAGTGTATTGTTGAGGCCTAGCCCACAGATGGACATGCACATTAAAAAAAGTATTTTGGGGGTCTAGCTCACAGATGGACATGCACATTACATAATGTGTTGTTGGGCCTAGCCCCCAGATGGACATGTACATTACATAATGTGTTGTTGGGCCTAGCCCACAGATGGACATGCGCATTACATAATGTGTTGTTGGGCCTAGCCCACAGATGGACATGCGCATTACATAATGTGTTGTTGGGCCTAGCCCACAGATGGACATGAGCGTTACAAAAAGTATTGTTGGGGTTTAGCCCACAGATGGACATGCACATTACAAAATGTATTGTTGTCGTAAGCTGTTATATGACTTGATATTTTGTTTTTAAAGTAGTTCAGCTCAAGATCAAACTAAAAGTAATTCCATAGCAGACACTGCTGTGGAGGATACTGTTTAGGAACTTCGTTGTGCGAGCCAACATCTTTTTATGATATGGAGTGCCTATCCGTGTCTTCGCTGCTTCTCCTCTCTAATAGTTAGTTAGGTACACAGTTGCAGATTAGTTAACTGCAGCGTGCCAATCTGGTACCTTTGTCGTGAAAAAAACGAGCGCTCTAGAAACATTCATTAAACATACGTCAAAGGAAATCAATAAACATAAGACCTAATCAAAACTGACATGGTCACATAAACAACACCGATAAGAGCGACAACAACATGAACAATACATAAATAAATGTCGCATTGAAGTGGATCAGCAATTGGACAACATTCAGATCAATACATAGATGGCATCGATATCAGAATGAAGAATTTCACCAGACCACAATTTTATCTCAATGTTTAGAGAGACGCGAAAGGGAGAGAAAGCTTGACGAGAAAAACAGTAGGAGGCGAGGGGCAAGATTAATGTGTACACTTTTAGGAGTATAATGCGGGGGAGAGGGTAGGAGGTGGTGGCGCCGTTACTTTCTCTCGGTTTTCACCTAAGGATTTCATACAAGAGCTTTACAACTAACTAGTGGTCCTAACATGTCTCAAACTGGAAATGCTGCACTTTCATATTGACGGTATCGTTTACATGAACGATTCTGACACTCACCAGAGAAAAGTTAATTAGATTCTCCAATTACAACTAAAATATCGTTCTAACATGATTTTTCTGACGTTGTCAAGCTAACACGTTCTTTCTGATGGACTGTCAGTACACGTTACACGACGTCACGCAGTATATCAATAACTGTTGGTTAATGAGTTTACCTGGACAGACATGCGCGGTAGACACTATTTGTATATATTGTACATGACTAGTTTGTAATGACCTAAAGTTATTCTCCGTCAACAGGAAATTGAGAAAGTTACAAGTTTTGAGTATGTCGGCTCAATTATAAACAACAATGGAGATTGCCTGAAGGAAGTCAGACGGAGAATGGCTATGGCAATGCAGAGGTTGAATAAAATGAGACCGTTATGGCAGAACTCTAATAAAATGAGGAACATACAAATCCTGCTACCTTGCATCGTCTCGATGGCAACATCCGGATGTGAAACGTGGACGACCACACAAACAATGGAGAAAAGGACTGAATCTTTCGAACTAAAATGCCTGTAACAAACACAACACAGAACGGAGGGGCAGGAGCATTTCTGAACCTACCAAATGGCAGAAAAATAACACTGTCATTCGCTACTGGAAAATACACAAGCAATTTCAGAGCGGAGGCAGAGGTACTGAGGGCGGCAGTGGAAGAAATGGTGACTGATAAAAGGAATGAAAGCCACATAGTCCTGCTTACAGATGCGCTGGCCGTAGTCACAGCACTAAAAAGCCGGAAAAATACTGAACTTAATGATTTAAGAGCAGTACTCTGTCAACTATGCCAGCAGGCCGCACCAAAAAGGGTAGTGGTGCAGTGGGTTCCATCTCACTGCAACATCCAAAGCAACGAGGAGGCAGACAGACTGGCAAAAGAAGGTGCAAAACTACCACAACCAGATACTAGTATGACATACGAAGAGTCAAAACGGCTTATCAGAGCAAGATACATGACCAAATGGGAAACCGAACATACTGGCTACACCAAAAACGATGCCTATTACCAGTTGAACAGAAGAGAGCAGGTCGTGGTCTTCAGACTTCGCACTGGCCACAATAGACTGAGGTACCACCTATTCAACAAATTGAAGATAGGTGGCACCGACGAATGCCCGTGTGGTACCTGGAAAATGACCGCTGAGCATTTGCTGCAAAACTGCCTGACATACGAGGATCAGAGAGAGCAGATGTGGCCATCACCAGTGGCAACACTGGACAAGCAGTGTCGACAGCCTCAGGATGACCGCTGCCTTTTTCGAAAAAAATAATGGTTACTGTCTTGACTGCGTACGATGAAGAAGAAGAAGAAGAAGAAGAACTAAAATACTACAGAATGGGGCTCAAAATACGATGGATAGCGAAAAGGAAAAATGCAGATATTCTACAAGAACTGGATATCGAGGAAAATTAGTTAGTAAACAATATCTTGTCTAGAAAGCTAAAATATTTTGGCTACATCAAATATCATAATGGCCTGGAGAGAACGATACTGGAGGGTATGTGCCTGGGAAGTGGGGCAGAGGCTGACCAAGGAGAAGATGGATACAAGACATCACTGAGGCTCCGAAGATGACAACGACAGAGGCGGGAGTTATGGCTAGAGATTGCGAGTCTTACAGATCGGCTGTTATGAGAGCGACGTTTTGCAAAGGACATGCTACATGATGAGTTTGCAATTTCTTGGTTCAGGTAAATGTACGAATTCACGTTTTCGACAGTATCATTTCCTAGCCACAGTTCTTGATGTGGGCTATACGTGTTCAATGCGTATTGGGTTATCTTTCTATTGATTTAAAGCTATACTGCTCGGGTTGCTTCGTTGAGCTCATTTAAGCATTGCTCAGCCTCTCTGTCACTGTAACTAAAGATGACTATGTCATCAGCAAACCTTAGGCGACTGAGCATTTCTCCGCCTATGTTGATACCTGTGTCTCTACAATTTAGTTTTCTAAAGACTTCCTCAAGGACCGGTGCGGAAAGTTTGTGGGAGATTGTATCACTCTCACCAGTGCGGCTTTGTATTGGTATGTTGATTGTCTAGTAGAATAGAGTAACTTTGGTTAAACAGCCATCATTTAGGTCTTCTGTCGGCTGAGCATACTTTTCTTTAATGCCCTAGTTTCTCATGTCATTTACTACTCTAGTTATTTCAATGCTGTCGAGGGCTTCTTCATAGTCTACAATCACAAGACACAACTGGCTCATGTACTCCACAATCTTTCTCCATTAACTGGTTGATTGTGTCAAGATGGCTGGTGGTTGAGTAGATACTGAAGCCTGCCTACTCTTGTGGTTGATTGTGTGGAGGTGGTCGGTGGTTGAGTAGCTCTCCTGTTGATTTTCAACAAGTTGATTTTTAAGTCTGTTCACAATAGCTCATGTGTAAAGTTTGTACATGGATGAAAGCGGACAGATAGGATGGTAGCTTGCCAGTTTTTCTATCTCCTTTCTTGTTAATCAAAATTGATTCTGATATTTTCTATTGGTCAGGAATTACAACTTCACTTATACATTTAAAACTATCCGGCCAATGTCATTTATTGCTGATTAAATCAGTTTGACATGCTCAGAGACACGCAAGGCGAGCACTGATATTCGGAGGACATCCGGATGTGCTCGGCACATTACGCCAGTCCATTTTCGGATGATATAATTTCTCGCAAGTATCTTCCGTTTTGTTTCTTGGCAGTATATCGCGTAGGACAAAGGGCAGTCCAACTTTACACCCTGGTATTTGGTAGTCGTATTGTGTTTCAGCTCATGTCCTTGCCATTTGATCTGTAGTTTTCTTTTTACCTCTACTTCTGAGCTGGAAAACACATACTTGGATTTTGTTGGGGTTGATTTGAGGTGATGTCTCTGTTCATATATTGGAAGAGCATCAATGGCGCTTGTCAGTTCGTATTCAACTTCCTGAAAATCATTACGAGTGTCAGGTACAAAACAAAATATATTATCTGTCTAATGTTACACTGTACTGACTCTGGTAGGACTAGTACACTAGGTCTGACAATGTCACTAAATATAAATTGAATAACTGTTAAGGTTTTGTCATTACATATTAAATTTAGAAATGTATTTACATGTTATTGAAAATACACGCTTGAAGAGATTATAGAGCGCAATTAATCTTATGAGAGGACGGACTTGTGATTACCGCGACAGCAACCTGATTCCCTCGAGACGGAAAAAAAAAACCGAGTGGTAGACCTCATATGTCTGCTGTAGAAAATCACAAATATTCAAATGACAGCGCAAAATATGTACTAAATAAATAAATATAGAATACAGTATGTCATATTCCACAGCATGCCTGATCAGCTGATTTGTAATCAAAATAGGAGCTACTTGAAACGAAAATGAAACTATCATAGCTTGGCTTGAATGACTTTAATAGAAACAGTGGCGTTCCACTCAAGTGGCGCCCATAGAACGTACCATAACCTGTCATATCCTAGATACGCCACTCACTGGGAGTGTAAAACATCCCAACCACCGGTTGCCTTCTCTCATTCTCCTTATTCAGCCTATAATTTTTTTCTGAACTACTACATTTTCAGGTACAAACAAAAGATGATGTGACTTTCTCGTTCTTTGAATTGAACTTTAACAGCGACATCAAAGTTGGGCCATTAAAAGACCACTAAGCCAGGTTCGTCATCGTGACTTATGTGAGATAATAATAGACACATGATTTGAAAGGAGAAAGCAATCTGGCTACAGCATATGGCTGGGCAGAGCATAACTTTTCTATGAGCTCCACAAAGTGACTAAAAGCTCTTTTCTATTTGACAGCCAGGCGGCGCACTCAAGGTTTATAATAGGTCAATGTCAAGCCTTTCCCAGCGGGACAAATAATGTTTCTGGGTTCTGGAAGTTCATTGATCTACCTTTATTAAGAAATTTGGGAGTTCAGTATGATACTACCAGATCTGTCTAGGACCACAAAATAACAGTCACGAGTGATTTGACCAGATCTGTCTAGGACCACAAAATAAGTCAGGAGTGATTTGACCAGATCTGTCTAAGACCGGATCTGTCGGTGGCCTTATCTATATCTGCCATTATGGCTTGTGCTGCTATTCCATCTAGTCATGCCGATTTCCTTGTCTTGTTAGATATGGTTCTGTATATTTTTTATCTTACTTGGTGGGTTGCCGTCCAAGTTCAGGGTCTCCTCTGCTGATAAGAAGTGTGGTGTTTTTGTGGTCGAGGTCTGTTTAGAAATTCTTTGAAATTCTCAACCCATCGTCTCTATTGTTTCTCCGATGTTAATATCCTGCCTTCTCTATCTTTGATTGGTTTGTCTGTACATATCTATTTTTCATTCTCTTTGTTAATGAGTAGATATGTCTCATATGTCCTCTCTCTGTTGGATCCTGTGCCAACTTGTCAATATATTCCAATGTATTTTTACTTATACATTGTCTTGACCTTTTTGTCTGTAACACCATTCTTTCTCTACGCTTCTACTACCCTGTCAACGCAGCGCATAAACTAACAATGCGGAAACAATTGATCTAGTCCTTAGAAACTGTGAAGAATTTTAAACAAACATTTATCTGCTTGAAACAAATGGCATAATTACAACGCAAGTGGAGAAATAATTAGGCCAGACCGCTATTACATGTTCCGACAGTTCCCAAACTGAAAATCAATACACTTGGATAGAGATAAATCTTATATGTCAAATCGATACGTATATCGTGATTTTGTATTGCCTTTCAATCGTGCAGTCGTCTTTCCCGTATCCCTAGGAGTTCATAGGGGCAGCACATCTTGCTATTGATTGTTTTACAATTGGTCGTTACTTCTGTATGTTCAACCCTATGACATCGGTATCTTTCAAGGTTTTACCTGCCCACTTTAAAAAAAATCACATGTCCAGCTCCTCTTGCCAGGGGCTGTGCTTTTGAGAATCCTGTTTGGTAGACCACTCGTTCGAATGACATGTCCGCACCACTGAAGCTTGCCTGTTTGTACCACTGATATGAGGTCTTGCTAAGGTCCGGCAGGATGTGTTCCTGTGTTGCGTGTACTGATATTTGTGACCAGGGCTCAGTATGTCATTCCAAGTATCCGCCTGAGGCTGCTGCTTCTTCTTCTTCTTCTTCTTCTTCTTCTTGTTCTTCTTCTTCTTCTTTTTCTTCTTCTTCTTCTTCTTCTTTTTCTTCTTCTTCTTCTTGGGTAGTTTTCAATCTCCCGCTACCAAGTCATGTAAAGGGCTTTGCGAGTAGCAAGATGTTGTCCTGAGAACGGAATGCGCTGTGTCGCAGTTCACAGCTTAACTGTGATATTTGAACCTTCTGACACATCCGACTTCAGCAGACCTTTGAGTACCCAGTTAGCCTTCCTTCTTCGATCCCTTCTCCTTATCCAGTCTGCCTGCTGCAGCCTGTTATCCAGGATCACCGCGTGGAGGTGGAGAAGTCTTGGCAGCTCTAGTGCGCTGGCCCTGACGCTAGCAGTCAGCTTTGGGTCGCTAAACGCTGCAGTTCATGCACTGCTCAGCATCTTTATCCGTCTGAAGCATCTCATCTCCTTCGTCTGGATATTTTACTTCAATTCAACATGTCTCACAGGCGTAGAGGTGCACAGAGATGATAAGTGTTTGCATTAGTTTGATCTTAGTTTCAAGTGAGCTGGTCTTGTCATTCCACAACGGTTCCAGTGATGTGAGGACCTTATTGCTTGTGCATACGTTATTCTTAGCTCTGCTCTGGTCCCCTTCGCGTCAATTACAAATCCCTGAGAGATATTGTTTCGTTTTATTCTGAGACGTCCATAAAAGATTAGACATAGTTATTTCTTCCTTTCATTGTTTCTCTTTCTTTTTTTTTGGCCTTTCTTATTTCCTTATTATGTCTTTCTTATTTCCTGTCTTTCCTCGTTCATGTCTGGATTGAATTAGTTCTGTCTTTCCTTATCTTTCATTTCATCTTGCTATCCTATTGTATTAAATACATTTTTCTTTTTTTCTTTTCATCAAGCCATATCTGTTTCACCTTTTGTTTCTTTAAACGAAGTTTCGTGCATTGTTTTTTTTTCTTTATATTATCTAGCTTTCCTTCCTTCATTGGTTTCAGGGTTTTCTGTTCTTTGTTTCATTCTTTTAATTTATGTCTTCCTTTTCCGTCTGTCTTTTCCTTTTCGTTCTTGCCACCTCCCTTATGGACTTATTCTTCTTCCCTTCCCCCCCCCCTCCCATTTACCACACCTTACTTAACATATTGTGAATGTTTAATGTTGTCAGAACATATTGTGAAGGTTTGTCTATTGTCAGAACATGTTTTTTTTAAGGTTTGCCTATTGTCAGAACATATTGTGAAGGTTTGTCTGTTGTCAAAACATATTGTGAAGGTTTGTCTGTTGTCAAAACATATTGTGAAGGTTTGTCTGTTGTCAAAACATACTGTGAAGGTTTGCCTGTTGTCAAAACATATTGTGAAAGTTTGCCTATTGTCAAAACATATTGTGAAGGTTTGCTTGTTGTCAGAACATATTGTGAAGGTTTGTCTGTTGCCAAAACATATTGTGAAGGTTTGCCTGTTGTCAGAACATATTTTGAAGGTATGCTTGTTGTCAGAACATATTGTGAAGGTTTGTCTGTTGCCAGAACATGTTTTTTAAGGTTTGTCTGTTTCAGAACGTATTGTGAAGGTTTGTCTGTTGTCAGAACATGTTGTGAAGGTTTATCTGTTGTCAGAATATTTTTTTAAGGTTTGCCTGTTGTGAGAACATATTGTGAAGGTTTGTCTGTTGTTCGAATGTATTAAAGGTGTATCTATATTATACATTATAAAAGGTGTGTCTGTTTCCCAAGATGAAAACAAATGAAAATATTTCCCACAGTCATAGTTTCCCCGAGCGAACACGAGGGTCTCTTACATAGAAGACAAGCATATGTCCCCTACCCCTATTATATATGTCACTAAAGGCGACCAGTAAATCTTGTATGTGGAGCTGGTATCTGCATTATCTGAAGCAAAGTGCCACAGGGATCACGTCAACAAGAACACATATATGCTTACGGAACAGACTTCATGAAGCAGGTGAATTGTAGGTGTGGTGATATGCTCCACCTGAAGTGAGCAAAAGGTCAGGGTGATGATGTCAGTCTCAGTGTGTGAAGATATTTTTAATTCTAGTTTATTTTGTTATCATAATGTTGTCCGTCAGGTGTTACTGCTTACATCAACTATTTCGTCTACGTGCAGAGAAACAGATGATCCTAAATGGTTTGGAGTGGGGACGGCGTGGGCTAGTAGTTAAGTGACACGGCTCACAACCAAAGGGGTTGGGTTCGATCCCCGTCACAGCACCGGCCGTAACCCCGGGGAAGCAAACCCTTAGAAAATGCAGGAGGAAGCAGACCCTTACATAAAATGCATGCTGAATTCGGATGCATTGGGCCGACATGCGCAAAATAAAAACCACAGTGCAACGCACACCGACTTGGGGAATAGATAAAATAAGGCGAACACCAAAAAAAAATAATTGTTTGGATACACTGTTACTAGATATGGCGAGAACTACTACTTTGGTAACTACATTGTTAGATAGAAATATGGCGAGAACTACTACTTTGGTAACTACATTGTTAGATAGAAATATGGCGAGAACTACTACTTTGGTAACTACATTGTTAGATAGAAATATGGCGAGAACTACTACTTTGGTAACTACATTGTTAGATAGAAATATGGCGAGAACTACTACTTTGGTAACTACATTGTTAGATAGAAATATGGCGAGAACTACTACTTTGGTAACTACATTGTTAGATAGAAATATGGCGAGAACTACTACTTTGGTAACTACATTGTTAGATAGAAATATGGCGAGAACTACTACTTTGGTAACTACATTGTTAGATAGAAATATGGCGAGAACTACTACTTTGGTAACTACATTGTTAGATAGAAATATGGCGAGAACTACTACTTTGGTAACTACATTGTTAGATAGAAATATGGCGAGAACTACTACTTTGGTAACTACATTGTTAGATAGAAATATGGCGAGAACTACTACTTTGGTAACTACATTGTTAGATAGAAATATGGCGAGAACTACTACTTTGGTAACTACATTGTTAGATAGAAATATGGCGAGAACTACTACTTTGGTAACTACATTGTTAGATAGAAATATGGCGAGAACTACTACTTTGGTAACTACATTGTTAGATAGAAATATGGCGAGAACTACTACTTTGGTAACTACATTGTTAGATAGAAATATGGCGAGAACTACTACTTATGTAACTACATTGTTAGATAGAAATATGGCGAGAACTACTACTTTGGTAACTACATTGTTAGATAGAAATATGGCGAGAACTACTACTTTGGTAACTACATTGTTAGATAGAAATATGGCGAGAACTACTACTTTGGTAACTACATTGTTAGATAGAAATATGGCGAGAACTACTACTTTGGTAACTACATTGTTAGATAGAAATATGGCGAGAACTACTACTTTGGTAACTACATTGTTAGATAGAAATATGGCGAGAACTACTAGTTTGGTAACTACATTGTTAGATAGAAATATGGCGAGAACTACTACTTTGGTAACTACATTGTTAGATAGAAATATGGCGAGAACTACTACTTTGGTAACTACATTGTTAGATAGAAATATGGCGAGAACTACTACTTTGGTAACTACATTGTTAGATAGAAATATGGCGAGAACTACTACTTTGGTAACTACATTGTTAGATAGAAATATGGCGAGAACTACTACTTTGGTAACTACATTGTTAGATAGAAATATGGCGAGAACTACCCCTTATTCCAACTACAAAGCAAGACAGAAAATAAGATGGTTAATTCCTCCTATGATGTAAGAAGATCGGATACCAAAGCGGTCATAGGAGATCAAAAGTCAAGGACGCAGACCCCGAGGACGTCCCAAAGTACCTTGGGGAGACAACATACGACAGTCCCTAAGTGATAGAGGGCTGGATTGGAAAGAGGCCAGGAAAAAGACGGCGGATAGAGCAGTGTGGCGTTCTCTTTGGCAAACCTCTACACCTCACGGTAGAAGAGGAGCGACTAAGTAAGTAATTCATCCTATGAGACGAACAGACTGATCAACTATTACTACGCACATATAACTCAAGACGATCTGGTTACAAGGCACGAGGGAAACCAGTTGGCAGGTTGATGTATATGATAACATAAATCATACATCGTCACGGGCTCACAACCGACTCAAATATGTCAGGAGAAATCAAATACACAAAGTTATAGTAAAGGTAAATGTGTTGGCGCCACCAAAGACAAGACAAACCAACGACACGGAAACAATGCAGGACTTAATGGAATGAGACCCAAGAAAGACTGTCACGGATAGCATAAGAGGGGAGGAAGATTAGATAAATGTCCACATGTGAAGCTATAAGGAAGGGGAAGAACAATAATCGCTTAAGAGAAATAATGATAGACAAATGACACTATTCAGAGAATACAAGCAGTGGTGACATGTGAAAGCAGACCTGACACGTGAAAGCAGACCTGGCATGTGAAAGCAGACCTGACCTGTGAAAGCAGACCTGACATTTAAACAGCTTAAATATGATATTGAAACTAAAGATGGCCCTATTGTATTGCCACTTCTACTTCTCTGTTGTTAGAAATCGGCATGGCACTTCCCGACTATATGTGGGGTAAGTCGATTACTAAACCTAGTAAAGCTTGCGAGACAACTGTCAGCAACTTGAGAACGGAGATTCCCGTTACTCTGGGGTGGTGTTCTGGTACCCCATTAATCAGGTCAGTGAGCCGACGCTTCGTCCAAGCTTTCGAAGATCCCACACGCATTTATTTGAAATGGATAGAGAGTATCCTATCGCTTCAAACCTCCATCAAGGATTTGAGTGGGTGCTACTCACCTTGTCAGGACATTCACAAAAGCGAATAGCTAAAATGCTGGCTTGGAAAGTACTCTTAGATGGAACATAAGGTATAGCTGAACAAGTGGAGGGAGGGGGTAGGCGGCGTGTGTCACCGCTCCTAACCCACATTTAATGGGTTCAGATTCATGAAACAATAAGATAGATCGTGCCACTATGAAAAGTACATTTATAAAATGTGCTAAAGTCGGGTGCATTGAACAGGTAGGCGCAAAACACCGTCCAACCGACTTTGCCTTAAGAAACAATCTGAAGGAGGATAATGCTATTATGTACTGAGATTTAGCAAAAATTGAACAGCTAAATACTACACTCAATTGAAATCCAGCCTAGAAAATTGCTGAAAATGAGTGTGTAGAACCAGTAACCTACAAGAATTATCAGCACAAATACTCCTCTCGACATCCGCTAAAATAGACCGTACACCCATGTATCTGCCTTTAGAGCAATAATAGTTCAACTAAAAAATAGCAAATAAGTTTTAAAAATAATAATGTTTTGGAGTTGCAGGAACTGGGGGGGGGGGGGGGGGGGGGACAGTCAACAACAGAAGTAAAGAATATCTATTGGACATTAACATTAGGAAAACAAAAACTATGATAAATAGCAGAACATACTTGCAGTCAACAGTAACCACCACAGTAAACGGGCGGATACTGGAAGAAGAAAACGTCTTGTATCTAGGACAGATAATAACAAATGATATTAGATGTGAAAGGGATGTAAAGAAGAGAACTGAATGGCCAAAAACAGATGTAATAACATGAGAAAGATGTTGCCATCCAGGTAGATAACAAGTAAACTAAAAATGAGAGTCATCAAGTGTGTTATATATTTGTCATTACTTCGTGGTACTGGAACGTGTGTGATGAAATAAGAGTTGAAGGAAAGAATTGAGGGAACTGCAACGTGGATGTACAAACGAATGGGTCAAATTTTGTAGACAGAAAAGCACAGAAATAAATAAGTCTTGTCCAGATTAGGAAGGAAGGTAAACACTGAAAGACATAGGCAAATAAAATGCTTTGGACGTATAAAAATACACGATACACTGCAGACAATAATAGTAGTGGGAGAGGTTGAAGGCAGCCGGGCAAGGCTCTAACACGTCACTTGCATTAAGGTAAGATTGACGTGGCATATATCCAAGAAACCCACCTCAACAGCAACCATAAATTCTCAATCAGAGGATACTAGGCCTTCCGCCTGGATAGAGAAGGTCACAAAGGAGGGGTTCTGATACTGACCCAAAACTGCATACCGAGTAGCGCGGTATTTGTCAATCACACCGGACAAGCAGAAATTGTAGGAGTAGACATAATGGCTCAAGAGACGAAGATCCGCATCTTCAACCTGTACGGACCACCAAATAAAGACCTATCGCTCTCGAGTATGGAAGTCAAGGACTCCAACTGCATAGTAGTTGGAGACTTCAACAGCCACTCGGAGAGATGGGGATACTCGGACAGACAGCAGAGGTGACGAAGTGGAAGATTGGGAGATAGACACGAATCTCCATCTAATCAATAGGCCGGAGGATAAACCTAGCTTCTATTCTAGAACATGGCATATCACCTCGACTCCAGATTTGGCCTTTTCCACAATGGACATTCACCATAAAATAGACCGCCAGGTGCTAAACCAATTGGCAGGTAGCGACCACGGGCCAATTAGGCTAGAAATTGATATGGAAGTAGGCCCACAGGAAACAAAACTGCTCCCACGTTGGAATTACAAACGAGCCGACTGGTACAGATTTGCAAGCCTGACAGATGGGCTGTGTGAAACCATCAACACACGGAACAACAAAATGAAGCCCATGGTGGAAAGCCTAAGCAAAGCAATAATGCAAGCTGCCACTGAAACCATCCCAAGAGGGGCAAGGAAAAATTATAAGCCCTATTGGAATGATGACTTGCAAAAAGCGGAAGACACAGTCACAAATGCTAGGAACATGGCAGAGCGAGAACAATCTATGGAGGCAAACATCGCCCTCAAAGCCGCCAGGGCGAAATACAAATACACTCTAAACCAAACAGCAAGAGAAAGCTGGAAAAACAAAACGGAAAGCCTCAACCTAGACAAAGAAGGGAACAAACTATTGAAGTTCGTTAGAGCCATGAATGACGAAACTCCGTCAAACAAACAAATTACCATCAGGCAGGGCGAAAACTTGCTCACTGGAAAAAAAGCCGCAAACGCCTTTGTGGAACACTATGCCAAAGCGAACCACATAGATGTCCCTGCAGATAGGCATACGGACATTAATGAAGAGCAAAAAGGGGCACGACAACATCAATATGGCACCAGAAGAGCATATGATGGCAAAACTAACAATGAACGAAATGGAAGAGGCCATGAGAACATTAAAGAAAAGGAAATCTCCCGGAAAAGACGGGATAACAAACGAAATGCTGATGAGGCTGAGCCAAACAGCAAAAAAGGAAACTGCTATCAGTCCTGAACCAAAGCTGGAAAAGGGGTATTGTACCCCAGGCATGGGAAGTCGCAGTACTTGTACCAGTACCAAAGAAAGGAAAAGACAAAACAGATCCAAATGGAACAGGCCTATCGGCCTACTGAGCTGTGTCGGCAAACTGATGGAACGTATGATAAACACCAGACTGATGTGGCATCTGGAAGAAAAACGGATACTAATTCCACAGCAAGCAGGCTTTAGACAGCACAGATCCACTGAGGATCAGGTCATCCTCATAGCCCAGGAAATAGAAGATGCCTACCAGGAACAGAAACACACAGTAGCGGTTTGGGTGGACCTGGAAAAGGCATTTGACAAAGTTTGGAAAGATGGAGTCAAGCTAAGAAGAAGTGATGTTTGTTGGAAAATGTACAAGTGGATCAACCACTACCTCAAAATCAGAACGGCCAGAGTCCAAGTACAAGGGCAGATGAGCAAAAAGGTGACACTCGAGCAGGGAGTACCCCAAGGGGGAGTACTGTCACCAACACTCTTCCTGGTGTATATAAATGACATTATAGAGAATATACGAAGAAGAGTTCATAGCTCAATGTTTGCAGACGATCTGGCTATGTGGACCTCTGAAAAGAATCTCACCATAACAAGAAATCGGATGCAGCAGGCCCTAACATCGCTGGAAGAGTGGGCAAACTCATGGCTGGTCAAAATAAACGAGGACAAAACCACATGCACAATATTCTCGCTATCAATCAAACCACAAAACACAAAATTAGGTCTAAACGGCAAATACCTCCAGCCAAACGACAACCCAAACTATCTGGGAGTCACATTTGATCGGCGCATGACATGGAAAAGTCTGATCGAGAGAAACCGAATGAGAGCCAGAGAAACAATGGCAATCATGAGGAAACTTGCTGGCACTGGCTGGGGAGCAGACGAAAGTATACTAAAGAAACTGTACACTGGAAGAGTGAGACCAGTTCTCGAGTATGGCATCGCGGCATGGACAACAGCAGCAAAGGCGAACTTCGATAAAGTTAGCAAACTCCAAAACCAAGCCATGAGAGTTATAACAGGAGGCATGAAGTCAACGCCAATTGTAGAACTTGAAAAGATTACAAAACTGCAATCCATGACCGACAGAAGAGACTGCAGAGCCCAGCTGCAATCAGAGAAACTCCGAAGACTGACTGACTGACCATCCAATGCACCAGAGACTAAACAATTTCGGAAATGGGACGCTAAAGCGAAGAAACTTTGCAGAAATAGCCAAAGCAAAGATGCACGAAGACCCTATGAACGCACTAACCACACCAAAGCCCATCCCTACTGTACGAAAACCTACCTGGAGGCAGCATATATTTCCAGAGGTGGTAGAAAATATACCAGGTATCGGAAACAAAAACTGCCAGTCTGAAAAAGAAAGAAGAGATACTACCCTGAGTTCGTTTTTTTGTTTGTTTTTTTGTGGTTTTTTTTGTCCATCACAAGTGATGAAGACCACTCTCTTTGTTCAGCCGTGTGGACAGTCGTATCTCTTGCTGAAATCCTGCAGCCAAACGACAACCCAACCTATCTGGGAGTCACATTTGATCGGCGCATGACATGGAAAAGTCAGATTGAGAGAAACCGAATGAAAGCCAGAGAAAGAATGGCGATCATGAGGAAACTTGCTGGCACAAGCTGGGGAGCAGACGAAGGCATACTAAAGAAACTGTACACTGGAAGAGTGAGACCAGTTCTCGAGTATGGCATTGCGGCATGGACAACCGCAGCGAAGGCGAACTTCGATAAAGTTAACAAACTTCAAAACCAAGCCATGAGAATTATAACGGGTGGCATGAAGTCAACGCCAATTGTAGAACTTGAAAAGATTACAAAATTGCAATCCATGACCGATAGAAGAGACTGCAGAGCCCAGCTGCAGTCAGAGAAACTCAGAAGACTGACGGACCATCCAATGTACCAGAGACTAAACAATTTGGGAAATGGGAAACTAAAGCGGAGAAACTTTGCAGAAATAGCCAAAGCAAAGATGCACGAAGATCCCATAAACGCACTAACAACACCAAAACCCATCACTACTGTACGAAAACCTACTTGGAGGCAGGATATATTTCCAGAGGTGGTAGAAAATATACCAGGTATTGCAAACAAAAACTGCCAGAGTGAAAAAGAAAGGAGAGACACTACTCTAAGCTTCATAACGAAAAGCTACCCAAGCATGGACTGGACCCATGCATACACCGACCGTTCTGTAACAAACACAACACAGAACGGAGGGGCAGGAGCATTCCTGAACCTACCTAATGGCAGAAAAATAACACTGTCATTCGCTACTGGTAAGTACACAAGCAATTTCAGAGCAGAGGCAGAGGCACTGAGGGCGGCAGTGGAAGAAATGGTAACACACAGTGAAAATGAGAGCCATATAGTCCTGCTGACAGATGCTCTCGAAGTAGTCACAGCGCTAAAAAGCCAGAAAAACACTGAGCTTAATGACTTAAGAGCAGCACTCTGCAAACTGTGCCAGCAGTCCGCACCAAAAAGGGTAGTGGTACAGTGGGTTCCGTCACACTGCAACATCCAAGGCAACGAGGAGGCAGACAGACTGGCAAAAGAAGGTGCAAGGTTACCACAAACAGATACCAGTATGACGTACGAAGAGTCAAAACGGCTTATCAAAGCCAGATACATGACCAAATGGGAAACCGAACATACTGGTTACACCAAAAACGATGCCTATTACCAGTTGAACCGAAGAGAGCAGGTCGTTGTCTTCAGACTTCGCACTGGCCACAACAGACTGAGGTACCACCTATTCAACAAATTGAAGATAGGGTGTACCGACGAATGCCCGTGCGGTACTGGTAAAATGACCACTGAACATCTGCTGCAGAACTGCCCGACATACGAGGATCAGAGAGAGCAGATGTGGCCATTGCCAGTGGAACTGCAAGACAAGCTCTATGGTAGTGGCGAGAGTCTCAGGATGACCGCCGCTTTTTTCGAGAAAATAATGGTTACTGTCTGACTGCGTACGCAGAAGAAGAAGAAGAAGTATCTCTTGCTGTGTCCGCTGAAATGGGTGACTTGCGCGGAGATTTGGATTAAAGTGAGGAAGAAACTGCGCCTTTTGTCAACCTCACTCACAGAGCCTAAGCTACCTTTTGCCAGTGGCAAGACATTCATCGAGACGACTGGAGATAGCATAGGATGCAGATTTTGCCTCAGGGTTACCACCGAAGCCTTTCCGTAAACATGTAACCCGCAGGGTAGAAAGGTGGGAAGGCATCTAACGCAGTTTGTCGTGCCTTTTCGATAACCACAAGAGGTCGTATGGACGACACTCAGCGTGTGAGTGAGTCTGGCATCTCTCCCCAGCTGTATTCAGTTCATCATAGTAACATCTAAAATTCCCACACGCCAAATTCGTGAAGGTGAACCGGCAGAACTAACCCGTGAGATACGACACAGGTATAACTAGTTTAAGCGTAGCGCCATTCAGCCGGCGTCCAGACCAGGATAAAAGGATGGAAGAAATCACAAAAAAAGAACAAAATAACAAGTCCAGACGGAAAACATCTCCACGTATCAGTGAACACAAGTGTAAGTCGTCGACTAGTGTGAATTCCAGGCAAATCCGTGGTCTGGCGGCATCCATAATGATCCAAAACAGTAGAGAAATGTAGACTCGCAGCCAGTTACGGCGCCATCTTTGAGTTACATAACGGAAAACTACCCAAGCATGGACTGGACCCATGCATACATCAACGGCTCCGTAACAAATACAACACCGAACGGAGGGGCAGGAGCATTCCTGAACCTACCAAATGGCAGAAAAATAACACTGTCATTCGCTACTGGAAAATACACAAGCAATTTCAGAGCGGAGGCAGAGGCACTGAGGGCGGCAGTGGAACAAATGGCGACAGGTAAGAGTAATGAAAGCCACATAGTCCTGCTTACAGATGCTCTGGCCGTAGTCACAGCACTTAAAAGCCAGAAAAATACTGAACTTAATGAAATAAGAGAAGTACTCTGTCAACTATGCCAACAGGCCGCACCAAAAAGGGTAGTGGTGCAGTGGGTTCCATCTCACTGCAACATCCAAGGCAACGAAGAGGCAGACAGACTGGCAAAAGAAGGTGCAAAACTACCCCAACCAGATACTAGCATGACATACTAAGAGTCTAAAAGGCTTATTAGAGCTAGATACATGACCAAATGGGAAACCGAACATACTGGCTACACCAAAAACGATGCCTATTACCAGTTGAACAGAAGAGAGCAGGTCGTGGTCTTCAGACTTCGCACTGGCCACAACAGACTGAGGTACCACCTATTCAACAAATTGAAGAAAGGTGTCACCGACGAATGCCCGTGTGGTACCGGGAAAATGACCGCTGAGCATTTGCTGCAAAACTGCCCGACATACGAGGATAAGAGAGAGCAGATGTGGCCATCACCAGTGGCAACACTAGACAAGCTCTATGGCAGTGTCGACAACCTCAGGATGACGGCTGCTTTTTTCGACAAAATAATGGTTACTGTCTGACTGCGTACGAAGAAGAAGAAGAAGAAGAAGAAGCCGGGCAAGGGGTGGACGGCGCTGTAAGTGGGAGAGCAACATCAAGAGATGGACTGAAAACTCCTGTCGTAGTGTAGAGGACAAGAGACAAAGAATGATGAAGATTCATTGTAGCCAGACTTCGATGTAAAGACGGTACTTGACATCATCATTATCATAATCTTTCTGACACCAATACAAACTAGTGTAATCTTTCACACACCAATACAAACTAGTGTAATCTTCCTCATACCAATACAAACTAGTGTAATCTTCCTCACACTAATAAAAACTAGTGTAATCTTTCACACACCAATACAAACTAGTGTAATCTTTCACACACCAATACAAACTAGTGTAATCTTCCTCATACCAATACAAACTAGTGTAATCTTCCTCACACTAATAAAAACTAGTGTAATCTTTCACACACCAATACAAACTAGTGTAATCTTCCTCACACTAATAAAAACTAGTGTAATCTTTCACACACCAATACAAATTAGTGTAATCTTTCACACACCAATAAAAACTAGTGTAATCTTCCTCAACTCAAATAAAAACTAGTGTAATCTTCCTCAACTCAAATAAAAACTAGTGTAATCTTCCTCAACTCAAATAAAAACTAGTGTAATCTTCCTCAACTCAAATAAAAACTAGTGTAATCTTCCTCAACTCAAATAAAAACTAGTATAATCTTCCTCAACTCAAATAAAAACTAGTGTAATCTTCCTCAACTCAAATAAAAACTAGTGTAATCTTCCTCAACTCAAATAAAAACTAGTGTAATCTTCCTCAACTCAAATAAAAACTAGTGTAATCTTCCTCAACTCAAATAAAAACTAGTGTAATCTTCCTCAACTCAAATAAAAACTAGTATAATCTTCCTCAACTCAAATAAAAACTAGTATAATCTTCCTCAACTCAAATAAAAACTAGTGTAATCTTCCTCAACTCAAATAAAAACTAGTATAATCTTCCTCAACTCAAATAAAAACTAGTATAATCTTCCTCAACTCAAATAAAAACTAGTATAATCTTCCTCAACTCAAATAAAAACTAGTGTTATCTTCCTCAGCTCAAATAAAAACTAGTATAATCTTCCTCAACTCAAATAAAAACTAGTGTAATCTTCCTCAACTCAAATAAAAACTAGTATAATCTTCCTCACCTCAACAAAAACTATGGTCATCTTTTTCAGCTCAACAAAAACTATTGTCATCTTCTTCAACACATTTGACGATATTTTCGCTTATTACCCCTGCAGTCCTTTATATATTTCTTTGTTAGAACTCCTCTTCTCTTAGGTTCAACTACAAGACCCCAGTCGCGATATAATCACATCAATCTGTCTGAACGGTTGCTGATCAATCATATGAAATTTCTGCTGGGCTGGTTATTCTTGAAATGGTGGGTATTGAAATATTCTGGTCTGTAGATTCATATATTTTTAAATAAATGACCAAAAATATCTCGTGAAACATATTAATGTGTTTCACCATAAACTGCTTACGTCGTGAACAGAGATATATTTTCATGAGAATATTGCTAAGACTTCAATTAAGTGGCAACGGTTCATGGGAAATACAATTATCAATCTTGGCCCATCAAGATCTTTGCCTACACAAATGTCCTTCTCCAATCCTTAAATTTGTTATTATTGTGTAAATCTACTCCTAACGTTGAGTCCAACTTCCATTTTCTATTTTGTTTGACGTTTTCTATCAGATCACTGTATATGGTTATTCCTCTTTTTCTTTCATATTCTTCTTTTCTTTCTTTTTGTCGTTCGTTTGTTCGTTCATTCCTTCTTTACATTGTTTTTTCCCGCATATCATTATATTCCATTTTTTCTGTATATGTTGTTCTTTCTATCTTCTTACTATTTATTTTTGTTTCTCAAAACTCTACATTTCTTACATTTTACTTGTTTGTTTCTTCTTTTCTTTAACTTTTCTTTCTTCCTATGAACTTTATTTGGGGAAAAAACTTACATATCAGACAGGCTAGCCAAAGAAAAAATGAACCACACCCGTGCCTGAAGATAAGAGAAGTAAAAACTTTGCCAAAAAACAGTTTGAGAGAATAATAGCAATGAAGACTCAGACACCACGTCTTGCTCAACAGACCAATGAAGACTCAGACACCACGTCTTGCTCAACAGACCAATGAAGACTCAGACACCACGTCTTGCTCAACAGACCAATGAAGACTCAGACACCACGTCTTGCTCAACAGACCAATGAAGACTCAGACACCACGTCTTGCTCAACAGACCAATGAAGATACATACATCATGTCTTGCTCAACAGACCAATGAAGACGCATACATCATGTCTTGCTCAACAGACCAATGAAGATACATACATCATGTCTTGCTCAACAGACCAATGAAGACACATACATCATGTCTTGCTCAACAGACCAATGAAGACTCAGACACCACGTCTTGCTCAACAGACCAATGAAGACTCAGACACCACGTCTTGCTCAACAGACCAATGAAGACTCAGACACCACGTCTTGCTCAACAGACCAATGAAGATACATACATCATGTCTTGCTCAACAGACCAATGAAGACGCATACATCATGTCTTGCTCAACAGACCAATGAAGATACATACATCATGTCTTGCTCAACAAACCAATGAAGACGCATACATCATGTCTTGCTCAACAGACCAATGAAGACACATACATCATGTCTTGCTCAACAGACCAATGAAGACGCATACATCATGTCTTGCTCAACAGACCAATGAAAGACATCACGCGATGCTCAACAGACCAATGAAGACTCAGACATCACTTTTTGCTGAACAGACCAATGAAGACTCAGCCATATGAGGCTCAACAGACCAATGAAGACTCAGACATCACTTTTTGCTGATCAGACCAATGAAGACTCAGACATATGAGGCTCAACAGACCAATGAAGACTCAGACATCACGTTTTGCTTAACAGACCAATGAAGACTCAGACATATGAGGCTCAACAGACCAATGAAGACTCAGACATCACGTTTTGCTGAACAGACCAATGAAGACTCAGACATATGAGGCTCAACAGACCAATCAAGACTCAGACATCACGTTTTGCATAACAGACCAATGAAGACTCAGACATATGAGGCTCAACAGACCAATGAAAGACATCACGCGATGCTCAACAGACCAATGAAGACTCAGACATCACGTTTTGCTTAACAGACCAATGAAGACTCAGACATATGAGGCTCAACAGACCAATGAAAGACATGACGCGATGCTCAACAGACCAATGAAGACTCAGACATCACGTTTTGCTGAACAGACCAATGAAGACTCAGACATCACGTTTTGCTGAACAGACCAATGAAGACTCAGACATCACGTTTTGCTGAACAGACCAATGAAGACTCAGACATATGAGGCTCAACAGACCAATGAAGACTCAGACATATGAGGCTCAACAGACCAATGAAAACTCAGACATATGAGGCTCAACAGACCAATGAAGACTCAGACATATGAGGCTCAACAGACCAATGAAGACTCAGACATATGAGGCTCAACAGACCAATGAAAGACATCACGCGATGCTCAACAGACCAATGAAGACTCAGATATATGAGGCTCAACAGACCAATGAAGACTCAGACATATGAGGCTCAACAGACCAATGAAGACTCAGACATATGAGGCTCAACAGACCAATGAAGACTCAAACACCACGCATTGCACAAATAACAAAATCGGAAACAGACATGTGCACTTATGAAGAGAGCAAAGACATAGTAGAACATGTTCTTCAGGCCTGTCAACACTATTTGAGGAGCAGAGAGACAGCACATACCCTATACGGCCCTGCTTAAGTGTAAGCTTTGGCTAGAGAAATTTGAAAAAGACTGCCACATTTAGGAGAGAAACGTGATTTTTGTGGAGTGAACATAAAAAAGAAGAAAGTGAATACAATAAAGTAGTTTAGAAACGACCACTCCATGAGCTCTTAGAGGTTTGTCACAGGCTTCCTACAAGGAGGACAACTTGGGAAGTATACATATACTTCTCTTCCTCATCTTCATCATATTCCTCTAATTCTCTTTAGAAAGGTTTGTGATGTCATCTTCACCCGGGGGTTTGTCACAGGCTTCCTACAAGGAGGACAACTTGGGAAGTATACATATACTTCTCTTCCTCATCTTCATCATATTCCTCTAATTCTTTTTAGAAAGGTTTGTGATGTCATCTTCACCCGGGGGACAACTCGCACAGAACTGTCTCGCCTAGCGTGCGAACATAACATGGAGGTACTCAGTACGCCGAGCGGAATTTCATCGCCGAGGCTCAGAGAACGCGAACTGCCTGATTGAACAGAACGTGCCCTGACCCTATTGTCGACTCCTTACATATATGTCGTGCGTGCAACAGACGGCCGTGCTAAGATATGACTCTAGTCATGCGAGATTACACCTCACAGCACAAGGCTGATGCTGTCACATCTTCGCTTTCGATGGGCTACTATAACACGTCTCACTTTAGATGGTGGAGAATAGGTCCAACATTGCATTAGGTTTTCCTTAACCAACCCTTAGGGAAGTCTGAGTACTGTAACCTGCATGGCGGTGTCAGTGGCAACAGTTTTTAAATGGTAAGGTAGCTTTCCTCGTCTTCCCCTATCGTCTACCACAATCGCCTGGGATGGGAAGAATATGCTTTAATTGGAGCGAAAAAGAGGATAATTATGTCTTCCTTTCCTTCAGAAACAATAATGTCTTGTTTAGTATTGATTTTGTAAAACAATCGATTTATTTTGTACAGTTATGATACTCTGCGTATCGATGCCAGAATAACCAAATGCTGATGCGATTATTGTTTTGAATACTATTATTTTGGAAGCAACGATATTCACATTTGAGTATATCTTTTTGGCGTTGTAAATTATTATTCACGATCTGGCATGTATTCATTTGTTTGTTGCCTTCCGACTTCAAATCCACGAAAACGTGGCAGTTGGTACATTTGGCAAAACATATTGGAGACATCTTATTAACGAGGACAACATAGTTTTTTTTAAATTTTTAAACTGCTAGCAACGAAACAAAACAAAAGTTGCCAAACTAAAACACAACGAACAATTATAATATAAAATATTATATTATATTCTTTTGTAGAAACTGATATATAAACATATGTTCCTACTTCTTGAGTATAGGTTCGAACAAAATCAATATTGTGTCTACCACTTCAGCAGGCTAGTATTGCTCAAATTGATTATACATGTGACAGCTTTCAAATAACAGGCCAACATATGGCAGCATTTGGAAACGAATGTAGCACATACACTAGATCAAGTCATGGTGGCAATCAGAAGTTATGGCTCCTTGAACTTGGTTCAACTATCTTTCTACTTGGGCTCTGTTCAGTTCTGTTTACACTGTGCTCTGTCCAATTCTGTTTATCTTGGGCTCTGTTTATGTTCTGTTTATTTTGGGGCTATGTTCAGTTATGTTTATTTTGGGGCTATGTTCAGTTCTGTTTATCTTGGGATCTGTTCAGTTCTGTTTATCTTGGGGATCTGTTCAGTTCTGTTTATCTTGGGGCTCTGTTCACTTCCGTTTATCTTGGGGCTCTGTTCAGTTCTGTTTATCTTGGGGTTCTGTTCAGTTCTGTTTAAACTGAATTCTGTTCTGTTCTGTTTATCTTGGGCTCCGTTGAGTTTTATTTATCCTGGGCTCTGTTCAGTTCTGTTTATATTGGGCTCTGGTCAGTTCTGTTTATCTTGGGGTTCTGTTCAGTTCTGTTTATCTTGTGCTCTGTTCTGCTCTGTTTACATTGAGTTCTGTGCAGTTCTCTCTATCACACATCGAGCTATATTGACTTGTTTCTCTTAGAACTTGAGCTCTGTTCAGATCTGTGTTGCCTTGGTTGAGGTCTGAATATATTTCTTACTGACTTTGTAAACACCTTGAAAGCATACCTTCTCCTTCTTACGGCTTATTGCAACAAACACTAGTCTCATATAGCATTCGTACGACTTTATTTCTATGTTAGCTCTATGTATTTTGTGTCGCCCTCTTCCATTCTGATGTTAGTTCTATGTGTTGTGTGTCCCCCTCTTCCATTCTGATGTTAGTTCTATGTGTTGTGTGTCGCCCTCTTCCACCCTGATGTTAGTTCTATGTGTTGTGTGTCGCCCTCTTCCATCGTGATGTTAGTTCTATGTGTTGTGTGTCACCCTCTTCCATCCTGATGTTAGTTCTATGTGTTGTGTGTCACCCTCTTCCATTCTGATGTTAGTTCTATGTGTTGTGTGACGCCCTCTTCCCTTATGTTAGTTCTATGTGTTGTGTGTCGCCATCTTCCATTCTGAAGTTAGTTCTATGTGTTGTATGTCGCCCTCTTTCATCCTGATGTTAGTTCTAAGTGTTGTCTGTCACGCTCTTCCGTCTAGATGTTAGTTCTATGGGTTATGTATTACCTTCTTCTGCCCTGATGTTAGTTCTATGTGTTGTGTGTTGCCGTCTTCCGTCTAGATGTTACTTCTATGTGTTGTGTGTCGCCGTCTTCCGTCTAGATGTTACTTCTATGTGTTGTGTGTCGCCGTCTAGATGTTAGTTCTATGTGTTGTGTGTCGCCGTCTTCCGTCTAGATGGTATGTTGGACTCTAATAATGAATTTAATTGTAACAGATGTTCTCAGACATCACATTACGTTTATCGCGGTATTCCTCTTATGTGTTTCAGACAGTGACTATATTTGGCAACGATCAAGGTCGTCCAAAAGCACTGCTGTCAGTGATGAAGCGTTAGAGATTGCATTGTAATATGCCTTTGTTTATTTTAAGCGTTGGGATGGCCAGTTTCCTTCCTCACTGCCTTTAGCTTCCCTAATAGTTAGCTAGGTATCCATTTATTGATAGGTCGACTGTGGCGTGTGGGTAACGGCGATAAGAAGCTGGTATTTTTGCCACGAGAAGAGCAGGCTATACCACTGTTTACTTTAACGCTAGTTGACCAAACCAAGTTTGACAACAATGGCGTAATGTTGCAAGAACGAGTTCCAGGACTGATTTGATTCCTCTGAGACCAAAAAAAAAAATCCTTTGCAAGTTTTAGTAAAAGTTTAGAAATAACGTAGATTCCCATCGGTACAGTAGTGATGGACATTTACTAACAAATGAATTACTGTCGCAATAAGCAAAGTACGAATCGGCTTTGAGTAGATCAGCTCCATCGCACACAAAGCCTGCCATAGAAAGCAAAACACTGTCCACCTACATTACAGAGCAAATGCTCTGTTTTTGTCGATATAGAATGTTATCTTGAGTTCCAACATATTGAATATTGTTTCTGTCAAAGTCTAGGTACGTTCAAGCAGGCTTAAAACGAAGTTTTCTTGGAAAACTAAAGCAACTGAAATTCGTCGTGTGCGCAGGTCATGACAATAATGGCGAATAGCTTCCGTCAAGGTGTATGCACCGATTGGATTTACAAAATGGAATTGGTCGCTAGATTCGGGTGAACGAAACAAAGATGAAGCAATGATAATTCAAATCAGGATTCATCACCTGGCCTCTTGAACTAGGTGGTCTAATAGAAACCGGATGAGAACCCTGTAGATGTTGTCCATGTTGTCAGTGTAACGATCATCCAGTGTTATCCGGACCGCATCGAGAAATGGCTGCTCCATTAACTGCAAGAAAACCAGGTCAAAGTGTTATTGCTTGGAGATAAGACATTCTAATATCTTTAACAATAATTATTCTATTTTTGTGCTTCGAGATTGAACATATCGTTCTGTGATGAGATATGACTGTGTGGTCAGTTGTGACAAACTTAACTTAAATATTGTTTAGAAGGCTCTACAGAGTATGTATACAGCCAGTTTGTTTCCCTTCTTCTTCTTCTTCTTCTTCTTCTTCTTCTTCTTCTTCTTCTTCTTCTTCTTCTTCGTTCGTTCGTTTTCAATCTCCCGCTACCAAACCCTGAAAGAGCTTAAGTAGCAGAATGTAGTCCAGAGAACGGAATGTGTTGTGTCGTAGTTTACAGCATGACTGCGATATTTGCACCTTTCTGTCTAACACATCCGACTTTAGCAAGCATTTTTGAGTACCGGGTTAGCATTCCCTCTTCGATCCCTTCTCGTTAGCCATTCTGCACTGCTGCAGCCTGTTATCCAGGATCACCGCGTGGAGGTGTAGAAGGGTCTTGGCAGGTCTGGTTCGCTGGCCCTGGCGCTAGCAGTCAGCTATGTGTCGTTGACCACTGCAGCTTATGCGCTGCTCAGCGTCTTGATCCCTGTTTCACTTCAAAGATAAAGAAAATACTGTGAGCATCCAATCTATTTTTGAATGCATTAACTGACTACTTCCACTACATCCTGCGGCAATGCATTCCAAGAATTTTACCACTCTGGATTACTGGATTACTGGATGACTCGTTCTTCAGCGGCGGTTACACCGTTGCGGGTCCCAATTTCTCTTCCAACGGTCTCTGTCTTGGGCCACGGTGGACCAGTGGAGAATGAGTCGTCCATCTGTGGCATCGAATATGTTGTTGCGGGATGCAAGAGAGTCGGACCAACGTGCTGATGGTCGTCCCCGTGGTCGTTTCTTATTTCTAGGGTACCATATTGCTGTCGCCGTTCTTCAACGATCCCTCATTCTTCGCAGTAAGATGCATCCCCAGCTATGTTTCATCTTGTCTGCATAAACAACTGCATCTTTCACTAGGGACAACTGACGTATGTCCGAGTTGTGAAGACCTTTTGCTAGCTGGCTATGAAGCGTGAGGCCGACCATGCGTCTCTCGAGGGAGGCCTGGGCCACTCTGAGTTTGGACTCCGTCTCTTTCGAAGCGACCATGTTTCCGCCGCATAGCATATTGCAGGGAGTACTGTGGAGTTGAATAAAGAGGTGCGCAGGGTCTGGTCGTGGATGTTGTCCAGTACCGGCTTTATCGAAGAGAAAGCCGCCCAACCCGCGCGTCGCAGTCTTGTCAACTCTGGGCTCAAGTCGTTCTGCATGTTGAGCAGTGGTCCAAGGTAGATGTACTCGTCCACGTCGTCTAATCTCTCTCCACCTAAAGGACTGGGTCGCGAGAAGCGAACCGATTGCGCATGACTTTTGTCTTGGACATGTTCACCTCAAGGCCCGCTTTCTTTCCCTCTCGGTGGAGCGCTGCTAGCATTTAATTGGCGTCTGTGGCCTCCCCCGTGACACGCACCAGATCATCTGCAAAGCGAAGGTGATTTAGCAGCCTGCCATTTATGTTGAACCCGAAAGTATCCCAGTCGCTTCGGCTGATGACGGATTCCAGGCATAGGGAAAAAAGGCTCGGTGAGATGGGGTTCCCTTGACGTACTTCTCTCTGTATGGTCAGTACTACCGGTTTTTGGAAGAGGTGGAGGTAGTCATGCAGTCGGTGTAGCAGTCAACAAGGATTGTTGTGTATCCCGAGTCGACCCCTTGGTCTGTTAGAGATTTACAGACGAATTTTGGTTATACCGAGTCAAAGGCTTTCTTGTAGTCGATGAAGGTATTAATTAGTGGGGTCTGGTACTCTCAGGCTGGTCGATCACTCGGCAGCGGGTTGAAATGTGATCCATGGTGCTGTATGCACGACGAAATGTGATCCATGGTGCTGTATTCACGATGAAATGTGATCCATGGTGCTGTATGCACGACGAAATGTGATCCATGGTGCTGTATGCACGACGAAATCCAGCCCGTTTGATCGGTTGGGCCGCGTGAAGGATTGGGTGGATTCTAGCGAGGACACATTTCGTGCCAATTTTAGAGGTGATTGGTAGTGGCCGAGGTCTTCCTTGTTTTCTTTTTGTGTGTGTAGGAAGATCGTTTTTGAGCTGCGCCAAGCTGTCGGTATTCTACCAGTGTGTAGATGGGCTGAGAAGCGCTGAACGAGTGCCTGGTAGAACGGTAGTCCGCAGGCTTGGAGATCATCTGCCGTTAGGCCATCCTTGTCGGGTGATTTTCTGGGAGGGGGGGGGGGGTGGCGTGGTATCGAGGGCGGGACGGATATCTGAGGGCAGGAAGTCTTGGGGAAGGATGGGTGGGGAGGAACGAGGGATGGTTGGGGGTATGATGATTTAAATAATTCTGTGTAGTATTCTTTGACAATCGATTCCGTGCCCAGCCTTGACTCGGTACGGGACCCAGTCGCTGGAATGACATGCCTCCTATGTTAGGAAATGCTTCTAGACGCATATTTTATGATTCGCCGAGTCTCCGCCGCTGCGAGGAGACGTTTGGCGGGCAAATTCTTCGTGGTCCTCTTTTAGCTTTTGGCGACAGAGTTTGCTAAGGGCATTCAAAGTTGTGTTGTTGGCCGAGCACCGAGTCATATTGCGCCTCTCCTCCAGCAATGCTCGTGTGGCGGGCGATATGCGGTTTACGTTGTGGTTGTGTGCTGGAAGTCTAGCGGCTCCTGAGATGGATCTGTTTAGAACAGTCTGGGGTAGTCGGCATCGATGTCTGTGATGATGGGCTCTGTAAGGTTACTACTCTCTGACTAAAAATTACTTCCTAATATGTAATCTGGACCTGTCTTTAAACAATTTGTAGCTACGCACCCTTGTTCTTGTAGCCGGTCATACTTTGAAAAACTTGGTATAGTCTAATTTATCCTTTCCATTTATTAATTTATACACTTGTATTAGGTTACTTGAATTCTTCTTTGTTCGAGACACAGAAGACCAGCCTTTTTTAGTCTTTCCTCATAACTGTAATTCTTTAACCCTGCGATCATTTGTGTAGCTCTTCTTTGTACCCTTTCAACCATGTTTATTTCCACTCTATTACATGGACTCCACACCTGAACACAGTACTCTAATTTAGGACTCACTAATAATTTAAATAACTTGACTATTACTTCTTTGCTCTTATGTGACATGTTTCCTTTTATCATGCTCAACATGGCATTAGCCTTTTTCACTGCCACCTGGACTTGCTCCCACACCTTTCCTGTATGATCTATTATAACTCCTAGGTCTCTTTCCTTTTTTATTGTCTTAATATTGTTCTCTCCCATCATGTAATTATATTAATTATTGAATCTTCCATGTAGATAACTGTACATGTTTCTACATTAAACTCCATCTGCCAACTCTCAGACTATTTTTGAACCGTATCTAAATCCAATCTCAATAGATCCACCTCTGCTGGAGAAGAGACCCTGCCGCATAATTTTGTGTCATCTGCGAACTTTGCCACCTTAGATCTGATATCAATGTCCAAATCATTGATATATATTTAAACAAAATTGGTCTCAATACCGATCCCTGGGGCACTCCCCTTATAACATCGCACCAGTCAGAGTACTTTCTATTTATGCCCACTCCCTGCTTTCTGTCCGTCAACCAATTTTCTATCCAATTGGCAACTTCGCCACCTATTCCATGTAATTTCAACTTTCGAAACAATCATTGATGAGGTACTCTATCAAAGGCCTTTGCAAAATCCAGATAGATAACATCCACCGGCTCTCCACTATCTAACATGTTGGTAACCGCCTCCATGAATTATAATAGATTGGTTAAACACGGTCTCCCTCTGGTAAATCCATGATGACTATTTTTTAATAAATTACACTTTTCCAAGTGCAGTACTTTGTTGTCCTAGTCCAAATGCAGTACTATGTTGTCCTAGTCCAAGTGCAGTACTATGTTGTCCTAGTCCAAGTGCAGTACTATGTTGTCCTAGTCCAAATGCGGTACTATGTTGTCCTAGTCCAAGTGCAGTACTATGTTGTCCTAGTCCAAGTGCAGTACTATGTTGTCCTTGATAATGGACTCTAAAATTGTGCAGAGTATGCTCGTCAAACTCACTGGTCTATAATTGGCTGGATCTGATTTTTGTGGCCTTTTTTTAAACAAGGGAGATCACACCTGCATCTCTCCAATCCCTTGGAACAATCCTTTTCTCAAGAGTGTGAGAATAAAATATCGCTAATGGTTTTGCTGACTGGTCTCGAAGTTCAAACAGTAATTTTGGATGAATACATGCTTGACCAGGACATTTATCCACCTTCAAACCTAATCCAATTTTTGTAAAACCATTTCCTCGGTAATGCAGAATGATAGTAATTCTTCTGTGTGCATGTCCCGTTGAAAAATATTGAATGGCTCTGGGATCCGGGAGCAGTCTTCTTTTGTATGGACTGTGTCAAAGTACTGATTGAGTTGATTGGCAGTATCATTGTTCTCACTTATTATTTTCCCCGTACTATCTTTAACTGTGTCTTTCTGGTATATATCTTTGTGTGGTGAGATGATATATATCTTTGTGTGGTGAGATGAGATATATCTTTGTGTGGTGAGATGAGATATATCTTTGTGTGGTGAGATGTAATACACTTTGTGTGGTGAAAAATTGAACCAGACCACATTGTTCACGCAACCTTCTACAGGAGAACGTGAGGAAGAAGGGCTAGAGATAGACCGAGAAAGATGGATAGACAGCTTAAAAGAGAACTGGCGTAAAATAGGGGAAAATATTAGTCGGCCACGTGAGAGACGAAAGACAAATGCATACTACGACACTGGGCTACAACCCTAAGGATAGTGAGACTACAAAAGAAGAAGAAGAGGAAGAAGAAGTAGAAGAAGATGAAGAAGAAGAAGAAGAATATGAACATCTTTGTGTGGAAAATATTATATATCTTTGTGTGATGGCATATGATATATCTTTGTCTAATGTGATTCTATTTATTTGTGTGTGGTGTGTAATATCCTGGTATGGTGAGCTGTGACATATAATTGTATTGTGAGACAGTAGGTATCCTTGTGTGGTGAAACAGGACATATCTTTTCATGGTGAGATATTATATGTTATGTGGGGTGAAGTAGGATATATCCGTCTACGGTGAGGTAGGACAAATTTTTGTGTGGTGAGGTAGGAATAATCTTTGTGTGGGGAGGTAGGCCATATCTTTGTGTGGTAAGGTAGGACATATCTTTGTGTGGTGTGGTAGGCCATATCTTTTGTGTGGTGCGATAGGACATATCTTTGTGTGGTGAGGTAGGCCATATCTTTGTGTGGTGAGGTAGGACATATCTTTGTGTGGTGAGGTAGGCCATATATTTGTGTGGTGAGGTAGGACATATCTTCGTGTGGTGGGGTGGGCCATATCTTTGTGTGGTGAGGTAGGACATTAATACCAGAGTAGTTGTATACGCAAAGAACCGAAAGTACCACTGTGGCTTTCATAGCTTGTCGTTAAATGCAGCGAAAAAGGTTTTCGCGTGGATCTAGCAACATCACAATGCAACCCGAATTGCTACATAACCTCACAGAGGTGTTTTACACAGACTAGCTGTAGTTGTGGTCTTATGCTTCGCATGCAACGAAAAATAAAAAAGAAGAAGATGAATGAATAGGTCTTCAAAGAAAGACAAAAGACAGAGGCCACATTCAAAACGACCATAAAGGTTGATGCGAAGGAGGGAGCAGAGAAGCTGAACTTTGTCCAACAAGCATATCGGATCGATACGCCTTAGAAGGCGCAGTAAGTTTCTATTGATTTTCTTTGCTGTGAAGGCATCATGGGGCCCCTTATCGCCCCCTCCCCCCAACTCCCCTACCACACACACTGCCTCCCCTCGGGCGTGTGAAGACGGGGATCAAAGTAAATGATATTCTGTTACTGGTCAGACGATGGGCCACGGGATAGAGTTCTTGACGACAGATAGGTCACCCTACAAACAGCAGGTTTCTGCGGGCCACTCATGTTGAGCTGAGAACGGACACGGACATAATCTTTGTATGTTTCTTGTGGGAGGAGATCTTCTAATGAAAGCATTTCTCAATGTTATATACCTTGGACTTTCAGAAAGAAGCCAAGAATTATATAGATTTGTAGATATACAAAGTAATCTTTTATGCTGCAATGTATGTCTGCTTGCCTCTCATATATTTTAAAATTTTCGGTGTCTGTCTGTTTCTCTAACTAACTAACTAACTAACTAACTAACTAACTAACTAACTAACTAACTAACTAACTAACTAACTAACTAACTAACTAACTAACTAACTAACTAACTAACTAACTAACTAACTAACTAACTATCTAACTAATTAACTAAGTAACTAACTAACTGGCTGGCTGTATATATATATATATATATATATATATATATATATATATATTTATATACACATACACACATATACACACATATACACACTTAAACAAGGCTTCACCCTGGCCTCAACACCTCTCTGAATCTTCTTTCCGCTGCTACTGAAGCACGCATTTTGGTAATGCAACAGAAGGGATTTGCCATCACACTAGATCAGATGGTCGTCTGTTTAATCTTGCGAGACTCAAAGTTAAAACCAAGTTCAGGGAAGTTACTGTCAGGGACTTATTTGCTGATGACGCTGCAATTGTCATTCAGCAGGAGATTGATAGATAACTCCCCCCAGTCGTGCACAGATTATCCTGAATGCATCACAAAGTCTAATAAAACAAATGTACTAGGACAAGACGTATATACCACCCCAACCATCACCAACGATAACTACGAACTGGCAACTCTGGACCAGTTCACTAACTGTAATTCAGGAATACCACTATCAGTTTTGTTACTTTTCTTTGTATCCTTTCAAGCATGTTTACATCCCCTCTACGACGAGGACTCTACACCTGCAAACAGTACTCCAATGTAGGTTTAACTAACTCTCGCCTTCTGGAATCTTAATGCGATATCACTATCTGGTCCACATATACAATACGTATCTTTTTGTGCACATTATGATGTATACTCAAAGTGTATAATGAACACACAAAAACACTTTAACATGTTAAGTATTTATAATGAAAATCTATAATGCTGAGTAATTCGAATTTGTGGTAAGATAAATGTCAGATGATATTGGTAATTACATGAAGTGTGGACTTGACTGGAGAAAGCCACAAGCGCACCATGGTCGATATATTAGTTAGTTAGTTGCTCATCGCAAGCGAAAATGGCGACATCATCAGATATGTTTATCCAGATGTGACTGCATGTGACTGTACAGTCCGATCTGAGCGTGACAAACTTTACCGCACGTAGGGCACACGTAAACATCATTTGTAGTTGCGCAGTCTTCTATTCTTTTCTTTTGTGAAGCTCACTTTTCCTGCGTCTCCGTGATGGCCATCTGCCCAGCGGTGGGAGCACCATGTGTGACGGCAGTGCGCCAGGCTGAGCGGTTCGGAGCAAGAAGCTCCCAGTCAGAAACATCAACGGAGAAACTCTTCAAAGAAACATTTAGAGTGTTCCTGTATCTTTTCTTTTGTCCCACCACCACCCGGCCCCCCCCCCCCCCCCCATGCGACAGCTGTCCTGTCATCAGCTCGCCATACAACAGTTGACCTGTATCCCGAATTAAGCAAAAAAGGTCTGTTAGCTTGTGTAGCAGCACATGGCTTCCTGCCTTGTAGGCCTCAGCAGGAACAGCATCTGACCCGGGGGCTTTGCCACTGGACATTCAGCTGATTGCTTTCTCACTGTTTTAGACGGGATACCCAGCCTGTCATTGACTTCAACTTGAGACATGTGTGTTATAGCCAATTCACTGATAGTGGATTGACAATTTAGGATAGCACTGAAGTGCTCTGACCATCGCCCCAGAATGTCGACTTTGTTGGTCATCAATGCCGTGCCATCAGCATTAATAACGGGAGATAAATGATAGGACCTGGAACCATAGACCGTCTTCAGGGCATCGTAAAAATGCGTTGAGTCATTTGTGTCTGTGTACCGCTGGATTTCATCTGCTTTTCTGTTAAGCCAGGCATCCTGCACAGTCTTGAACTGGTTCTGGACAATCCTGCGAATATTGGTGAACATACACTTTTTGGAAGATGAGGAGGGATCGTCTTGGTGAAGTTTTAATAAATTATGTTTTTCATCCAGCAAAGTCTTAATAGCCTCATCGTTGTCATCAAACCAGTCTTGGTTTTTGCGAGCTGCATAACCCAAATACTCAGAGGCAGTAGAGTAGAAGCATCCTTCAGGAAGGCCCATTTGTCCTCGACTGTCTCCGTACATGGCTGTGTGTTCGTCAGCCGGCTGTCCAGAGCACTAGAAAAGCGTACCGAATGGATCCCACTTTGCAGAATGGAGATGATAAGTCTTTTCTCAGGTTGTTGGTGATGTCGCCTAGGCTCTGTGTGGAGGTTACACGTTGACACAATGAGTCTGTGATCTGTTCAACACTCAGCAACGCACATAGTCTTTGTCACTCGCACATCTCGTCTGTCCCTCTTTCTGATGATGACACAATCAATAAGATGCCACTGCTTAGAGCGGGGATGCATCGACGACGTCTTATTGTGAGTGGACAGCCGAAACATGGTATTGGTGATGGAGAGATCATGGATAGCACAGAGGCCCCGCAGTAGCAACCCGTTGCTGTTACACTTGCCCGTGCCATGTGCCCCAAGTACCCCTTCCCAGAACTGATGGTTGGCCCCTACTCTGGCATTGAAGTCACCAAGGATAACAAGCCTATCGAAGTTTGGAGCCGACAAGATGGTGGAGTTCAGCTCCTCATAGAATTTATCATTGATGTCCTCAGGATTAGTCATTGTTGGGGCATAGGTGCTGATCACTGTGATAGTCCTTCTGTGTCCCAGTGAGAGTTGGGCAGTCATTAGCCGATCATTGATACCCCGTGGTCGTGTCCCAGTGAGAGTTGGACAGTCATTAGCTGATCATTGATACCCTGTGGTGGTCGAACAATCGCGCGGACTAGATGAGACCTGATGGCGAATCCGACACCAGCTTCTCGTCTCTATTATGTCGCGCCCACTCAAGAAGAACGTGTTTCTGCCCACAGCTTCTATGATCTGACCCTCTCCTGGTAATCTGGTCTCAATAAGAGCAGCCCACCCACCTTGTAGCTCGCCAGTTTTCTGGAAACTAGTGCCGTTCTCCTTTCGGGTCTATCGGCCTGGTGCTGTCAAGTAATGTGCGGACGTTTCACGTGCCGAAGGTAAGAGTTTTCATTCCGTTTCAATTATACGGTACATTTAATTGCAAGATTTGCACTGTCGTCAGCCTCACTCTCTCGTCCTAAGCTATCCTGGCCCAGTGGCAAGAAGTAGTCAAGACGACTGAGGATAGCACAGGATGCAGATTTTATCTCCCGAAGCCTTTACTGTTTAACAGGTAGCCCACAAGACAGCGGGGGTAAGGACTGTCAGGTTCAAGTGACATTTTTCTAACTGCATTTGAAGTGACAATAACTGACTAGTGATTCTCATTCATATATATTTATATATGGAGATATTAATTGGTTGGAATTGCAATGAATTAATATTTATAATGGATCTTGAAATGTAGTTTTGACAATGTTTCATAAAGAAGGTTCACATGTAAGCAAGAGACGTCGTTTGTATACATTAGCGTGTGTAACTGTGTTGGGGGCGGTGGGGGGGGGGGGGGGCGGTGGGGGGGGGGATACTTTTTACTTGTGGGATTTTTAAATTATTCCCCTCATTCACGCTTTTATAAATGTATGTAATGACAATAACCGCTTAATTGTTATTATATTGAAATGTCTATGCTGTATATCTCTGAATGGTTGCCGATCAAAACATGAATTAGAGAAAGAAGATAAATGTACCGAAAGTAACACGTTTTGTTAAATAACTATTAAGTAAGTAATGAACATTTAGTCAACTATACGTGGCGTACAGAGTCTGATCAAATGTTACGAATCCGATATATTGGTTATGAAAAACAACTCCAGAGTCCAACATATACAAATGGTGCGGAAACGTATTTCGATAAAAGGGGCAGGTCCATGTTAATGTTGCGCATAGCTCCAGTGAGCACGTGTACTTGTTTAATACAGATGTTTAAAGTTATCTTGTTTTAAAAAATTCTTGTCCCAAAAGTGTCGCTAGTCTTTGAAAAGAGATATATTGTCGCTAGCAAAAATCAACACTATATTTAATGTGCGTTTACTTTCGTTCTGTGTCCGTTGAATTTCAACATCAAAAGATCAAACGACTTAACTTTGACATCAAAGAAAGATCAAAAGCCTTGTGTTTTTGCACTCAATTTTGGAAAATTTCCAAACTTGCGCAGAAGGCGTATTGGTCGTTAAAAATTGCATGCTGGCCACTCATTATTCGCCTCCCTCCGTGTGACCTACATTCATCGATTCTCAACTACCTGTATACATGTAGTTTTACATACACAGACGCACACACACACACACACACACATACACACCTTTATGCTACATTACATAGAGCTATAGATAACAAAGCTATTTATAAAATAACAATAGAAACCCCGAGAGACAACAACAAAAAGTCTTTACCAAAAAATGTTCAGCAGTAAATCCTTGAAACTGTAGATGATCCTGCGCCATTTTGGACATTTTATCCAACGCGTAATCCACGTCATCAATGTTGTTCACGATATCGTCCAGTGACGCCATCATTCTCCCACCATGTTGTTCCAACTCTTCGCTCATGCGCAGTTTGTCTTCAGACTCTAAATGCCTAATATCTCTAAACTGTGCCTGTGTGGAAGGCTCCAACCGGAACAACCTTCAACAGAAAGAAACAAACATATCAATAAAGACCTAAATACGCGTGACTGCAGGAAAACGTGATGTTAATAATAGGTGAACACAAGTAAGATTATTTTTAAAGAAATAAATAATTGTAAATAAGATCTGTGGCAAACGTGTATCAACGTTCCGACTTACATCGTTTTCTTCAAGGACTGAACATACAAAATATAGCACAGAAAAAAACCTCATAAATATTCTTGGTTCCACCAATGAATAGTTGTCTGATGAGGACACATTGCTTATTGCTGCCATTTGAAAGATTTGCTACACAGTTTCCGAGAATATTTTCTTGCTCATAATGCAAGCAAAAACTGGATTTTCAGGTAATGTGTATAATGTACGAGAAGGGCTGACATCGAACTCATATACATACATATCCACGGATCGTGCTCTAAAATTAGTTTAAGTAACAGTCTCTTCCAAATTTCTGGGCTCGCTTATAAACATATTTTTTGGAACTATCGAAAATAGCTTTTAAACACTAATGTATTCCATAACGTAATACTTGTGTAACAATTCATTCTCTGCTCTCATTTATATTAAAAATGAGTACAGATACCATTTGCAGAACGTAGAGTCAGAACTCAGATTACAATTTTCAGCTATTAACCCCGAAATAACAAAGCTTGTAAATGAAATGCAGTGTTAGCCTTTTCATTAAAGAAAGTCAACAGTTAGATTGAATTTACAATACATGTTGACACTGCAGTAGAATTGTCTTCTAAACCTCAAGCGTGTTCAAATGAGCATAATGGAGTATGGTTTGTCGAGTTCCGGTAAAACTAATACAGAAGGCTATATCTCCAATAAATATAATTTAGTTTAAAGTAAATATCAGTGGTCATCGCCTCACACTCACAATCTGAACCCCATACAATGTTTATAAAATGTTATTTATGTTTAACAGCTAATGATGCTTTGCTATATTGCATGAATATGAATATTTAATTTAAATATTTTTGTCGTGTGAGTTGCAGATGTGAAGTATTCATTCATTGAGAGGCAAGAGAACAATTTATTTTCATTTTATTATGTTTTATTGTTTACTAACAACAAATTTCCATGATAATTTTCAAATGCAGACATTGTTTACTGTTCTAAACAGCACATCTAATTAATTTCTTAACTATTTTATGTATTGAATATTTTGGGGGTTCCCGTACCAAAAGATATTTACAATGGGTCTGCGGTAACGATACGATTTAGATATGATGTACTTGAGTAACATATTCTGATAGACAACCATCTAAATATCGTTTTTATTCGGAAAAGAACTTCCGATAGAGTAAGTAGCAACAAACTATGGATGATACTAGAGAATCACGGAGTTCAAGGCCAGCTACTTAATAATGGGAGGCCTCTGGATAGGATGGAGTGAAAACTTTTATAAGAACCATCAATGGCGTATCCTATACTTTGATTCATTGCAGGTGTATCCCAGGGATCTGTACATTACCCTCTGTTGTTCAACATTTGCATAGATAAAATCACAACAGAAACCAGCCAAATGGCAACACATGAAAACACGAGCTTTCTTTGCCGGCGACCAGAGCTAGCCTGTTAGACGAAGATGAAAACAGACTACTAAATGATTTGAGTGCTGCTGGCGTGGCCTGTGAACCATATAGCATGCGAATTAGCGCGTTCGAGACACACATTAGGAGGATTGTCAGAAAAACCGAACTCAACATAAGTGTAAACAATATTGCTTTTAAGCATGTCTATGTTGACGCATCTGCGCAGTATTTTGTCAGTGGATGCCATACTAAATAGGGAAATCGAAACAAGATGTAGGAAATCATCTGCTGAGAAATATCAATTGTCGCAACTACGCAAGTTCCAGAACTTTACCGTAGCAACAAAGTAATAGTTTATAAACAGTATATTTATGCAAACTCTGCGTCACTCATGTCAAACTTGGTCCTGGTCAAAGGCGTCTGGGAGAAGAATTTATCCGTGTCTAATGGAGTGTGAGGTGAACAGTTTCTCCACGAGTGATATATTGTGGAATGGCGATATTCGGTACGGTCAGAACTAGCCCTTTGGCTGAGTACATTTCCAGACAGAATACGATAGTTCGGTAATATAATGATAATGTACCCTGATCAACTTTCACTGATGGCTTACAACGTACGAAGATCTGGCTTAATCGCACAATGGAGACCTCAGGGTAGATGGATAATTGACACAAGAGTGATCCTGCCTCGAGTTTACGACGACCGACGCAAGGCAATTGACCCTGGGCAGACGAACTGGACTCCCCACAGCACTCATGGACGGAAAATGGACTTATTCATTTCAGTTCAGTTGCCATCTTCTCATCGATATCGGCTGCAATGGATTCCCCACATCCTGTTCCTTGCCTTGTAGTGCAATCTGCCAGACTTTTCCCTGTCTCTGTTGTAATGTTATCCTTTTCCTTGTAGCGTTGTTTTTTTCTGGGACGTCTACTTTCCACTTGCCTGACTAATACGGTTTTCAGGAACGTACTATGTATTATTCTGTATTCTATAATATATATAACAGTCATGGAATTATGGACATTTGTTTCACTTTGCTGAAAATTCTCGTGTGTTGTTTTCGGCTGACCAATTATCTTGTGAGATAGGAGCAACAATCATAGGCGCTGTATCGTAACATAAACCAGATGTTCTTTGGTCGATCTGACTTATTTTTGTTGATGTCATTATTGACATTTCGTTGTTATGTTTGCTGCTCTCACTGTGACTCAGTACATTTTATTGGTGCTATTTTTTGGGGTGTGTCGTTTCCCTCCCATCCTCGCGAACTGACTCATACATGTCACTTTGTGATATGGTCAACTACCACAGGACATGGTGAGGAAGATTAACATCTGGTCAGGCAGAATATACTGATCAGACATGTTTTGTCAGGGTCAGGCAGAATATACTGATCAGACATGTTTTGTCATGGTCAGAGAGAATATACTGATCCGATATTTTTTGTCAGGGTCAGGCAGAATATACTGATCATATATTTTTTGTCAGGGGCAGGCAGAATATACTGATCAGACATGTTTTATCAGGGTCAGGTAGAATATACTGGCAAAGACCCTCACTTTGACTTTCCAGCAGTCCTTCCTGGAAACGGGCTGTTTTAGTTGCAGTCTGGCTAACAAGGTAGGGGATTGATGGGATCCCCGTAGTAGTGAGTGACACCCAGTTGAAACCAAGCATAGCACAACCATCTGGAGGACCATGTTCCACCTTCATCAGCACGCTCGGGATGTGAGAAAAGCTACTGCAACTCACCACTTAATGTCCTTTTTAGGGCAGACAAAAGAGTAAACCTACTCATTGTGGGAATTCGCAAACAACAACCCCAGGGCGCCTAAATCATAAAAGGCTCTGGCTACATGGAATACGGAAGTCCACGTTTCTGGTGTGTAGATAATAGAACACACATTCTACAAAAGCGCATGTAACTATAGTAACGTAGATTGTCTGGTATTTTTATCCACGTATAACTAAATCTATACTTGTTTGTGGGAATGTTTACAGTTAAATTTAAAAAAAAATTATTGTTACAATATATGGATACGCACATCACACCATGGTGACATACAATCAACGAGAAAGCAATATTTTGGAGCCTTTCCTAGTTGTCTCAGATATGACACGTGTACCCGGTGGTATTATCTTTGGAATACATATAATATGCAGATGAAAGGGACAGCACTGTGATTTATCTTCAAATCTGCTCGTGCATATTTTTGTTTTGTTTTTCCTGTTGTCTTTGTGTGGTGTATGTGTGTGTGTGGTATTGTTTGGGTTGAATGAACTAAAAATAAGGCGAAGCTGCTGGCTGTACTGTGGATCAACATAACGTATTTTTTGTTTAAAACATGTAGAACTTTGGTTCAGATATGGAGTTGTGTTGACAACAAGACCGAAACCAAGTCATGAGCAGAACGCCTTCCTCGTAGACAATCGACAACACACGTGTAAGCTAACGCATCGTGGGAGAAGAGATGAAAATACCACAAAGGGAGATGACAACACATAAAGATGATGTCAAATGATAATTACAAGAAAGTTCAGAATGATAAGCGAACGCTAGACAACAAAAGTCAAACTGAGCCATACCGGGACGTACTTTTCTACAACTTAACCCATAGTACTTCTTTTTAATTTTTTGTTTTTATTTGATGTGTTTGCCTCACTAGTTTCTACTGGCGGAGGCGTGCCTATTCCATATGTGTTAGCTAATATGTGCTTGTTCCGTTGTCTGTGAAGAAAGCAAAAGCTTCTCCTTCTCTCCCCTCCCCCCTCACTCTGTTTCATTTGACTCTGTCCTACAGTCACACCCTTGCACAACTTTCACACGCGCCCTCGTGGTAAAGCCCTTCCATTGCACTTTGGTTGGGCTAGCTTCTGAGGGTGCACAAACCTAGCATAGGTACATACAGATGCACACATGCATCCAAGCACTGGTTTATGCGTCCTGATATCGCCCAATTGACTACGGTCTGGGGTGGAAAATGGCGCGCCTCCGCCAGTAGAAACTAGTGAGGCAAACATTTAAGCAAAAAAAAAAAAAAAGTCTGTGAAGAAAGCAAAAGCTTCTCCTTCTCTCCCCTCCCCCCTCACTCTGTTTCATTTGACTCTGTCCTACAGTCACACCCTTGCACAACTTTCACACGCGCCCTCGTGGTAAAGCCCTTCCATTGCACTTTGGTTGGGCTAGCTTCTGAGGGCGCACAAACCTAGCATAGGTACATACAGATGCACACATGCATCCAAGCACTGGTTTATGCGTCCTGATATCGCCCAATTGACTGCGGTCTGGGGTGGAAAATGGCGCGCCTCCGCCAGTAGAAACTAGTGAGGCAAACATTTAAGCAACAACAACAACAAAAACTGTGAAGAAAGCCTTTTGTTCTTAAAGTCGATTTCGTTGCTGTTTTCGAACCATCCTGGTGTCTGAACCACTGTTGTAACCATGTTGTTGTTGTTTTTATGATCTTGATTGAATACAACTACAGTTGTAGTTGTAGTTAGAGGTTGTATATTGTATGTTGTAGCTGCCCGTTGCAGTTGTAGGTTGCAGCTGAAGGTTGTAGTTAAAGGTTCTAGGTTGTATGTTTAAGCTGCACGTTGCAGTTATAGGTTGTAGTTAGAGGTTGTAGGTTACATGTTGTAGCTGTGCTTTGCAGTTGTAATTGAAAATTGAAGCTATAGGTTGTATGTTGTATCTGCACGTTGCAGTTTTAGGTTGTAGTCAGAGGTTGTGGGTTGTGGTTGTATGTTGTAGCTGCACGTTGCAGTTCTAGGTTGTAGTTGTTGGTTGTAGTTAGAGGTTGTGGTTGTATTTTGTATCTGCAAGTTGCAGTTCTAGGTTGTAGTTGTTGGTTGTAGTTAGAGGTTGTGGGTTGTGGTTGTATGTTGTATCTGCACGTTGCAGTTCTAGGTTGTAGTTGTTGGTTGTAGTTAGAGGTTGTGGGTTGTGGTTGTATGTTGTAGCTGCACGTTGCAGTTCTAGGTTGCAGCTGAACTTCCTTTGGACGGTTCGTGGTTGGAGAAGGTGAAAAACTCAATGGAGACTCGCCTTAATTATCTTCGAAATAACCATTTATTATCTAGAGTGAAGTCACTATCTTGTAAAAATCAAACATGGATTGGCGTGATTGCGATTTGATTTGGTTTCGTCAGAACGAATCGTTAATCTCCCTGTACAATAACAAAATACGATATAAGCCATGGCAAGTCAGCTCTTAACGATTCCTGAATAGAGCGGTCTGACAGTGAAAGCAAAACAATCAAACCCATCCCACACTACGTCCATCGTGTGGCTGAACGGTTTCGTGCCACATCTTATTGATCTGTCAGTCATTTACATTTTGAACTAGTGGATACCGGTACTAGGTAACGATATTGTTGTTTATTTATGTAAATTATCAATACTAAATGTCAAGAGTGTTTTGTTGTAGTTATATTAGAATTGTTCAGGGGATCTCCTTTCGCCATTGTGTCGGGAGTCAATGGCGACTGCGCAATAGTCCCGAGGAGACTTCCAGTCATCCATAATCATTGTCTCCGCTTTGTGTGTTTTAGGTTTGTGTTTCCCAGTCGTGGCGGGGATTAGTGGAAACTCTAACTGTATTTATCCTGAACTGAACTCTCCTGTTCTGTTGAATGATCCGCAGTGTTTAATTAGGTGTTTGGTTCTCTTGTTTTGAAGGGTGTTTAATTTACATGCTTTTTTATACCCATTTTTAATAAACATGTGCATTGCAGATATCATATACAGAGGCTGAAGATACAGCTGTGAATGAGCTGAAAGCAGTCATCGACTCATAGTTAGCTACTTGGATTTGTCAGCAGACCTAGCCTCCAAGTGACGGCCCTGGAAGCAAGCTGAACCCATGCAACTAAGTTAAGAGAATGGGGATCGAAGAGGAAAGACAAACCCAGTCACGAAAATACCATGATGAAATCGGATGTGTCTGCCGAAAAGGCGCAGAATCGCAAATCGGATGTAAACGACAACACAACGTAATAAAATGTTACTGAAGAAGACGATCTAACATAAAGGTGTCCGGTAGTGTACTGTGATAGAGGTATGTCTCCTTATTTTAGAGAATATACCTGGAAATAACCATCCGAATACCGACTGCTTTGTCGCCATATAGTGCCACTGTTAGACAAACTCTTTTCCAGCGTTACTTAGGCGATATTATTGACTCACAGAACGGACTCCATTCCACCTGGGCGCTCCATGTGTGCTCAGGCCCCTTCATTGCTGGAAGTGTCGACGACATAGAAGACTCTGTAGCTTCAGCGGCGGCTCCAAAATGTTCATATGACTTCGTCAGGTACCAATTTCCAGCTTGGGAGAAGCAGTCATACTATTAAAAAACTACGATATATATATATATATATATATATATATATATATATATATATATATATATATATATATATATATATATATATATATATATAGCGAGAGAGAGGAACGCACATTTTTGTTAAAAGATGTATGCACTTATATATAAAATTTATGTTACTAAAGTACGAGGTAGCTTAAAAAATGTCCAGGAATTAGTGGATTATTTAGAAATAAGTTACAATAGAATAATCTATACTACATTTCCTTCAGAGTAGTTCTCTTCGGCAACTACACACTTTTGGCAACGTGCATACAGCTGCTGGAAACATTCGTGGAACCCATTCTTTGACACCTCTCAGCTGTCTTGTCGCATTGGTGATTACGTCATCCCCATCCTTTTATCACTGTCCTTTCAGTGCCGATTTCAGTCGAGGTAATAAGAAAAAATCAGCAGTGCCAGGCATGACGAATATGAAAGATGTTCCAAGGTAATCACACTGTGCTTTGCGAGGTACTGTTTCACCAGTAGGGATCGATGTGCTGGCGCATTGTCATGCAGCATAATCCAACTGTTCGTTCTCCATTTTTCTGGTCGTTTTCTTCTGATTGCATCTCTTAGACGACGGAGGATATCAACGTAGATTTCCTTGTCAACCGTTCGGCCTTCAGGGATGGAATCATCGTAGACAATACCCTGGAAATGAACAAAAAATTACAACATAGCTTTTCCTTTGCTCTTGTCCGAACGAAATTTCTGTGTCCGTGGAGATGTGGGAGATTTCCATTCAGAGGACTGACGTGTTGTCCGAGGACAGTACAAAAAATCACCAGGTCTCATCTCCTTTGATTATGTTATTGAGAAAATTGCAATCTTATCAGCCATTGTGATTAGGTCTCCTGCCAGGGCCTTTCTGTTCAGGAGATAACATTTTGGGAAACATGTGTTGACAAACACGGTGCATGTGGAGTTCATTGTGGAGAATACTGTGGCAACTTTACTTTACTTTACTTAGTCGCTCCTCTTCTACCGTGAGGTGTAGAGGTTTGCCAAAGAGAACGCCACAATGCTCTATCCGCCGTCTTTTTCCTGGCCTCTTTCCAATCCATCCCTCTATCACTTAGTGACTATCGTATGTTGTCTTCCCTACGTACTTTGGGACGTCCTCGGGGTCTGCGTCCTTGACTTTTGATCTCCCATGACCGCTTTGGTATCCGATCTTCTTCCATTCTACAGACATGGCCAAACCACTGTAGTTGGAACTGCTCCACTCGTGTCTGCAAGGGTTGAACTTCAAGACTGCTACGTATTGTCTGGTTACAGATCTTGTCCCTTTTCGTCACCTGAACCGCCTTTCTTAGGTACCTCATTTCTGAAGTTTGTAATTGCCGTTCTTGGGCTTTAGTCATTGCCCATGACTCACATCCATATGTCAGGACAGGCACATAGGTCGAGCAGTATACATCCATCTTTGTTTTCCTGCTTATTTCTCTTCTGCTGAGGAAACCTCTGTTTATTGCATGGAACAGTCTACCTGCTGCTGCCCTTCGTGCAGTTAACTCCTCTTTGATTCCTCCCCTGCTGTCTATTACCACTCCTAGACATTTAAAGTTGCTGACCTGCTCCAGTGCTCATTGTTCCCAGGGTTATCTAATGTCTCTTTTCATCTCTGGCGATCACCATGGTTTTTGTTTTGAAGTTGCTGATGTGCATTCCTCTCTTCTTCAACTCTTCTTCCCAGACCTGCAAGTTGATCTGGAGATGTGCTTCGGTTTTCGTGATCAGGGCCACATCGTCTGCAAATGCTAGTTCCAATATGTAACTTGGTCTCATCTTCCAGTACCCTACTTCATACTTTTTGTCCATTCCTTGCAGGCTTTGATGACTTCATCCATGAGGAGTATGAAAAGGTACGGTGATAGAATGTCCCCCTGTCTTACTCCTCTAGTGGTCTTGAACTCTCCTGACTTTTGATTTGATGTCCGCACATAATTTCTGCATGTTTTATAGAAATTCTGTATGGCAGAGATCAGGGGTCCTGGGATGTTCTTCCTTGTCAGGCACTCCCAGAGTTTGTCCCAAGGAACTTTATCAAATGCTTTCTCCAAATCCAAAAAGCAGAGATGCATCTCTTTATCATATTCAAGAGCCTTGTCACTTAGCTGTCTGAGTGTAAAGATAAGGTCTTGAGTACTTCTGTTTGCCCTAAATCCACATTGAGTTTCATCCATATTTGGCTCTGCTAGACCTCTTAATCGCCGTTCTAGAATCCTAGAGTAGACTTTCCCGGGGACACTGAGAAGGGAAATACCTCTGTGATTTTCACATTGTTGATTGTCGCCCTTTTTAAATATTGGTATTATTATTGCAACCTCCCAGTCTCTTGGTATCTTCTTGTGGCGCCAAGCTGCCTTGAGAATCTTCATGAATAGCATCTCTCCCGCCGCTCCCATGTATTTAACCATTTCTGGTGTTATACCATCATGTCCTGCTGCTTTACCAATCTTAATTTTCTCCAATGCTGCCTTTAGTTCTTCCATTGTGATATTATCGTTTCCCTCCATGGCTCCCTCTTCTTGAATTGGGACTGTTACTTCCAGAGCTTGGTTTTCCTCCACTCCAAGGAGATCTGAGAAATATTCTTTCCATCTGTTCATTACCTCTTCTGGAGCAGTCAACAGCGCACCTTGTTTATCTTTAACAAATTTCAGGGGGCATTCCTTTTCCTTCCTCATGTTCTTTAAGGTCCTGTAGAACAGTTTCTGGTTTTCTCCAGCATTATTTTCCAGTTTCTCTCCAAATTCTTCCCAGGATTTCTGTTTGGCCTTGAGCACAGTCTTCTTTGCTTCTGTTCTAAAATTTACATATTCTTTATATTTCTTTGTTTGTTCTTCTGTATTCCTAGCCCCTAGATATTGCTTCCATGCCTTTTTCTTTTCTCGTAGTATTGTTTTCACTTCTTCTGTTCACCATGGTGTACTCTTTCTCTTCCATCCTTCTTTGGTTTTACCGCATGCCTCTGCTGCAGCCTCTTTGAGGATGTCTTTGAATTTTACCCAAAGCATTTCCATATCTTCTTCAGATTCCTCTATCCTTTCTATTGCTGTTGTTATGAGCCCTTGGTATCTCCTCTTAACATATGGTTCTCGTAGTTTGTAAGCCTTAATTTTATTTTCTCCTCGTGTATTATGTTTCATGCTTGCTGATGGGTGGTGCCTGGCTGGATAGTGTTTTTCAATTTCTCTCTTTATTTTAACTAGGTAGTGGTCGCTTCCTATCTCTGGTCCTCTGAACACTCTAGCATCCTTTACATACTTGAAATCAGTTTTCCTCACTATCGCATAGTCAATTAACTGTGGCAACTACCAACTGATATTCCAACTCTGAGTCTATTTTCAGGACATTAAGTCTTCTGTCAGCACACACGTTTCGAAAACGCTCAATGTTTTCGTTGTTGATCGAGGTTGACGGTCTTCAACTACGTGCATCATCATCGACACTAACACAACTTTCACGGAAACGCTTGTGCCACTCAAATACTTGCGATTTCTTTATTGCGGCATCACCATATGTTTATTAAGCAATGTTTGTGTCTCTGAGGGTGGCTTCTCAAGCAAAACACATAATTTGACATTTGTACTTACGTTCAATCAAGGAAATTTTCACCTCTGACGATGCAACGGACACAACACACAAACAAAATGATGTAACTTCTGTTCGAGAGTATATGTGAAGGTCATGTCTGCCATGTAATATTATCAAGGTCACTACCAACTTCTTAATATATATTCTCCATAATAGCATCTTTCATTCAAACAATAATCGACTATTCCGGGAACCTTTTAGAAGCTGTCTCGTATACTCATTTATATTTTTCTAATTATTTATCGTCCATTATTATTTTAGTATTTACTTTGAAAATATCAATAAATAGTATGGATTATAATCAATTAGTATAAGTGAATTGTTCCACAGTCCACCCAATAACATGGCGTCCAGCTCACTACTAGGAGAACGTTGCTCATACCAGACCACAATGTAATGTTTTTTTCTTCATTTTAATAGTTTTTTTTTTTAAAAGTGGGTAAAATAGTTCTCAGAACCGACTTGATTACGCCTGGGGACCACATTATGTGCGCAATCGCTTTCAATGATGAAAGTATTGACTACAGAGCATGAACTCCCTATCTTCCGAGGTGGCTCAGATATTTTCTCCTAATTTTGTTAGGTACCCATCTATAGTTGGGTCAACTAACTGAAAAAAACGGTCATACCATGAAAAACCCCGCAACATGTCCCGCTGGTCAAACTGAGCACAACGAGATTTGAACCTGGTACGATGGGAACGTAAACCGAGCTGACAATCTCTGGGCCACCTATTGTTCTACTAATGTGGTCTGCCTTACATGTTATGTGGTCTGCCTTAAATGCTATGTGGTCTGCCTTAAATGTTATGTGGTCTGTCTTAAATGTCATGTGGTCTGTATGTATTAAATGTCATGTGGTCGGTCTTAAATGTCATGTGGTCTGTATGTATTAAATGTCATGTGGTCTGACATAAATGGTTTGTGGTCTTGCAGTTGAGAACATATTTGAATGTCCACGAGTGGACAGACGGAAGGACGGACAGGTTCAGATGGACAGGCGGACAGACGGACGGACGGACGGATGAGCGGGGGGCGGACAGGCAGGCAGGCAGCCAGCCAGGCAGACAGGCAGGCAGACAGAGAGACAGACAGACAGAGACAGACAGACAGATAGATAGATAGATAGATAGATAGATAGATAGATAGATAGATAGATAGATAGATAGATAGATAGATAGATAGATAGATAGATAGATAGTTAGATAGATAGATAGATAGATAGATAGATAGATAGATAGATAGATAGATAGATAGATAGATAGATAGATAGATAGATAGATAGATAGATAGATAGATAGATAGATAGATAGATAGATAGATAGATAGATAGATAATTTATTCTTCTTCGCGGTCTTCGATGTTGTCGCTGTTCGTCCTCAGGTTAAGGTCACGATTTCTCTTACAATGGCACTTTTGTTTGTAAGACTATTTTATCTTCTAACACCGTGTGTCTTTCATCTGTCTCACGAGCGCGGTTCTGTCTGTAATCGTCCTGTGTAACCTTGTAGTTTTCTAGGATGTGTTCTAAGATCATTGTCTGATCTGCATATGAACACCTGTCATCTGTCCCAATCGTCGCTTTGTTGTACAAATGTCCCTTATGTCCAATTCTCAGTCTGCAGATGGCGACTTTGTCTTCTCTAGTGAAATCATTCGAATTCTCCAAAACAGCAAGGTCATACCCTATAGGGTAAACACAGAGTACTATTTTCATACCCGAAGTGGGATGTACTGGGTCATTACACACATAACACAGTCCAACGCACACTGCTCTAGAGATTAGACGAACACAAAAATAATACATAAATGAGTATAAAACTATGCTGACGGGATCAGTGTGAGAGATTACATGTGTCACATTATTGCATGTTTTAATGGAAGGCCATATGGGCATGTGTGATCGGGTTGTTGATCTTGTCGCGATGATTACTTGTTGTTGAGTATTAACAGACACGTTGACATTCTGTTTTATTGTTGCCATCCATGTTCTGCTCATTACGAAGGATACCGTGACCATAGCAACTGGACTTAATCAGCCGACACGCTCTAAATCTCATGGTGTGTTTTTGCAGAGGTGGTTCATGCAGCGATTAGTGTGCCAATTTATGTATCAATGTCCGTGGTGATTTATGTATCAATGTCTGTGGTGATTTATGTATCAATGTCTGTGGTGATTTATGTATCAATGTCTGTGGTGATTTATGTGACAATTTGGTAAATTTGTTTATGTGGCAATTTATTTTATTTGATGATCTTCCTAGCTCATAGTACAATGCTATTTAAATGTTTTTTATGACGTGATTGCAAAAGTACAGGTGGCCTCATCATTTGCTTCCCTGGACCACCGCGGCTTATATCTTCCATGGACCACCGCGGCTCACATCTTGTATGAACCACCGCAGCTCATATCTTTCTTTGATCACCGCTGCTCATATCTTCCCTGGACCACCGCGGCTCATATCTTCCCTGGATCACCGCGGCTCATATCTTCCCATGACCATCGCGGCTCATATCTTCCCTGGACTACCGAGGCTGATATGACCCCTGGACCATCGCGGCTCATATCTTTCTTTAATCATCACGGCTCATATATTCCCTGGACCACCGCGGCGTATATCTTCCCTGGACCATCGCGGCTCATATCTTTCTTTGATCACCACGGCTCATATCTTCCCTGGACCATCGCGGCTCATATCTTTCTTTGATCACAACGGCTCATATCTTCCCTGGACCACCAGGGCTGATATGACCCCTGGACCACCGCGGCTTATTTCTTCCATGGACCACAGCGGCTGATGTTCTCATGACTGTCGCTGCTGAAATGTTCCCTAGACCATCACGGCTTATATCTTCCATGGACCACAGCAGCTGATGTTCTCATGACTACCGCTGCTGAAATGTTCGCTGGACCATCACGGCTTATATGTCACATTAGCTGCATGTAACATTGTGCAGTTTCCTCCAAGGACATACTTGTATACTCATGACATTGATTAACTAATTGATTAAATGTCATCTTGGATTGTTGATTCATCTAAACTCCACATTTGATCAACTGATTTATTTATTTGACATCTTAGATTAACTGATTTATTGAATTCACATATTATCAACATATTTATTGAATTTACATTTTCATAATTAACTGATTTATTGAATTATCATTTTTGATTAACTGATTTATTGAATTCATATATTATCAACATATTGATTGAATTTACATTTTCATAATTAACGGATTTATTGAATGTTCATTTTTTATTTACTGATTTGTTGAATCACGTCTTTGATTTAACTGTTTATCTGATATCTTCCTCAAGCTTACTTATGTTATAATCCATCTTTCCACGAACTTCTACTCGTATTAAAAGTTCCATCGACTTATATTTGCATAATTTGCCAATTAGAGTACAAGTCATCCGGCCAAGCAATTCTTCCCGTACAAAGATAAATGTGTCCTCTATTGACTTTACCGCTGGTAGGGCATGAAGTGTTGAAGACCAGTATACTAAGTCACAGCTTGAGGGAGGTAGGGTTGACTTTACCGCTGGTAGGGCATGACGTGTTGGAGACCAGTATACTAAGTCACAGCTTGAGTGAGGTAGGGTTGACTTTAACGCTGGTAGGGCATGAAGTGTTGGAGACCAGTATACTAAGTCACAGCTTGAGTGAGGTAGGGTTGACTTTAACCTCTGGTAGGGCATGAAGTGTTGGAGACCAGTATACTAAGTCACAGCTTGAGTGAGGTAGGGTTGACTTTACCGCTGGTAGGGCATGAAGTGTTGGAGACCAGTATACTAAGTCACAGCTTGAGTGAGGTAGGGTTGACTTTACCGCTGGTAGGGCATGAAGTGGTGCTGGAGAGCAGTATACTAAGTCATAGATTGAGTGAGGTATGGTGGGCATTTTCCATCCTTGCTGCCTACTCCAGACCTAATCACAAGTCTAGTACCCATTCACAACTAAGTCGACTGGCGCCTGACCGTAGTAGGAGTTGAAACCCGTATCCTGGCCATGAAAAGCCAGTGCTCTACCGTAATATTAATCAGACGGTCTTCACGTTTGTTCCCATTGTTGTGGTCCACTGGAACTAGTTATAGGGCTGAGAAATAAAGGCCGCTTGCATTAACAGCCACTAGTTTTTATTTTACTTCCAATATAAATAAAAAATCCTTTTGTCCTACAAGGGTTTTGAACACACGTCCTCTTGGTGAGACGTCTTACATGCAAGCAGTTCGACCAGCCGCTCCGTTCTTGTTACCATCAGTAAATTATAGTACGCTATCAAATTTTCGGTTTGGTTGATGTTATTGTTGTTTTTATCAAGATGCTTAAATTTATTGTGATATGAACAAATAATCTAAGACAGGCTCTCTCGATCGATGTTCCATGCAACGATATAGTTCAGTTAACGGTCATTAGATACCAGGATGGAAGATCAGAAAAGTCCACTATGCTTGTAGATATAGTCAGTCAACGAACAGCCCTGGATGTCAGTGAGGAGTTAGTAGAATGCATTTTTGAGTGAATACTGACTTGACTGATGAGCAAAATGACCTTAGCTATTCTTTGTCAATAACTCTCATATTTTAGTATTGGTGGAGAGGTAGGTAGGAAGGTAGTCCGATTAGGCGACAAGAGCACGTCTCACCAACTGTTCATGAGTCCCAGGCTGCATGTAATGGGGATGATGTATATCCGATTTGACCTAAGAAGGTGGTGCTTGGACGGCTGCGGGGGGAGGGGGGTGGGGGAGAACTATGATATAGAGGGTCGTTTTCTATCCTTAATGTGTATGATTTACTTTATAAGCTGGTTGACGGGACCGTACACATTAGGCAGGCGACATGCCTAAATATGGTCAAACAGCGACGGTTAAGAATGGTGAAAATGCTTTCGAGGCCTGTCCATCGGATTATATCGTCGTTTGAGACCCGGTCATGTCAATGGATTGCAAGAATGCGACTCTGACTGCGCGTGTAGATAGCGTCAATGTGCTTCTAGCGGCCTGAAAAATAGTCCAGGTTTCTGAACCGTATAGCAGGACGGGGACAACACAGATTATGTCAATCTGTACCTAGATTGACAGTAACAGCCTATTTTGGTTCCAGACTCTAAAGGTGGCCATGGATGTTCGGACTGTTTACATCATTAATAAAAGGCTTTAGAAATAAGCAGACAATTATAACCCAACTCTTGTGTTTACGGCTTGCTGGTCAAACTAACGATCAGTACGCTGTAGAGGGAAGTACTGGTATCCTGAGATATCGAACTATTTGATAGTATTACAAGACGTCGTCCGCTATAAGGAGGTTGAGAGAGTGAAGAGATTAAGGGAGTGAAAATGTAGGGAGAGTGAAGAGGTTAAGAGAGTGAAGAGATTGAGGGAGTGAAGAGATAGAGAGAGTGAAGAGGTAGAGAGAGAGAGCGCGCGCTAAGAAAACCAATATGTGTTTGTTATTGCGATCTCCAGGTAATGTAGCTATCCGCTCGCCTATTGTTGTGCCGTGTGTAAAGTGAGCAAGAAACGTCAAAATTATCAGAACACCATTATCAACCAAGTACTGCATTCCCGGAGAAATAGAGAAGAGATGCACACCACCGTAACCTGTCGACGCTGGGACTTGATCGGTCATGACCTAAGAAGATAACATGACACCCTCACCACTGCCGCCATGTCAGAGACCCCAGATGGAAGGCCAAAGAAAGGCCGACCTTAGACAATTTGGAGAAGAATTGTAGAAGCGGAAATCATAAATCAGAACTGGAATCAGTACAAAGGATGACTGCAGTCCAGGTGAAGTGGAGGAAGTTTGATGCTGCGCTTAAAAACGCCACCAGGTGTGACACTGGCAGGCCGCTTTGCCAGTCCAGTCCCCGATCAAGATCTTAAATGAAGAATATGTAGCGTTTTGGTTCCAAAGCTTGCTCCCATACCCAGAAAGCTACCCAATACTCATCCGGTTTTTCTAACTTCTTCTACCTCAGATGGGAAGACTGCATTAGTCGCTTTTTACGACATGCTTTGAGAGTGGAGATTAACGTCTGGTCAGGCAAAACATACTGACCAGTCTATGTTAGTCAGAGTCAGGCAAAACATACTGATCAGTCTATGTTAGTCAGAGTCAGGCAAAACATACTGACCAGTCTATGTTTGTCAGAGTCAGACAAAACATACTGATCAGTCTATGTTAGTCAGAGTCAGACAAAACATACTGATCAGTCTATGTTAGTCAGAGTCAGGTAAAACATACTGACCAGTCTATGTTTGTCAGAGTCAGGCAAAACCTACTGATCAGTCTATGTTAGTCAGAGTCAGGCAAAACATACTGATCAGTCTATATTAGTCAGAGTCAGGCAAAACATACTGACCAGTCTATGTTAATCAGATCCAGGCAAAACATACTGATCTGTCTATGTTAGTCAAGGATATTTCAGCCGCACAGAGACAGATAATGTTCAAGACATCCCTGTCACTGAATAATATAAGGACGTCCGGGAAAATAAATACTAATACCATGTTATGATTGTTTAATTCTAATGTCAAGTCAGTATAGAACAGAAACACGGAGAGCCACAAAGGCAATACAGAAGAAACTCCGGTCGTTCGTCAATAAATGTTTAAGGAGGATGATGGGTATATGTTGGCAAGACAAGGTGAGGAATGGAGGCCAATGGAAAATGAGCCAACAAGAACAATGTGAACAACAAATTAAATGTAGGAAATAGCGTTGGATCGGACACGTGCTACGGAAAGGACCATCAAACGTAGCCAGACACGCCCTGACATGGAATTAACAGGGCATTATAAAGAAAGGTAGACAAAGAAACATATAAACAAGAGACTCAAAGTCAACTTCGGTCCCTGGACTTCCACTGGAGAGAGGCAGAGACGGCAGACAAGACCTAACTTACCGGAGGAGGGTTGTCAATGGTTTATGCTACGAAAGGAGCATTGATGATGGTGATATAATCTCCGCTCGAGTGATGTCAGGGAAGAACGAAGATGACCACTGTAATCTTTCAGCATGTCATGAAAGGGGACTAAAGAGGATGTCGCATGAGACTAACAACATCATAATGTAGTAAATAAACAGGCATTGTACAAGGGCGTATTAGTGCTTTGGCACAGGGTGCCTGAAAGTTGGTTGGTTGCATTAGTTGTCAGATTTGGTCACAATGTACGAAGATGAGACATACATATTCACGCGCAATGAGAGAGAGAAGAGAGCGATTGTGAGAGAGAGTGAAAGAGAGAAAGAGTGAGAGAAGAGAGAGTGAGAGAAGAGAGTTTTGTGAGAGAGAATAGAGAACAAGTGAGAAAGAGAGAGAGAGAGTGAGAGAATAGAAAGTGACAGAAGTTAGATTAACTGTCAAAGATAAACAAGGATATGTTAATTATGAAACAGATGTAGAAATGCTGGAACTAAAATTAGCAATGCAAGAAATACCAAGATTAAACAATTCCCCTCCCCAACCCTCCCCCTCCCCTTACACAACACACACGCTCAACTACAACGCAAGAAGACGAGGGGATGAACGATAAGAAAATCGGAAACAGAAAGAAAAAGACACATTGGGAAGACAGTATAAGATTAGCGGAGGAACAGAAAAGGTCATGCGTAGGCTGGAAAACTAGAAACAGAGGGAGAGACATAGAGAAAGACAGAGAGAGAGATAGAGAGAGATCGTCTTCCGTGGGGGAACATGCAGATAAAAGGGCATACTCAGAAATATAGTCGGAGATTTGCCACGGAAATCTGATCAAAGCACCAAAATAATTCTGACGGCTGAATGCCAAACAGAAGCACGACATATAGTCAATGAAACAAGGTCATAAATCTCCAGCCAGCCAAGCTTGCATCTCAATTTTGGCTTTCCGAGCCATAAAACCTGGTTACAATTATGTCTTGGATGGCGCCATTATGTACCCGTAATCTGTGCTCTTTATTTCATGCCAATATCACTTTATTTTTAGAACAACTGAGAGGAAGATATCCCTTTATTTTAGAATTCCATAAGAGTGAAAAATTAATTTTATATTTTTTTCGATGAAAAAATTAATTTTAGAATACCTGAGGTGAAAATATTAATTTTTGAATGTCTGAAGTGGAAATATTAGTTTTAGAATGTTTGAGGTGGAAATATTAATTTTAGAATGTTTCAGGTGAAAATATTACTTTTATAATTTTTGAGGTGGAAATAGGAATTTTAGAATGTTTGAGGTGGAAATATTAATTTTAGAATGTTTGAGGTGGACATATTAATTTTAGAATGTTTGAGGTGGACATATTAATTTTAGAATGTTTGGGGTGGACATATTAATTTTGGAATGTTTGAGGTGGAGATATTAATTTTAGAATTTATAAGGTGAAAATATTAATTTTAGAATGTTTGAGGTGGAGATATTAATTTTAGAATGTATAAGCTGAAAATATTAATTTTAGAATACCCGAGATATATTATTAATTTGAGAGTGCCTAAGGGTGAACATATAATTATATTCTAAGAGTACCTGAGGGTGAACATATAATTATATTCTAAGAGTACATGAGGGTGATCATTTAATTATATTCTAAGAGTACATGAGGGTGAACATATAATTATATTCTAAGAGTACCTGAGGGTGAACATATAATTATATTCTAAGAGTACCTGAGGACGGACATTTATAAGAATACCAAGAAGGAGCATATTGTTATATTTAAGAATTCCTGAAGGGAGCATAATGCTATAATTAAGAATACCTAATGGGAGCATACTGCTATATTGTCGAGTACCCGAGGGGAGCATAATGCTATATTTAAGAATACCTGAAAGGAGCATAATGCTATATTTAATAATTCCTTGGGAAGCATAATGCTATATTTAAGAATACCTGAAAGGAGCATAATGCTATATTTAATAATTCCTTGGGAAGCATATTGGCATATTTTAGACAACATGAGGGAATCATAATGCTATACTTTAGAATACATGAGGGAATCATAATGCTATAATTTAGAATACATGAGGGAATCATAATGCTATATTTTAGAATACATGAGGGAATCATTATGCTATATTTTAGAATACATGAGGGAATCATTATGCTATATTTTAGAATACATGAGGGAATCATAATGCTATATTTTAGAATACATGAGGGAATCATTATGCTATATTTTAGAATACATGAGGGAATCATAATGCTATAGTTTAGAGTACAAGAGGGAATCATAATGCTATATTTAAGAATACCTGAAAGGAGCATAATGCTATATTTAAGAATTCCTTGGGAATCATATTGGCATATTTTAGAATACATGAGGGAATCATAATGCTATATTTTAGAATACCTGAGGAGAGCATATTGCTATATTTTAGAACACCTGAAGGGAGAGTATTATTTTCCACTTATGTGCTGCTGTGTGACTTGCTTCTGCTGTTTTTCTACCCATGAAAATGTTGGACAGCAATTATGAAAGCACACATCCATGTTGTACTCCTGCAGTTGCATCAAAGTATATGTCACCAGATCAGTTGTTCTTATTAGATGTGTATTCGCACGGTACCGTCACAGTATCTAACAGTTACCCTTGCCTTCCTTAGTCTTCTAATATTGCTCAGAGACAGCAACAAGGCAACGCTTAGTTTTGAATTACTTATGTGATTGGCGTTCTCTCATACAGCCAAAATGATGCTGTCTGTGGTGTGATGATCGTGTCTGTGGTGTGATGATCGTGTTTGTGGTGTGATGGAGCGTGTCTGTGGTGTGAGGATCGTGTCTGTGGTGTGATGATCGTGTTTGTGGTGTGATGGAGCGTGTCTGTGGTGTGATGATCGTGTCTGTGGTGTGATGATCGTGTTTGTGGTGTGATGGAGCGTGTCTGTGGTGTGATGATCGTGTCTGTGGTGTGATGATCGTGTCTGTGGTGTGATGATCGTGTTTGTGGTGTGATGGAGCGTGTCTGTGGTGTGATGATCGTGTCTGTGGTGTGATGATCGTGTTTGTGGTGGGATGGAGCGTGTATGTGGTGTGATGATCGTGTCTGTGGTGTGATGATCGTGTTTGTGGTGTGATGGAGCGTGTATGTGGTGTGATGATCGTGTCTGTGGTGTGATGGAGCGTGTCTGTGGTGTGACGGAGCGTGTCTGTTGTGACGGAGCGTGTCTGTTGTGACGGAACGTGTCTGTGGTGTGATGGAGCGTGTCTGTAGTGTAATCATCGTGTCTGTGGAGATGGAGCGTGCCTGTGATGTGATGGAGCGTGTCTGTGGTGATGAAGTGTGTCTGTGGTGTGATAGAGCGTGTCTCTGGTGTGATGGAGCGTGTCTGTAGTGTGATGGAGCGTGTCTGTAGTGTGATGGAGCGTGTCTGTGGTGTGATGCAGCGTGTCCGTGATCAGCCGAAATGGGGGACAATGAGTCGTGTCAGATACTTTAGGCGATCCATCTATAAAAATTAATTTGTTCTGAGTTCATCTTCTGTTGTTCTGTTCTCATTTCCCCCTTTGACCTCAATACGTTTCTCCTTATGTGGGCTCTACCCAAATCCATGTCTCCTTATAATGTTTTCTCCAAGATATCTCATTTTTACCTTCATTATCTATCGTTTTTCACCCCGCCCCCTCCCACCCCACTCCATCCCTCCAACAAAAAACTCTTCCAACTAAGGAACCTTAGCTGTAATGTCCATTACCCTGCTCTCTCCACAAGCCTACGTTAAGTATTTCTTCTGACAATCTTGTATAGATGACATAATTCAGAGAAATAGAACGTGCAGCAGTTTTACTCCAAATTCAATTACAAGAATTTCAAATGTCGATATTGAGAAGAAATACAAACCGTGTCAAAGATAACAGGTAAATAAGAATTTTTTCAAAGGCAACGGCTTGTGAAAGGTGAGAACAGCTGACAGAACCCGTCCGCTAATGATGCAGTACATTCTAGGAAATTAACATTAAACATTTCAAAGAATGTTACGGTGGGTGGCATATAAGATACCAGGGAAGCAAATAAATTTGGGGGAACTGCAGCATGGAGCACAGCATACTATAGATCCAGGAGTGCGTGAGGACATAACATATGAAGCAGAAGTGTTAGGGAAAGAAGAGGCTGGGGAGGGGTGGGGTGGGGGGAGGGGGTTTATACACCAAACATACGAACAGTTTCAATGTAGATGTCCTGTCTCCGACTCTTGTCTCTGTTCCCATATCACTGATCGTACCGACCATGGGCAGTCATATTTGGATGGATAGATAGACAGGCAGGCAGGCGCGCACGCACACGCACACACACACACACAGAGAGACAGACACACAGAGAGACAGACAGACAGACAGACAGACAGACAGACAGACAGACAGACAGACAGACAGACAGACAGACAGACAGACAGACAGACGAAGACAGATAGATAGATAGATAGATAGATAGATAGATAGATAGATAGATAGATAGATAGATAGATAGATAGATAGATAGATAGATAGATAGATAGATAGATAGATAGATAGATAGATAGATAGATAGATAGATAGATAGATAGATAGATAGATAGATAGATAGATAGATAGATAGATAGATAGATAGATAGATAGATAGATAGATAGATAGATAGATAGATAGATAGATAGATAGATAGATAGATAGATAGATAGATAGATAGATAGATAGATAGATAGATAGATAGATAGATAGATAGATAGATAGATAGATAGATAGATAGATAGATAGATAGATAGATAGATAGATAGATAGATAGATAGATAGATAGATAGATAGATAGATAGATAGATAGATAGATAGATAGATAGATAGATAGATAGATAGATAGATAGATAGATAGATAGATAGATAGATAGATAGATAGATAGATAGATAGATAGATAGATAGATAGATAGATAGATATAGATAGATAGATAGATAGATAGATAGATAGATAGATAGATAGATAGATAGATAGATAGATAGATAGATAGATAGATAGATAGATAGATAGATAGATAGATAGATAGATTGATAGATAGATTGATAGATAGATAGATAGATAGATAGATAGATAGATAGATAGATAGATAGATAGATAGATAGATAGATAGATAGATAGATAGATAGATTAGATAGATAGATAGATAGATAGATAGATAGATAGATAGATAGATAGATAGATAGATAGATAGATAGATAGATAGATAGATAGATAGATAGATAGATAGATAGATAGATAGATAGATAGATAGATAGATAGATAGATAGATAGATAGATAGATAGATAGATAGGGAGAGAGAGAAATGGAGAAAGAGAAACAGAGAGGGAGAAAGAGGGAGAGAGAGAGAGAGGGAAAGGGAGGGAGAGAGAGAAAGACTATTTCATTAGAAAATAAGGACTTGATTTATATTTGTGGAACTGGCACCTACTCACTCGGCCAATGCCTATTGTGAGCCATCTTCTTGAGCACAGCTGATACGATTGGTTGTTCTGGCGTCACTCCTACTGTTTTCAACCAACAACGTTTTGGCGCCAGAGATGGGTAGTGGGAGAAGGGAGACACCAGTAAAGTTTTAACGACGGGACTAGACTATTCTCCTCACGTCAGACATACTCCAGACACGCGAGTAATCGTTATATGTCTGGCAAGTAGAACATTTCACTTCCATATGAAAGATAATAATGCCGGTGAAGAATCAAATAAGGATTTGATTATAATAATGGCGGTGAAGAATCAAATAAGGATTCGATTATAATTATGGCGGTGAAGAATCAAATAAAGATTTGATTATAAAAATGGCGGTGAAGAATCAAATAAGGATTTGATTATAATAATGGCGGCTAATAATCAAATAAGGATTTGATTATAATAATGGCGGTGAAGAATCAAATAAGGATTTGATTATAATAATGGCGGCGAATAATCAAATAAGGATTTGATTATAATAATGGCGGTGAAGAATCAAATAAGGATTTGATTATAATAATTGCGGTGAAGAATCAAATAAGGATTTGATTATAATAATATTAACTGTGAAGGTTGAGAGCAAAGATTGTGAGCACAAAATGACATGTCATCGTGAACATTTCAAAATGAAAATATGATATGAAAGACATGGGTTACCGCGCAGGAGAAGGTGTGTCAGTGACACGTCAAAGTGGAGCTCAGAGATGGACATCAGAGGCAGCAGTCACAAACCCACACTTGTTCAAATATTGATTTCACGTTGCGCGTTCTCTTCGATCGATACTAGATATTGATGTATTCGATATCCTTTGTTTGGCGAAGCAGGGACAACACTCGTGAAAATAATGGCCTTTCTTGTGATGAACTCTCTCTGTCTGTCTGTCTATTTGTCTGTCTGTCTTTCTGTCCATCTGTCCGACCATCAGTCCGTCTGTTCGTCTGTCTATCTATCTTTCTATATATCCATCTATCTCTAACTCATTATATCTTTATCTATATGTATCTCTCTCACTCTACCTCTATATTTCAATCTCTATCTTTCTCTCTCTATCTCTCTATCACGGAGTGTCCAATGAGATGATCAAGAACTTGGGAACAGCAGCAAAAACAAAGCTGCTTCAGATCTTCAACATTTGTTGGACAACAGGTACAGTCCCACAGACCTGGAGAGAAGCAATCATGATACCACTCTCAAAACCAGGGAAAGACAGTTCCATGGCATCCAGCTATAGACCAATCAGCCTCACAAGTTGCATATGTAAAACAATGGAACGTATTATCAACCTAAGGCTCCAGTGGTATCTTGAGAGCCAAAACCTTCTTGTGCCACAACAGGCAGGATTTAGGAAATGCAACTCCACTGAAGACCAGGCAACATACCTCTCACAAGAGATCGAGGACGCATTCCAGGACAAGAAATTAGTATTAGCAGCATGGATAGACTTAAGGAAAGCTTTTGATAAGGTTTGGAAAGAAGGACTTCTAAAGAAACTGAGAAATAATGGAGTGATGGGTAGGATGTACAAATGGATAAAAGCATACTTACATAACAGAAGAGCCAGAGTCCAACTAGATGGTCTCAAGAGTAAGAAAATTCTACTGCGTCATAGTGTGCCTCAGGGAGGGGTTCTTTCCCCTACACTTTTCATAGTCTTCATCAATGACTTGATTGCTGAGCTACCACAAGGAACAAAAGTTGCAATGTATGCAGATGACTTGGTAATTTGGTGTGTAAATGAGCAAGCAACAGTGGCCACCAGAATGCTGCAAAGAGCTATTGACCTCATGGACAAACAGATGGTGTGCAAACATTAACACCGAAAAATGTAGCACTACGCTTTTCACCCTCTCCCCAAAACAAAAAGCTGGAGTTATCAAGATAAATGGAGAACACCTCAAAGAAGATAAACAACCCACCTATCTTGGAGTTACATTTGATGATAGGTTGACATGGAGGGAACACGTCAACAAGGCAGCCAAAAAAGCCAGGAGGAAGTTAGCCATCCTGAGAAAATTAAGTGGAACCACATGGGGTGCTAGTGGAAAAATACTTAACAAAGTTTACCAACAAGGTATACGGCCACATCTGGAATATGGGTCAGCAGCGTGGGGCCCCGCAGATATATCCATCTATCTCTAACTCATTATATCTGTATCTATATGTATCTCTCTCACTCTACCTCTATATTTCAATCTCCATCTTTCTCTCTCTATCTTTCTTTCTATACATGTCTATCACTCCATCTTTTTCATTTTCATTTCAACCGTTCTCTTAATTCTCTATCTACTACTACTACTACTACTACTACTACTACTACTACCACTTCTACTAATACTAATACTACTACTACTACTATATACAGTAAAGCTCACAACTAGTTCATAGTGGTTATCTGAAGCAGAAGATGTAGCTCAGTGAATGAGCTCACAGGAGCCAGCAACTCCCCGCAGGCTACTTGCATCATGGTCAGCGAACCAGAGCTGAGCCAAAGCCATTTTCAGCGGTGGCCTTCGAAACAGGCAGTTCAAGGGTATGGATTGCAGCTCGGATACAGGCTTCCTGTTAATAGGCAAACTACAATGGTAGTCTTGGCTTCCCATTAGAGCGTTACGAGTAATGATTGCAAATGTTTGCAAACATGCTTGTTTTAGAGGGTCCAGCTGCAGTGGTGGTCTATTCTTCTCACTGGAGCCAAGACATGACATAAACGTTCCATCATCCGATACTGGACATGCGCAGATTGATGTTTAATTAAATAGCCAACACTTAAATAAGAATCTATGAGGCCAATTGAGCTAAATCCACGACGCTTAATTATGACAAGCAGTTTCATTCACTAGGTGCTGGCATATCAATATTAGCTTAACGGGACTTACCTCGTCACCACAATTGTTGAAGCATACGTCCAACATTGTATTTGGCTCCAGTAAACAGCTTTTAGTAAACTCTGATTTTAGTCATTTTCAGTGCGATTTTATTGCAATGTTTTGTACACAAAGAGACTGGCAACCCCATGCATACCTTTCTTTAGTCACCTTTTACGACACGATAGGAAGGAAAGTGTGGCGCTATTGTGTTTGCCAAGCAACCACTCGGGTGATCTAAAGATTGGTAATACGCAAATAAGGAAGCTAGTTGACACAGAGACAGCATCCCTTCGTCCCTGCTTAGATACAAAATTGGGATCCAGATGGTGAGCAGTGCATAAGCTGCAGCGGTCAGCGAACCAAAGCTAGGCAGTGCATGACTTGCAGCGGTCAGCGATCCAAAGCTGACTGCTAGCGTCAGGGCCAGCATACCAGATCTGAGCAGTGCATAAGCTGCAGCGGTCAGCGAACCAGAGCTGAACAGTGCATAAGCTGCAGCGGTCAGCGACCCAAAGCTGACTGCTAGCGTCAGGGCCAGCGAACCACAGCCACCAAGACCTTTCTCCACCTCCATGCGGTGATCTTGAATAACAGGATGCAACAGAGCAAACTGTCTAAGGAGAAGGGATCAAAGAGGAAAGGCTGACTAGGTACCCACAAATTCTTGCTGATATATGTGTCGGACCGAAAAGTGCAGATATCGCAGTCAAGCTGTAAACTACGGCACAACGCATTCCGTTCTACGAACAATATCCTGCTACTTGCAAAGCCCTTTTCAGGGCTTGGTAACGGTAGGTTGAGAACGAACAAAGAAGATGAAGATACCGAATAAACATATAGAACAAGAGATACCACAAACTGCATTATTTAAGAACAACTGTCAAAGACTGCCTGTTATTGAACTATAATATTTCCATGCCCCATTTAATGCTTTTATTTCGGATTGGATTAAATAGTTTTGTCTCATCATTGCAGACCAACCTTTCTACAACCGATTTATTTTTATGTGATTGTCTAAATATTTGACATGTTTATGTCCAAGGATCAGTAAACTTTCTGCCATGCTCATCCGTTAATTTTTCTTCACCGACATGTTTGCATGATTTTGTTCTTCCACACTAATCTTCTTATATTCATTCAGAGAAATGTTGCGTTCTTCTTTTCTTCTGTGTAACTTCAATGACATTACGGAACAGGTGCCAGCCATAAAACGTGTGTGTACTGTCAAACCTGGATCTCCAATTTGTGCTCACTTTTTGCCATCAGAATTGTATCATCTGCGTATTTAAGATTATCTATTGCAACTAAATATATATTCTGCACATATAAAAAAAAGTATATCAAATATCACAGTTGTTATCGATTACTTAAAGGTGGCCTTCTGTGGTTGGGGTTGCGATTATAATCAAAGAGAGGGAGTGAACCAACACTGGAAGGAACAACTGCGCAGTAGTATTATATCTTAAAAGCAGCTGATGTAAGATGTGAAGTAAACCACTTTTAATAGAAAAACAGCAACGAACTATCAACACTGATTACAAAATCTCTCAACAAGAGACGTTATTAGTCTAGGCACCGCCTCAATCACTAGTTCATTACCCATTTAGGTTCAGTAAGTAAGCACTAGTTCATTACCCATTAAGGTTCAGGCCTGGAGTAAAGATGGAGATGGTACTATACTGTGCGCTTTCACCTCATCTGATGATTTGAATTCAGCAGAATGTGTGTAATCTTTCCTCCTTCCTTGAGTATCTGTTAATATACACAAAGGAAAGGTTGATATCCTTTAGTGTTTCTATTTTCAGCTGTGAACATTTCTTCCCTAAAGTGTTTGTGTTTTAGTTCACCCCCTAACCCATTCACATAAATGTGTTTACTTTATGTTTAAGACATTCAATTCCTGATATTATTTAATCGTACACAATGTAGCGACAGAGACTGCTCTAATGATCTCTTCAATTTATTTGATAGTTGTTCCGTAAATATGGTCCAAACAGAGAAACACGGCTGATCAGTGTCGCGATCGTTCCATTCTTTCCCGTACTCTGAGAAAATTTGCTCAGAGAATCATGTATAGCCTTCTGTTCTTTCTCGTACTCTGAGAAAATTTGCTCAGAGAATCATGCATATTCTTGTTCTTTCCCGTACTCTGAGAATATTTTGCTCAGAGAATAATGTATATTCTTCTGTTCTTTCCCGTACTCCGAGAAAATTTGCTCAGAGAATCATGTATATTCTTCTGTTCTTTCGCGTTCCCTGAGAATATTTGCTCAGAGAAACATGAACATTCTTCTGTTCTTGCCAGTTCTTGGAGTAGTGTTACTATAAGTCTTTTTGAGCTGTTGTTGCAGCCTTATCAGAGGTTGTAAAACCATTATTTTATATGTTATGAATCTATACCCGTTGTCTCAAACTAGCGGCCCAGGGGCCACAATAGACATGCATAAACAGAACCATCAGCCCGCAACGGAACTGGCGTAGAAAAGCGACATAAGAGATAAACTATCAACAACAATTAAAAACTAATTCTTACGAGTATTTAAAAAACTGAGGAATATACGCTCTTTTCCGTGTAGTCGCTACGAAGTGTGCAAGTTATTCAAAATTTATTCCAACCGCCATAGAGAACAATAACACGCCAGACCGAAGTTTTCAACCATTGTCTCATTGATGGAAAGCCTAGTTTTTAAGTTGTTCAGCCACCCGCTACTCAATAGATTGAACAAAAATATGATTGTACAATATTGGAATAAGAAATGCAGACCAAACAAATGTCAAATTACCGTTAAATAATCATGTTTTAAAAATTTTTAATTTTAAAATTAAAAACAAACATTTTTTAATTTAAAAACTTATTTTAGCTCGGTCTCTTTCTGCAGATCCCATCTGTCGATGAGCATCCACAAAGCACGAATTCCGTAGCTCCAGCGATGAACTTAGGGATCTCCGGGATTCGTACCCCGACCGTCTGAACACGAGGCAAACGGCTTGACCATTTCGCCGCAGAGACCCCCAATCAGTTATTTAAAAACTATAATACATGTACCGATTGCTGGTAACCTTGGCAACTTAGTTTATTCTTTTATAAAAACCAACTCAAAACAAAACTAAAAATGAATCAACGATTATAGATATGCAAGCGAGATGAGTCACTTCACATTGTAGCTGTACCCTTAAATCATATAACTAGTACTCGTGAGGTCTTCAATCATCGAAGTAATGCTGGTGAGGTTCTTTAATCATGGAATTAGTGCTCGTGAGGTCATTCAATCATGGAACTAGTGCTGGTGAGGTTATTCAATCATGGAACTAGTGCTCGTTAGGTCATTCAATCATGGAACTAGTGCTGGTGAGGTCCTTCAATCACGGAACTAGTGCTGGTGAGGTCATTTAATCATGGAACTAGTGCTGGTGAGGTTATTCAATCATGGAACTAGTGCTGGTGAGGTCCTTCAATCATGGAACTAGTGCTGGTGAGGTTATTCAATCATGGAACTAGTGCTGGTGAGGTCCATCAATCATGGAACTAGTGCTGGTGAGGTTATTCAATCATGGAACTAGTGCTGGTGAGGTCCTTCAATCATGGAACTAGTGCTGGTGAGGTTATTCAATCATGGAACTAGTGCTCGTTAGGTCCTTCAATCATGGAACTAGTGCTAGTGAGGTCCTTCAATCATGGAATTAGTGCTCGTTAGGTCCTTCAATCAAGGAACTAGTGCTTGTGAGGTCCTTCAATAATGGAACTAGTGCTCGTTAGGCTCTTCAATATTAGAACTAGTACTCCTGGAGCCCTGGTTTTTTTGTGGTTTTTTTTGGCGTTTGCCTTATTCCAATATTCCTCGAGGCGTGTGTGTTGCACTCTGCTTTTATGTTGTGCCTGTCGGCCCAGTGCATCCGACTTCGGCATTCATTTTATGTAAGGGTCTGGTTCCTCCTGCATTTTCTAATGGTTTTCTTCCCCGGGGTAACGGCCGGTGCTGTGATGGGAGCGAACCCAGCACCTTCAGATTGTGAGCCGTATCCCTTTAGTTTTAGAACTAGTACTCGTGGCGCCATTGAATCATGGAACAAGTATTCGTGGAGCCTTTTAATCGCAGAAATACCCCTCGTGGAACCATTAAATCATGGAACTAGTACTCGTGGAGCCTTGGAATCATAGAACAAGTACTAGTGGAGCCCTTTAGTCATGGAACTAGTACTAGTGGAGCCCTTTAGTCATGGAACTAGTACTCGTGGAGCCCTTTAGTCATAGAACTAGTACTCGTGGAGCCATGGAATCATGAACTAGTACTCATGGAGCCCTTCAATCATGGAACTAGTACTCGTGGAGCCCTTGAATCATGAACTAGTACTCATGGAGCCCTTGAATCATGAAACTAGTACTCGTGGGACCATTGAATCATCTGAATATTGCATTTCGAGGCAGTTGACTCGTGGAACTAATCCCCGCGGGTCACTTGAATCGTGAAATTAGTTTTTTTGGGGTCCTCGGATCATCAGAATAGTGAACGTGTATGGCTTTTGAATTATCGAACGTCCATGTTGTGCCCTTGTGTCATCGAACTAGTCTGTATTGGGGCCCTTGAATCATCAAACTAGTTCATGTGGGGCCCTTGTATTATCGAGTTAGCATCTGTGGGTGCCATTAAATTATCGAACTAGCCCACGTCGGGCCCTTGAATCATCGAACTAGTCTTGAATTTATAGCTTGAAATCTCTAGTCTAGACAATGGGGTTTTTGTTCAGATTTCTAATTCAATGTTTTACGTTTTCCTGATGCCAAGAAATACAAGGCACAAATGAGATCAATAGAAATGTGAATGAAAACAGAAGTAGTGGCTGTCTATGAAATATACATGGTCACACATTACAAACAGACCATGTGTTGTCTTGACTGATGTCTTTAAAAATTTGAGTAAGAAACGCAGAGGGAAACAATTTTTGTGAGATCGTTATTTTAATTGACTTCCCTTTTATCTGTTCGCAAGGTCTGCCCCTTCTTCAATCAATGGTTTTCGTTGTTTGGAAATACAGACGAGCGTTATGACTGAGGATCACATTTGTACGTTTTAGCATGTTTTTATAAGCTTCATTGTGTGGTGTCTAAATCCGTTTTTAATTTTGAATTAGCTGGTTTCTCGTGCGTCGCCTTCGTATTATTGTACTGAAATAAATGGTGCTTCTTTTACTTTCAATATTACTCATGCAATTATTTATTGCGTTTTCCTCATCTGCTGCAATGTGTTTCTGCTTCATTGCATTCTGTTACTACTGTTTCTGGTATTTTTCATAGTATTATCTCTTCATCTGTTGTAATTATTTCTTCATTCTTCCGTGGTTAGGTGAGACGACTCACGACCCGAAGGTGCAGGGTTCGATCCCCATCACAGCACCGGCCGTTACTCAGGGGAAGCAAACCCTTAGAAAATGCAGGAGGAAGCAGACCCTTACATAAAATGCATGCTGAAGTCGGATACACTGAGCCGACAGGCGCAAAAATAAACCACAGTGCAAGGCACACCGCCTCGGGGAATAGAAAAATAAGGAGAACGCAAACAATTTTTTAAAAACAAAACAATTCCCACTCTACTAATGTTACCTCAACTACCACCACTAACGCTGTTAACGCTACTATCATTACTATTACAACAACAAATGCTACTGCTACTACTACTACTGCTACTACTACTACTACTACTACTACAACTACTACTACTACTACTACTACTACTACTACAACTACTACTACTACTACAACTACTACTACTACTACTACTACTACTACTACTGATACTACTACTACAACTACTACTACTACTACTACTACTACTACTACTACCACTACTACTACTACTACTGTTACTACAACTATTCATTTTATTGGCTTTTGTTTTGTCAGACGATATTAATAATACTTTTAAAAAAAGGATGTAGCTAAAGTCCATGAAGATAACGAATGTGATTCGTAAGACCAACCCGAGCAGAGAAGAGTGGTAAACAACTGTCTTCCACGGTGTTTTCTAATTCTCGCAGAGGTTTTCCTTTCATGTCCATGAAAACAAATATCTCATCTTTCAAATAAAAGCGCTTAAATAAGCATTTTTCCATTACTTGGGCAACGAGCTCGGTGTAAAAGGTGGCCTGAATGCTCGGATTGATCGTCTTCCGGAATCTCTTGAACGTGACGGCGGTTTGGTACCCTGGACTTAAGGCCCTTAATCCATCAAATTGCCATTGTAATAACATGCGCATATCTGGTTGATCTTGCACTTTTATGGGGTGTAAACTGCTACATGCACCAATACATTTCTTGAAGGGATATTCATATGAGGTAACTCTCATCAAATTTTTGCATCGGTGGAAATCCTGTTTATTTTATCTCAGTTAATGTTCAATTTATTTCATATATTTTTTTTTTAATTTCCTGGAAAATATTTTCCCCATAAGTTGTATGTTTAATTGGTTTAGAAGTAAGCAATTATGTTTCATTGGTTTAGAAGTAAGCAATTATATATTTGGTTTAGAAGTAAGCAATTCTATCTTTGGTTTAGAAGTAAGCAATTCTATCTTTGGTTTAGAAGTAAGCAATTCTATCTTTGGTTTAGAAGTAAGCAATTCTATCTTTGGTTTAGAAGTAAGCAATTATATCTTTGGTTTAGAAGTAAGCAATTCTATCTTTGGTTTAGAAGTAAGCAATTCTATCTTTGGTTTAGAAGTAAGCAATTATATCTTTGGTTTAGAAGTAAGCAATTCTATCTTTGGTTTAGAAGTAAGCAATTCTATCTTTGGTTTAGAAGTAAGAAATTCTATCTTTGGTTTAGAAGTAAGCAATTTTTTTTTCTTAATGTTATTTAGCAAAGACTCTACTGCCACATAAAACTAACTGATCGGTATCCTTGGTGTTTCTGCACTCGTCTAGAGCAACGAACATTTCTTATAATTGTGGTGTGAGTTCTTTCAGATTTCATTTTGTGTTACCGGCCACTCCGTCGACATGTCTCCTCACAGTCTAACGAGAAAGCCTTATATGTTGAATGTCCCTGCTTTTTATCAGGCCATAGTACTTTGATGACAGTAGTGAAACATTTATTTTACAAAGTCTCTTTTGGAATATGGCTTCGAATGCTTCATAATTTTCTACTGATACTGAAGCTAGAGTGAAGCGAGGGCAAGCAGTTAAGAGCACCACAAGTTGGTAATATCTAAGCTCGTTTATACGCTACAATAGAAACTGACAAAGTAAAGAAAGGAGTATAAAGGACATGCCATTGCAGAGGTTAAATAAAATTAAAAGAACATGGCAGAATAATAACAAAATGATAATGAAAAAATCCCGAGGGCTTACATATTCCCAATATCAACGTACACATGTTAAAGTTATTGACCATGGTCACAACATCAAACGGTTTTGTCTTAATAATGTGATGTGCGCTGTATTTGGATTGTAGTGAAAAAGAATATGCGCTGGTCATCAATCTCACTCTTATCCCGAGTTACCTTGGATCAGTGGCAAGACTATTGGTCGAGGCGACTGGAGGTAACTCTGGATGAAGGCACTCTGGTCTTACCTCCTGTGAGACCAGGGGTCACTTGAAACCTGTAGGGTTCGATCGTCCACCGTTTCCGTTCATCACTGTGAGAGGCGAATGCCTTAACCTCTCGACTACAGCAACCCCCCTACAGCGACCATACATATGTTAGATCACCTGTCATGAGGGTGAGATTCTATGGGAGAGTTAGCCAAAGATCGAGTCTTACTGATCGGCTGTTATGAGAGAGATATTCTATGGGAGAGCTGGCCAAAGATCGAGTCTTACTGATCGGCTGTTTTGAGAGAGATATTCTATGGGAGAGCTGGCCAAAGATCGAGTCTTACTGATCGGCTGTTATGAGAGCAAGATTCTATGGGAAAGCTGACCAAAGATCAAGTCTTACTGATCGGCTGTTATGAGAGCGAAATTCTACAAAGCACATGCTACATTGACTAAAATTTGACTGAACAGTTCTGGCAGCTTTATGATTGATTCCGTCTGGGAATAGGCATGTGTTTAGTCAAAATACAATTGTTTCTCCTAATTTGGTATCTCATCTGTTGTTATCTAACCTTTGAAGTGCCAGAAATTGACGTGCTTGCTATTATAATGCCAATGTAGGCTGCATTCTTTCACAGCATAAATATTTTAGAAATAAACAAACAGGGTCTTCATTTATGCACGACAACAAAATAATTATCAGTACACTCTATTGAAATACATGGCATTCAATGTCCACTGTTCACTTCTTCAATGATGTCATCTTAATCATATATAACGTCGGAAAAATTAAATCAAAATAAAGCGAATAAAATGAATAGCAATGTGCGAGAAGGTATCACAATAGTTAAATATAATCGACTCGAAAAATGCAACTTTATAAGACGCTCAATTCAATGCTGACAATTGATAGTGACAGTACTGCTTGCAAGCACACACAAATTGTTTAAATGTTTTAATTGTCCGTTTTTTGGCCGCTTCAAAATCACCTCAACCAGCCATAATTTACTTTACCTTGCAAAATTCACAAATTTACACTTTACATACGTCAGAAATGAAATTTACAAGTACATATTCGTGACTCATGTGATAGCTGTTTAGCCATCTCTCCTCGTGCATGTAGGTAGACAGTGTCTCACTACCATACAAAAAAGGGTGCTGAGGCCACAGGCCTGGTAAACAAGAGCTTTTGTTTGAACAATGGGCTTGTTCTCCCAGATCCTTTTTGTTAATATGCTCAATGTTGTTGCTGCCTTGACTATCCTGATATTGATCTCTTAGTCCAGGGATACTCTATCATTGACTGATGATCTTAGGTATGTAAAGTTATCTACTACCTCAAGATACTCATCATTAATGGAGATTACTGGTATCGTTTAACACCCTGGACCATAACTTGTGTTTTCTTTACTTGCTGTGAGTGTGGATTAACAATGAGCAAAAAAACCTAAATAAACATTATTTATTTTTTTGTTATAAATTCGTGGATTTTATGAGCAGGCTCTAGCATTTTTAGTTTTTTTAGTTTTCATTACAGTAAAATTCACATTCCACATATGGGTGGCATGCCAAACTCCGTGAAATTTGGTAAAAGTCACCGCAGGCCAGATAATGTCAGATCAGAGGCCGGATTCGGCTTGTTGACTACACGTTGCTGCTAATAACGAGTGATTTACCAACGGTACAACGTTTATAGTTGTAATACGACAGGGAGTTCTAGTGAGTGAGTGAACTAGCGGTATAACATTTGTAGTTGTAATAGGACAGAAGGTACTAGTGAGTGAGTGAACTAGCGGTATAACATTTGTAGTTGTAATGGGACAGAAGGTACTAGTGAGTGAGTGAACTAGCGGTATAACATTTGTAGTTGTAATAGGACAGAATGTACTAGTGAGTGAGTGAACTAGCGGTATAACATTTGTAGTTGTAATAGACATAAGGTACTAGTGAGTGAGTGAACTAGCGGGGTAATATTGGAGTGAACGCCAAAATGGGACAACGGATCTTAAGTGCTTGCTTCTTGTAGATCAGGTTATATCACCGGTTCAGTTTACCCAGCATTAAATAGGTACATTGCTTACAGCTAGAGAGGCACGACGAAGTGGCAGGAGAATGGTAACCACGCATAGAAAACATCTTAACACGGCAAAAGTACAGAGTTCAACACACGTAACGGCACGTACGAGTCGATACGTTACTAGTTTACTGTTAAGGAAGGAAAGGCGGCGAGGAAGAGACTAACCTCACCCACTCACCCCTCAATCTTATAAACAAGCTGCGGCCTCGTAGTAAAGTCTGTAACACTTCATCCCCAACAGGAACTACAGGAAGGTCCTCTAAACTAAAAATATCTAAGCGGAGGCGGCTGATACGGGAGTGCTCTTGGCCACTTTGTTCCTATCAGTGGGGCCGTCCTGCATCCCCTCCCCTTCCTCGTCTCAGTCACAAGCAGGAAACTCCAACAAGACTGCTCCATAATGACCGAACTCAGCTGCAACAATGGACAGATCAATGGCTGGTCTGACATCGAGCATACCGGGAACACACTGTGCGTGCCAGACTGGCATTAGGGCCTTGACGGGGTGGAGCCACTAGGGACGGTACTTGGGCAGCCTACACCTTGGGAGGGGTGGGTGTTGTTAATGAATGCCACTAAGGAGATGAGAAAGGAGATAAGTCGCTGTCAGAGGGCGTTTATTACATAGTGAAAGGTTCCAGGTCTGAGAGATTGGGATGAAGGAGTTACACATAGTGATAGATTGAAAGAATGTAGAAGAATTTTGAACTTTCAAAGTAGAGACATATGAGCTATTGTAGGTAGGAAAGTGTATGAGACACGTACGAAGTGAGAGATTAAGACAGTATACAAAACCGGTGTGGGCGAGAGGCAAATGCGTTTGTAGGTTAAAGAGAATATCACGAAAGAATAACAATAACATCCTTACTTCGGGTAAGAGAATTGTTTACGAGGGTCAGTTCTTATCTTGTGGAATGACATTTATAACCAATTGAAAGGTTGTAAAAGAAAAGAGGCGTATAATAATGACGACCATCTTTACTGGTCATTTTGAAACTTTACCATATTTTTCAACATATATTAACACAATGCTTATCCAACGAACGTTTGGTTATAATTAATAACATGTTACTTCTTTGTGAGTCAAATGAAGCTCCACTCAAATTAACATAACACCGCACGAAAGATGAAAGGTTGTCAAAGGATGTCCTCAATGGACAGCTGACCATGGGAGCTAGAAGAATCGACCGTACCCCACCGCGATCCACAGACGTAAGCAAGAGGGACATGAAGTCATCCCATCTGAGGGATGGACCCAAATAGCTCAGGATCGAGCTGTTTTGGAGACAGTCAGTTGGAGGCGGCATAGTGACTGCTGACGCTCGTAGAGGCCTTCTGGCTGCAGGGAAAAGAGACAGACTGAAGACATCAAGGAACAGCTAGGCAAGCCATCATGGATGTACGATCTGTGGCAGAGACTTTCAATCGCGGATCGGCCATTACAGTCATAGCAGACAGTACCGAAATACAGGAGAAAGAGCTGGACAAAACTTAAAGGGAGCCACGTGGATGGTCTACAGAGACTGAAACGACTATGAATGACCAAACGACAGTCTGGTTAAGGACAATAGCGTGTCTCTTCTTGGTCAGTCAAGTGTCGTGTCTCTGCTTAGTGAGTCAAGTCTCGTGTCTCTGCTTGGTGAGTCAAGTGTCATGTCTCTTCTTGGTGAGTCAAGTGTCGTGTCTCTTCTTGGTGAGTCAAGTGTCGTGTCTCTTCTTAGTGAGTCAAGTGTCGTGTCTCTTCTTGGTGAGTCAAGTGTCGTGTCTCTTCTTGGTGAGTCAAGTGTTGTGTCTCTTCTTGGTGAGTCAAGTGTCGTGTCCCTTATTGGTGAGTCAAGTGTCATGTCTCTTCTTGGTGAGTCAAGTGTCGTGTCTCTTCTTGGTGAGTCAAGTGTCGTGTCTCTTCTTGGTGAGTCAAGTGTCATGTCTCTTCTTGGTGAGTCCAGTGTCGTGTCTCTTCTTGGTGAGTCAAGTATCATGTCTGTTCTTGGTGAGTCAAGTGTCGTGTCTCTTCTTGGTGAGTCAAGTGTTGTGTCTCTTCTTGGTGAGTCAAGTGTCGTGTCCCTTCTTAGTGAGTCAAGTGTCATGTCTCTTCTTGGTGAGTCAAGTGTCGTGTCTCTTCTTGGTGAGTCAAGTGTTATGTCTCTTCTTGGTGAGTCAAGTGTCGTGTCTCTTCTTGGTGAGTCAAGTGTCGTGTCTCTTCTTGGTGAGTCAAGTGTTCTTTCTCTTCTTGGTGAGTCAAGTGTCATGTCTCTTCTTGGTGAGTCAAGTGTTGTGCCTCTTATTGGTGAGTCAAGTGTCGTGTCTCTGCTTGGTGAGTGAAGTGTCGTGTCACTTCTTGATGAGTCAAATATCGTTCAACCACAAATTGTATTATTCCTTGTCGCTTACCGAAATTGTCTTTTTCTTGGGTTGTTTTTGGGCACGCCAGAAATTGAACTCGCGTGTTTTTACGTAGGGATTAAGGGGTTCCAATATGTTGTGTCCCAATCAACCTGGACTGTGTATAGGTAATCAACATCTGGTTCACGTTCCAACGAGCGCGAGGAAGTCATTACTGGAAGCGTGACTTGGAAATTTGTTTTTAGAGTGTTGCTTATGGCTTGCCGAGCTGAGATCATGTTCACCACATGTATGATATAGTTGGTTCATTTGTCGATATCGACCTTCTGTTTCATGGGTGTTCGTCTGTGTGTTTCTGTGCTGGTGCGTGTCTGTGTTGGTGTGTGTCTGTGCTGGTGTGTGTTGTTGTGTCTGTGCTGGTGTGTGTCTGTGCTGGTGTGTGTGTCTGTGCTGGTGTGTGTCTGTGCTGGTGTGTGTGTCTGTGCTGGTGTGTGTCTTGTGCTGGTGTGTGTCTGTGCTGGTGTGTTTCTGTGTTTCTTTGCTAGTGTGTGTCTTGTGCTGGTGTGTGTCTTGTGCTGATGTGTGTCTGTGCTGGTGTGTGTCTGTGCTGGTGTGTGTTGTTGTGTGTGTGTCTGTGCTGGTGTGTTTCTCTGCTGGTGTGTGTGTCTGTGCTGGTGTGTGTTGTTGTGCATGTGTCTGTGTGTTTCTCTGCTGGTGTGTGTTTCTGTGCTGGTGTGTGTCTGTGTTTCTGTGCTGGTGCGTGTCTGTGCTGGTGTGTGTTGTTGTGTGTGTGTCTGTGCTGGTGTGTTTCTTTGCTGGTGTGTGTGTCTGTGCTGGTGTGTGTCTGTGCTGGTGTGTTTCTCTGCTGGTGTGTGTCTGTGCTGGTGTGTGTCTGTGCTGGTGTGTGTTGTTGTGTGTGTGTCTCTGCTGGTGTGTTTCTCTGCTGGTGTGTGTGTCTGTGCTGGTGTGTGTCTGTGCTGGTGTGTGTTGTTGTGCATGTGTCTGTGTGTTTCTCTGCTGGTGTGTGTGTCTGTGCTGGTGTGTGTCTGTGCTGGTGTGTGTTGTTGTGGGTGTGTCTGTGCTGGTGTGTGTCTGTGCTGGTGTGTGTTGTTGTGTGTGTGTTTGTGCTGGTATGTTTCTCTGCTGGTGTGTGTGTCTGTGCTGGTGTGTGTATGTGCTGGTGTGTGTTGTTGTGCATGTGTCTGTGTGTTTCTCTGCTGGTGTGTGTGTCTGTGCTGGTGTGTGTGTCTGTGCTGGTGTGTGTTGTTGTGTGTGTGTCTGTGCTGGTGTGTTTCTCTGCTGGTGTGTGTGTCTGTGCGGGTGTATGTGTGTGTCTGTGCTGCTGTGTGTGTACTGGTGTGTGTTATTGTGTGTGTGTCTGTGCTGGTGTGTGTGTCTGTGCTGGTGTGTTTCTCTGCTGTTGTGTGTGTCTGTGCGGGTGTATGTGTGTGTCTTTGCTGCTGTGTGTGTACTGGTATGTGTTATTGTGTGTGTGTCTGTGCTGGTGTGTGTGTGTCTGTGCTGGTGTGTGTTATTGCGGGTGTGTATGTGCTGGTGTGTGTGTGTCTATGCTGGTGTATGTGTGCTGGTGTGTGTTGTTGTGTGTCTGTCTGTGCTGGTGTGTGTGTGCCGGTGTGTTGGCGTTGTTGTGTGTGTGTGCTGGTGTGTGTTGTTATTGCTGTGTGTGTTAGTGTGTGTGTCTGTGTTGGTGTATGTGTGTGTTGGTTTGTGTTGCTGTGTATGTTGGTGTGCATGTCTGTGTTGGTGTGAGTGTGTTCATGTGTGTTGGTATGTATGTGTACGTTGGTGTATGTGCATATGTGTTTAAATGGTCGTTGGCGTATATGTGCATATTTATGCATGCATGCGTTGTGCACGTGTTTAATATGTGAGTTTGCGTATTTGTTTTGTGTAAGTTTGTGTATGAGTGTGTGTGTGAATTAGTGTATGTTTGGATGTGTGTATGTATGTTTCTGTGAGTTTATATATGTCTGAGAATATGTCTGCTGCAGCATTCTATGTATTGTCAAGATAAGCTTAGAGGATATGGCTTTATCCTCAACTATCAGCAAGTGCCCAGCTCACGGCGTAGATGACGATCAGATCTCCCACAATGACCTGACATTTGACCCGTTACAATGTTCACTATCTGTCCATCTAGCTTGTCTTTTCATCCAGGATCCTTTTCTGTCTTCCTCTGCCTCTTTGTTCTCAATCTTATCTTTTCCTGGGAATTCCGGGTTCTACTATTTGAGTACTGTACAATGGTAATGCCCGTCTTCCTGTATTTGTTAGTTAGCAATAGATTTTTAATACATTCCTGCAATAGATCTTTTATGTAATTCCTTACCTGTACAAAGTGTGGTTAATGTGTTTTTAATTCGGAAAATGTATGTTAATTCAAGTTGTTGTTGTATTTATTCACTGTGAATTTGCTAGAAATATCAAAATTAGAAATGTTTTTTTTCTATACTGGAATACGAAAGTTGTAACATAACTTCTGCCTACTCTGAACAGCAATGTAAACAGCCGGGTTGGATGTCAGTTCTTTTTGCCAGGATTCTGTGGAACAGTGTTCCAAATTCTTATATCTTTTTAACCTTCCTGCTTAATCTCTTCATCATTCTACTGTCCTTGCACAACTTTTCTGGCAAAGCATTACGTTTTTTAAAATCCACACCGAGCTAGCTAAGTATATGCGTACAAGAAACAACTTGATTAACATTTGGAGTAAAGCCTGCACGTAAATATGACTGCCGGTTTCACATCTTTATAAGGAGTGCCAAAAAAGCATCATTTGAATGTTTTCTTTACTCTTATAATGTAACCTAACAAATAGGGAATTGAACACATATACATGTAGAGCACATGTACACATGAAACCCTTGTACATATTCAACACATGCCAACATGTACGCAGATTGTTTGTCTTTACATTAGAATACATGACATTATATATTATAATACATGACATTATATATATATATATATATATATATATATATATATATATATATATATATATATATATATATATATATATATATATATTTAATTATTTTCTAAAATATTTTGGACTAAACAATTATTTTTGTTTGGGTAAAGTTTTGGCTTTCTGGATTTTACTGGCGAGGTCCTGTTTTTTCAACCCACAACCGTAGTCCTTTAGGCAATATCAGGACGTATTGGTCAGTGTATGCAATCGTGTGTGAATGTGTTTGTAATATGTTCAACTATCGCAGTTTTACAGTAATTTTGAAGAGCGCCTATAAAGCGGCCTTGAAAAGAGGCATAATAATTTAGACAGGGCTAGGTCATAATAAGTTTCTGGTAACCCCTGGTCTCAAAGGAAGTGAGATCAAGCACTCCTTCTCAGGAGGCGAAAGATAAACTTGGAAGACTCGTGTACACGCTGGCACGTAAATGAACCCTTGACAGTAAAAAATCAAATAGTGAAGGGTGTTATCCACTGTTCGGGCTAACACGATTTAAAGGTAATAACATGAAACGGCTACCTGGTAGCAGGCATCCACCTGCTTGCTTGCAGATATTATATTGGGCAATTGTTTACATAATAATTATCGTCGCGGTGTTTATTCCCATTGCTGAAGTCCAGCGTCAATATTAAGAAATAAAGGCCACTGGTCCATGCAGTCTGCACGTGTTACAAATTATACTATCCCCACCTAACTTTATTTCTTACAACTATCACTCCTTAACTCACAAACCAAATTATTTTAACAGCAGCAAAAACCAATGAATGTTTATTAAATAAACTTCGTAGACATTATATCAATAAACTAGGCACGAGAATCGTATTATAATGTTCATAACACTCAACTAACTTAAATGTTTCACAAGAGTTCCATGCAAATAGCACAGGTATTTCTTTTGTCTTTAATTAGTCCCATGTCCTATCATGTGATTAATTCTAGCACATGTTCCATTCACAGTCTAATCTCACTATGTGTTGATTCAATACTATCCAGCTAATCTGTTCTGTCAATCTGTCAGTCCTCGCTCGTCTGTTGGCCTTATGTTCCTCCTCTCAGCTTCTGCAACGTCTGTGTCTTAAAAGCCTTTTGTCTCATCTTCACATCAGGAAGATTTCAGCGATAAGATCCCTGGTTCTTTCATCTACGCCGTCTAGTCAGGGCCTCTGCGACGGCTACAGCGGTTCTCGCACTCTGGTGGTTCTCCAACTCAGGTGTAACGCCCTTGGTGACAGGGGTTCTCGTGTCGCTGACGGTGGTCCTGTTACTGCACGTCTCAGTCCAAGAGTAACACCTTCGTTTCGACGTGTTGTCGGGACGACAGCTTCGTGTTTAAAGTAACACGTCTCTTTCTGACGAGTATGCAGCCAAATGCCACTGTAGGGACTTGGACGACAGCGTCACATGTGACAAGGTGTCATCATTGAATTAAACAAGACAACACATACAGTCAAATGCTTACAAGTGCGTGGTCTCTAGTTCCCTTTCAGTTACTAGTCTGCTTCGGTGAGATATGCTTTGGTGAAGTCTGTTGTACTAAAGCTATTCTAGCTCTCTGGTCTTACTACTCACTTCAGCCAATGTTACTTGCTATCTTCTCGCTATCCCACAAACTGCCCGGTAGTCTTCTCTTCTGTGGTCTGTCTCCCGAACCCTCTACTCCCTCAGTTTATATATCTTATTCCCTTCCCCCACCCCTCCCTTTTGAGACCAATAGTCAATCTTTCTTTAGTTTTGGCGTGTAAGCTGTTCATGAACATTTCTGCTACTGGAACAAAGGATATTTTATTTTTCACCTAAGCAATCGTGGGGTTTTCCAGTAGAAACCGCAGGAAAATATCCATTTCGCTGGACAGTCTTAAACGAGCATTGTTTGACAATTTCGAACAATGACTGTTCTATGAACTCCATCTCTCGAACAGGGTTCTAAAGTTATGCGTGTGTACTACGGGCTTCCCTGACCCTGGCTAGTTGGGCCCTTGTAACTCTGTTACACACGTACTGTACATGTTCAGAAGAATAAACCTTTGCCTTTCTGAGTTCATGAATACATTTCCTCCGGGTCAGATGATGGGCATGCTAACCGCTTACAGAATACCACAGAGATCCATTCAGAAGTTGTTTAGAGACATCATCAGACCGTAACAGAATAACACAGAGATCCATTCAGAGGTTGTTTAGAGACATCATCAGACCGTAACAGAATAACACACACAACCATTCAGAGGTTGTTTAGAGGCAGCATCAGACCATAACAGAATAACAAAGAGATCCATTCAGAGGTTGTTCAGAGGCATCATCAGACCGTAACAGAATAACACAGAGATCCATTCAGAGGTTGTTTAGAGGCATCATCAGACCGAAACAGAATAACACAGAGAACCATCCAGAGGTTGCCAAGTGGCAGACTTCGAGATCCTAAGTTGTAGCTGGTAAGAATCTTTATTGAAAAGCTCACAACGGCCTTTATTTCATACTATTTGTCACCTTTGATCCTGCGGAACTTGTTCAAACCCTGACAAACAAAATGTAAATTGATTTGAAAAAAGTCTAAGAATAATTTTGGAACCGGCGCGGGAGCTTTGGAGTTCGTTCTCTGACGTCGGCACTTCTGGCAATGAAAGGGACTGAGTACACGAGATGACATACATTGGAGTCGGTACTATCAGTCGATCTCAATTTTCATTAGATCAATCTTCTGAAGAAAATATAAAACAACAAAACAACGTAGTTTTTGTAGCACATTCATAGGTCAATCAGAGAAGTGATCAGATTCTGACACATCTGTCACACATTAACAGTTCAACCAAAGAAGTGATCACTTTTCGACAGGTCTGTGTCACTTTTACAGCTCAATCAGAAAAGTTGTCAGATTCCGACAGGCTTGTCACACATTGACAGCTCAATCAGAGAAGTGTCAGATTCCGACAGGTCTGTCACACATTAACAGCTCAATCAGAGAAGTGTCAGATTCCGACAGGTCTGTCACACATTCTAACAGCTCAATCAAAGAAGTGTCAGATTCCGACAGGTCTGTCACACATTCTAACAGCTCAATCAGAGAAGTGTCAGATTTCGACAGGTCTGTCACACATTCTAACAAGTGTTGAAGTAGTGTATGGCGTCTGTGTCAACAGTCTATAACGTCAAACCTGATGGACGGGAGAAAGAAGACTAAGTAGATTTGGGAGTGGAAATTATTGGAAGGAGATATTCATAGCAATAAAAATTAATACAGGTAAGCAACACGTGAAAGTCATGATTAGTGATTGAGACAGTCAGCTATTGTGTGCAAATGTTGCAGGGGACAGAGGAGGGGGGGGGGGGGGGGTGGGGGAGGGGGGATGAGAGAACAGGAGGGAGGAAGAGAGTGAGGGATAGAAGAGATATAGGGGGGGGGCGACAAGAAGAGATGAAGGGAAGAGGAGAAATAGGAAAAAAAGAAATGTGAATAAGATTAGGAAGGAAAAAAAATATTCAAAGACGGACAGCCAGACAGTGAGACAGATGGACGACGGACAGAGACACAAATAGATAGATAGATAGATAGATAGATAGATAGATAGATAGATAGATAGATAGATAGATAGATAGATAGATAGATAGATAGATTGAATAAATGGATGGATGGATTGATGGATGGATGGATGGATGGATGGATATACGGTAATCCACATACAAGAGAGCCACTTACAAAAAGGCCCATACACAGGAAACACCCCACGCACTTGGAACCACCTCTCCACACACACACATGATACGCTCTGAAGGTATGATGATGATGAGGAGGGAAAGAGAGGGGGGGGGGGACGAAAAACTAACGTCTAGTCAGGCACAACATACTGATCAGACATGTTAGTTAGGATCAGGCACAACATACTGATTACACATGTAAGTTAGGGTCAGGCACAACATACTGATCAGACATGTTAGTCAGGGTCAGGCACAACATACTGATCAGACATGTTAGTTAGGGTCAGGCAAAATATGCTGGCCAAGACCCTCACTGCGACTTCCCCGCTGGTAACCCTCTGTTTTCATGGCAGCTTGGCTAACGAGGTGAGGGATCGACGTGATCCCCCGAAGTAGTGAACGACACGCAAACGAAGCGAAGCATAGCACAACCGCCTGAAGGACCCCTGTCCCCCTTCATCAGCACGCTCTGAATGTGAGGAAACTACAACAATCCGCCACTAAAAGTCCTTTTCATGGAGCACAAGAGAAGTAATCCTATTATTTGTGGATATTCAACAGCAGCAACAAATAGGTTCCGAGGCCTGCATGAGTCGCCCACAGAAACCAGTCGTATGTTTGTGTCTATGTGCAGCACATAACTCACAACATGAACATATTCTCTCCGTTCACGACGATCCCCTTCATATTTTGTATCGTTATTTTTATTACATGTTCATTTTATTATTTCTAATATTTTATGTGTTATCACTTGTATTATAATCTGTATATCTTTTTATTATTTCTAATATTTTATGTGTTATCACTTGTATTATAATCAGTCTATCTTTATTTGTATTTGTAATTAAATAATTATTTGTATTATTAATGTGAGATCACTAACACCTCACACCCCTATTACGATTTGTGTGATTATTGGTATAGTTTTGTTTAACTATTTGTTTTATTATTTGTATTTTCTCTATTAGCAGTTGAAGCTAATATTATAGAATGAAAATTATGTGGCCATTAAAAATGTTTCTTTCTTCGAAGTCAGAGAAATGAAGCACTTTGTACGTCACTATACAACAACTAAGGCACACGTGCAGATACTATTACACAAAATTGGGTTAAAAGACGAAAGCCCAGATGAAGCTGGATTCATAAGAACAACACAAAATTGGGTTGAATGGCGATAACCCAGATAATGCTAGATTCATAACAACAACAACACAAAATTGGGTTAAATGGAAAAAACCCAGATAATGCTGGATGCATAACAATAACACAAAATTGGGTTAAATGGAAAAAACCCAGATAATGCTGGATCCATAACAATAACACACAATTGGGTTGAATGGAAAAAACCCAGATAATGCTGGATCCATAACAATAACACACAATTGGGTTGAATGGAAAAAACCCAGATAATGCTGGATCCATAACAATAACACACAATTGGGTTGAATGGAAAAAACCCAGATAATGCTGGATCCATAACAATAACACACAATTGGGTTGAATGGAAAAAACCCAGATAATGCTGGATCCATAACAATAACACACAATTGGGTTGAATGGAAAAAACCCAGATAATGCTGGATCCATAACAATAACACACAATTGGGTTGAATGGAAAAAACCCAGATAATGCTGGATCCATAACAATAACACACAATTGGGTTGAATGGAAAAAACCCAGATAATGCTGGATCCATAACAATAACACACAATTGGGTTGAATGGAAAAAACCCAGATAATGCTGGATCCATAACAATAACACACAATTGGGTTGAATGGAAAAAACCCAGATAATGCTGGATCCATAACAATAACACACAATTGGGTTGAATGGAAAAAACCCAGATAATGCTGGATCCATAACAATAATAACAACACAATATTGCCTGTTCTATATGGATTAGTATATCCTTTAAAAATGTGCTCAAAGTACATATCTGATTCCAGCATAGCACATGTTAAGTGGTGCAGTGAACAAAAATGTTAAATTGTTTCTATTTTTGTTATAAATGATCTTCTTTCAGTTTCTTTAAGCCATTATTAACATATTCTATTATATTTGTTACCAGTTAAGAATGTCAAGTGAAAAGAAATTATTTTTATAATATCTTGAGCTTGTTAGTGTAAACTGATTTGGCGCTAATTGGCATCACGTATTGAATATCCTGGCAACTCAAAATGCAAGCGCACGACGCATTGGCAAATATATGTACTACCTAGAGAGCGCAAATAGAAAACAGAAAGTGTTGGCAGATTCAAACTTGTTCTTGAACGGCTTTCAGTACAAGACCTGGTCATCCCATGGGAGTGACAAGCACTTTTCGTTGGCGTAAATGAACTTTCCCGCTATAACGGACACATAACTCGCCGAGATATTGTCTGTGTGCTTTGTCTATTTGTGTCTGTTGCTATCAATATTGATGTTCTTGTAAAATTAATTCGTCATACGGTTAAACTTCTTCTTTCTTCGTCTACTTCTTCTTCTTCTTTCTCTTCTGCTTCTCCTCCTTTTTCTTCTTTATCTTCTTTTTCTTTTTTTATCTTCTTCGTCTTCTTCTTCTTTCAAACCCCGAAAAAACCAACTGTCCATTCTTGTATTTTTGTGTCATATATAAAGTGTTCTTCTTCTTCTGTATCTTCTTTTTCTTCTTCTTCTTCTTCTTCTTCTTCTCTTCTTTTGCTTCTTCTTCTTCCTTCAAATCCCGGAAGAACAAGCTATCCATTCTTGTATTCTTGTGTTATACATAAAGTGTTGGATGTTTCTAGAGCTTTCTTTCGTCTGGATGGTAATTCTACACTCACATGACACTTCCCTGTGCAAGTGGTTGCTAATTTGTGCCAAGAATTAGGGAGTCTTCTACTCTAGAAAGGTAGCCTGTTAATCGTTCTGTACGGTTAATTTCAGCAGTATGGCAGTGGTGCTATTCTTTACTCTGTCACACAAGAAAATATATATGTAAACAATAATTAGTCAATCAAAATATGTAAGGTCCTTAAGGATGCTTGCCAGGTAAACATCAATGACACAAATTAGAGGAAACATAAGACAGTACAAGAAACAAAGAGGACACGGGGAAAGCTAGCCCCTCCAACACAGAGGGCATAGAGAAGGCTAGACCATCCAACACAGAGGGCATGGAGAAGGCTAGACCATCCAACACAGAGGGCATGGAGAAGGCTTGCCCGTCCAACACAGAGGGCATGGAGAAGGCTTACCCGTCCAACACAGAGGGTAGGGAGAAGCCTTACCCGTCCAACACAGAGGGCATGGAGAAGGCTAGCCCGTCCAACACAGAGAGCATGGAGAAGGCTAGCCAGTCCAATACAGAGGGCATGGAGAAGACTATCCAGTCCAACTAAGAGGGCATGGAGAAGGCTAGGCCGTACAACAAAGCAATTAAAAAGACAATCAAGACCACACATGATATAAAGAAGACAACATGACATAAGTGGAATGGATAGAACACAGAAGACCAGGAAAAATTCTCAATGAATCAACCCAAACCGTTTAACTACCTGCGTTGCAAAGGTCTTCAAAACATGCGCACCAAGTCCTTGTATCCTGTGCCATCATCTCCAACTCAGTCCACGATTTTCCGGTTTCTTTTAAGTTTGTTGCAACATCTCTTTCCATGTGTGTTTTTGAAAGTAGGGAGACTCATAAACGCATACTAACATTCCAATGATCAAAACACATCTGGACATATGTCACCGAGGGGGTCAGAAAAAAAATACACCTAGGCATACAAACTAATCAGGCTGTTGGAGAGTCACAACGGCTTTCTATAGATTCGTGTACTTCTGCATCTCTCTTCGCAACAACCAACATGACGACCACTTATGAGGGATTTGGGAGTTGAACAGAAATACTAACAGATGAGATCAGACGACAGAGAGTCAGACACAAATGTGCACGTTTTCCCTCTGGCGCAGAATACGAGGTGCGTTCAAGTCAAACCGGGCCTTTTTTTGTTAAGGAAAAAATGTTTGTTTGTTCAAGTAGTCAAATTACCATTAATTTGTTTATATAATCACCTGCAACGTTTATACAGTTATTCCAGCGTTTAAGTAATACTTGAAATTCTTTAGACAGATTTGTCAGTATGTTTGAACAAATCCAGGACAGCCTGTTTCAGTTCGTTATCAGTGCTGAAATTATCACCTTTCATGAATTCTTTTAGGGACCCAAACAAGTGAAAATTGCTTGGGGGTTGGTCTGGGATGTAAAGTGGTTGTGGAAATACCTCCCAGCCGAGTTGCTGCAGATGTCACATGTTACGGTGAGCCGTATGAGTCAGAGTGATATCTTGTAGGAGCAGGACGCCCTTTGTGATCAAACCAGGCCTTTTTTTCCGCAGACGGTTATGCACATCACTTAAATTGCGTATGTACTGTCCACTGTTGATAGTGGCACCAGGGAATAGCAAATGTACGCACTAACAGTGTTGTCCGCCATTTTTATTTATCTGTACCGCAAGTGTCCCATGGGAAGTGAGCCACCTAGCAGTAATAAGGCACAGAATAGCTCAACTTTATGCTGACAGAAACGATACAAAACGCTTCTATGACACTTTAAAGACTGTTTATGGCCCTCAACCGTCGTATGGAACTCCAATTCTGAATGCAGATTGCTCAGAACTGCTAACAGACAAACCGATAATACTGGAACACTGGACAGAACACTTCCACGCGGTCCTCAACCAACCGTCCTCCGTCTGCGACGAGACAATAGAACATCTGCTTCAGACACGCCTGGACAATGGAGGAGGTAAGAGCTGCAATCACCCATCTACAAAATGGGAAGGCTGCAGGTGCGGACCTTATACAGGCCGAGATCTACAAAATAGGTAGGTGTGTCCTAATATATAATATGGACCACTGAGACTGGCCCACAAGAACAGAAGGATGCTACCATCGTCCACTTAATCAAGATAAAGGGAAACCATCAATCCTGCGATAACCAAAGAGGAATCTCCCTCCTATCGACTGCTGGCAAGATACTGGCACGAGTTCTCCTCAACAGATTGATCGCTCATCTAGAACACGGTCTTCTTCCAGAGAGTCAGTGTGGCTTCAGATCGGGTCGCGGAACTGTGGATATGATATTCGAGGCTCGGCAACTTCAGGAGAAATGCCAAGAGCATCAACGTGGGCTGTACATGACTTTCGTGGACCTGTCAAAGGCTGTCCAAGCAGATTCACCAAGATCATCAAACAATTCCACAAAGGTATGAATGCTCATGTGCTGAGTGATGGGGAAACGTCAAATGCCTTTCCTGTGACAAATGGCGTCAAGCAGGGATGTGTACTAGCCTCAACACTCGTCAGCATAATGTTTGCTGCCATACTCAGCGTTAGCTATCAGGGTTGTAACCAAAACGGAGACGAAATAAAATACAGGAAACGACAGAAAACTCTACAGTCACAGGCGACTGCAAGCTGACAGCAAGGTAAAGGACACAATTATATCGAACTTGCTTTTTGCTGATGGCTGCTCTTGCTGCCAGCACCGAAAGAGACATGCAGACATATGTGGACAAGTTCTCTACAGCCTGGGACATGTTTGGTATTTACAATTAATACCCACACACAAAAAATTAAATAATGTTTCAGCCTGTCCCGAGTAACGCATATCGCGACCCAGATATCAGGGTCAAGAACATGCGCCTCAAATTAGTGGATAGCTTCACGTGCCTTGGTAGCACTCTTTCCATGGAAGCTACTATTGACTGCGAGGTCAGAAACAGAATCTAAAAGGCCAGTGCTGCCTTTGGGAGGCTGCGCAACAGTGTCTGGAATCGGAAGGGTCTCAGGCTTGGTTCAAAACTGAGTCTACCAAGCTGTAGTGCTCCCCACCCTTCTGTATGCCAGTGAGACGTGGCATGTGTACAGCAGGCATGCCAGTGAGACGTGGCCTGTGTACAGCAGGCATGCCAGTGAGAGTTGTCCTATGTACAGCGGGCATGCCAGTGAGACGTGGCCTGTGTACAGCAGTCATGCCAGTGAGACGTGGCCTGTGTACAGCAGGCATGCTAGGAAAATAAACCACTTCTATATTAAGGGCCTCCGTAAATTGTTCGAAATAAAGTGGCAGGATAGGGTACCAGAAACCCAGATCCTCATGAAGACAAAAAATGCCAAGCACTCACACACTGTTTCAGAAGACCCAGATAGGTGGGCCGGTCACGTCGTGCGCATGCCAGACAACCGCACCCCAAAAAAACTAATGTATGGTGAGCTGAAAGATGGCGCGTGTCAAGTCGGTAGCCCAAAAAAAAAGCGTTTCAAAGACTCCCTCAAAGTATCTCTGACAAGCTTCAGCATCGATGGAAACGCATGGGAATGTCTTGCACCGGACCGCAGGGTATGGCGTAGAACCACCATCGGAGGCGCCTCTATTGCTGAGGAACACCGAACCTCAGAATCAACAGAAAAAAACGCACTTTGGGAAAGATAAAACAACTAACACTCACGTATCCAATTATGACATTAAATGCTACGTATGTGGAAGAACTTCCCGTGCCAGAATTAGACTATTCAGCCACCTCCGAACTCACTGGTGAGGTGCAACACAACATGTCTGACTGCTGTTGTCCTCAACGCTTGCGTTGGACAGCTATTATTAATAGGACACAAGTGACCCTAACTAATGATAGTAGTTCCAGCACACTATAACCCATTATGGTAGAGCTAGAACAAAAAGTGCTGGTTTGATTTGAACACCCCTCATATATGTTCTGTCTGATTCAATAATGGCGTCTTTTACTCGTCTCGAGTGATTTTTTTTATTCGAACAAAAAATCTCCGTGATCGATCTAAAAAGAATTCCATGTGATAATTGCCAGAACGCGATCGTAATTGTCTCGTACGTGAGTATATGAATGACTAGCGCCCGATAGCATATTTTATAAACAGCCAACTCATCAATTTTGGATGTTATGACATGAGGGAGAGGTCGAAGTGGGTGTCGTGACGCAAACCCGGTGGGAGAAGTTCAGATATTGCCAGCACGCAGGGGGAGTCAGTATGCTACTCAGGTTATTCTTCTGTATAGCAAGACCCCGCCAGTAATGACGGATACCCGTACGTACGTTCATTTGTATACATACAAGCACACACGCACGCACGTACACACACATATAGGGACAAAAGGCACAACATTCAGTTCCGTTCAAGTACCATCTCCACATCGAGTGACGGCTGAAATGTGCCTGTCTCCATAGTCGCCCGTCTCATGCCTTGATGGTGCAGTCGTCCGTCTCATGCCTTGATCTTGATGGTGCAGTCTGCTAGGCTATTGCTTGTGCATGTCCACTTATATCAAGGTGGTATGTCTTTCGATGGGATCAAAATATCTGAACTGCCTTATTTTAATTTCGACCTTCAGTAGTCCAAACCGTTCAACATAGCCCGACACGCTCCTACATGGAATTCCCAAGGTAAGAGAGGGGTGAGGGAGATAGATAGATATATATATATATATAGACAGACAGACATACAGACATATAGATAGATAGATAGACAGACAGACAGACAGACAGACAGACAGACAGACAGACAGATAGATAGATAGATAGATAGATAGATAGATAGATAGATAGATAGAGAGAGAGAGAGAGAGAGAGAGCGAGTAGAGAGAGAGAGAGACTAAACAATACATGGAGAAGAGGCTGTTAGAAAGAACTAAGATTAAATTATTACACATGCAAAGAGGCAGAAAGACCCGTCCAAGACCGTGTAGGATGTTGGAATGTTGTCAATGACCTATTCACAGAGACGAGCGACATGACTTGATTGATTGATTGACAAATTCTCTTTGCACCCCTAACGTCTCTAAGACTTCCTTGTTTTCTTTTCCCCTCTATCCTTTTATGTATCCATATTTCAAAGACATCAATTCTGTTGTCCAATCGTTTGTTCATTGCCCGCGTCAACACGCCAACGAGTTAAGACGAGGAAACATTTTTTGTTGTTGTAAATTTCTGACTTTCTTGTTGTGATGTTCACATGTGTTGGTGGAAACAGAGTTGGCCATCACTATCTTCTTCTTGTTGTGATGTTCACATATTGGTGGAAACAGAGTTGGCTATCACTATCTTCTTCTTGATTTCCATCTCGTATTTTCCATTTTCCTTTATTTGTAAGATAGGATAATTCCTTGACCTGTTCCACTTTCTTATCGTCTATTCTTGTCTGTAGAGTAGATGTCAAGTCTACTTTACTAATTAATGATAAGAGCTATGTCATTCGATTATCTAAAATTATATATTGATGCTCTGCAGATAATGAGTTCTATCACTTTCTATATCTATCGAAAATGTGGTTTTGTGTACTTGTTAAACAGACAAAGGGGACGGTGTGTATCCTAGTCGTACTTCACTTTTTACATCTATGCATACCTAGTAGATTAAGCTGAGCAACAAGGATAGCGCCATAACTGGATGCGGGTCTACATTGCTCTGCTGTTTTAGTTCATTATAGATACCGTCAGAACATGGATTTGATGGGAATTCATACTAGTCGACGACTTACACTTGGGTTCACGAAAACGTGTTGTTGTTTTCTATTAGGACTGGTTAATTCGTTCCTTGTGTGTGCTTTCTTCCGTTCGATTATACTTGAATGGACATCAGCTATATGAATATCACTACGCTTAAGCCTGTGTCATATTTCACGGTCTAGTTCACCAGGCTATACTTCACGAGACTGGCGCCATTCTCCCTAACTGAAGACAGTGTCAGCTTTGCTGTATGAAATTTTGAGACAACTATAATGAACTGCCACCTGGAGAAAGATGGGCTCCGTCAGGTGTGTAGTGGCCCAAGACACACCGTTGATGTATGTCAGAAGCTGGAACGACAAACTGCAATAACGGTGCCTCAACGACCTTCTAGGTTATGGGACTGATGATGATGATGACACTGAGTAAAGCCTGTGAGATCTTACAGTGGCATTCTGTTTCCAGTGCAGGTTACTCGAGTATTCTGTGTCTTGTTCTTCGATATCCACGATCTAGACACATAATTAGTATTTCATGCAGGGTTCTGCCCAAGCCATTGTTGTAGTCTATAGAGGACACAGAATTGTGCTTCTATCAATATATTTGTGCTGGTGTCCTTATACTGAAGGTTGCATCTCTTGTTCTGACCAAAGACTTCTAACTTAACTTAACGTCTTTATACTGGTTTAGAAGACTCTGCAGAGTCTGTATACAACTAGTTCCAATTACATCATCTTGCTCTAGAAGCTGTACGCATCCAATCTATTCTTAAATGCATTGACCGTCCCAGCCTCCCACCACCTCACTTGGCAATGCATTCCAAGCATTCACAACTCTCTGGCTACAGAAATACTTCCTAATATCTAATCTGGACCTCTCCTTAGTCAACTTGTAGCTGTGCCCTCTTGTCCTTGTTGGTGGTTGTACTTAAAAAAACTTGTTATAGTCTACCTTATCCATTCCTCTGATCATCTTATACACCTGTGTTAAGTCACCACGAATTCTTCTCTCTTCTAGACACTGCAGGCCGGTTCTTTTCAATCTTTCCTCAAAACTGTAATTCTGGAATTCTACTATCAGTTTTGTCGCTCTTTTTTGTATTCTCTCCAGCATGTCTATATCCCCTCTCTGATAAGGACTCCACACCTGTACACAGTACTCCAATATAGGTCTAACTAATGCTTTATACAGTTTGACTATCACCTCCTTGCTCCTATGTTTAATATTTCTTTTTATCATCCCTAACATTGCATTTGCCTTTTTTACTGCTACCTGAACTTGCTCCCTCACCTTACATGTATGATCTATTATAACCCATAAGTCCCTTTCTTTATCTATCTTTCTAATATTGTTCTCTCCCATTCTGTAATTATGATCCATATTGGATCTACTCATGTGCATGACTGTACATTTATCTACATTGAACTCCATTTGCCAGATTACAGACCATTCTCGAATTTTATCTAAATCCGACCTCAATATATCCACTTCTGCTTTAGATGAGACACTACTGCATAGTTTTGTATCATCAGCAAATTTTGCAATAATGGATCCCATACCTATGTCCAAATCATTTATATATATCAAGAATAAAATTGGTCCCAAAACCGAGCCCTGTGGCACTCCACTTTTCACTTCACACCACTCAGAGTACTCCTTATTTATACCCACCCTTTGCCTTCTTCCCGTTAACCAAATTCAATCCATTTGGCAACTTCCCCACCTATTCCATGTGATTTTAACTTTCCAAATAATCTTTGATGAGGTACTCTATCAAAGGCCTTTGCAAACAAAATCCAGATAAATAACGTCCACTGGCTCCCCTTTATCTAACATTTTGGGAACCTCCTCCATGAATTCTAATAGATTTGTTAAGCATGATCTCCCTGTGGTAAACCCATGCTGACTATTTCTAATTAGATTAAATTTATCTAAATGCATTACAATATTTTCTTTGATTATTGACTCTAACAATTTACAGACTATGCTCGTTAAGCTCACAGGTCTATAGTTTGCTGGATCTGCTTTTTTGCTCTTTTTGAATAAGGGGATCACTCCCGCATCTTTCCAATCCCGTGGAACAATCCCTTTTGTAAGTGATTGAGAACATAATATAGCCAATGGTTTTGCTAATTGGTCTCTAATTTCAAACAGCAATTTTGGATGAATACCATCTTGACCTGGACATTTATCCACTTTCAACCCCTCCAATTTTTTTAAAACCTCTGTAAGAGTCCTCTGTAATACAGATTGATCCTAATCCTGCTGTATCCATGTCTCTTTGAAAGATATCTACAGGCTCTGGGATCTTGGAGCAGTCCTCTTTTGTGTACACTGTGCCAAAGTAGTGATTGAGTAGATTTGCTGCCTCCCTATTTTCACTTATTTTTTTCCTGTGCTGTCTATGAGAGGGCCTACTTTGTCCTTTGATCTTTGTTTATTTCTAACATAAGAGAATAAGCTTTTACTATCAGTCTTGATCCTCTGAGCAAGTTTCTTTTCGAAGTCTATTTTTGCTGTTTTATCCGCTTTCTGAGATATGTATTGCTTGTCCAAATATTTTAAATATGTTTCTTTTGATTTACCTGCCTCTATATATTTTTTCCATGCTTTATTTTTAGCTCTTCTACATTTAACTACAATTTTAGTGATCCACTTTTTACGCTTGGGGTTTACCTCCCTATATGGAACACATTCCTCTTTTAGCATTTCGAGAACTGTTTTAAAACTCTCCCACTCCTGTTCAACATCTGTTCCTCCGACAATATCTTCCCAGATTATGTGGTTCACTGCCTCTTTCATCCTCTGAACATCTACCTTAGAGTAGTCATATGTTCGTGTGTTTGTGTTTACTTCTTTCCCTGCAATAAGATTCCATCGGATGATTTGATGGTCACTTGAGCCAAACAGTTCCCCTACGGTAACGTTTTCAATCATATTTTCCTCTGTAGTAAAAACTAGGTCAAGTATGTTTTTGCCTCTGGTGGCTGCTACTACATGTTGAATTAAAAAATTTTCAGTTATGCACTTAACAAAAGGTTTTGACTCTACAAGTGCTTCTGCCATATCCCATTTTATTTCTGGAAAGTTGAAATCCCCCATTAATAACAATTTCCTATCACTTGCCTTTACTATGCTACTAATCAGCTCCTCATCTTCCTCCTTTTGACTTGATGGACATCTATAGCATACTCCAATCACTGTTTTTTCACCCCCACTTTCTATTTCCCCCCATACACTTTCATTTTTGTTACCACATGATAAATCCTCTCTGCTCGTTATATTAACAGAATTTATACAGTATAATAAAACACCACCCCCCTTAGCCTTGTCTCCAACTATCCTATCCTTCCTTAACATTGTATATCCCTCTATTTCAAATTCACCATCTGCAATCTCCTCATATGCCCATGATTCTGTTAATCCTATTACATCTGGTTTTTCTTCCTCTACATACAGTTCCAATTCTTCTCTTTTATTAACTATGCTTCTCACATTTGCATAAAAACATTTTAGTTTGCAATTTTGTTGTTTTTCAACTTTTTGCTTTTGCTGCATCCTTCTAATGTTTGTCTATGCTGCAAGTGTTGGTGCACTGATAGATCGATAACTGTATCAACGTTAGTGGAAATTATTATTAATAAATGAGGGACAATGTTAGTGCAATAATAAATGATTTTTAAGTTTAAATCTCATTTAGTTTTGATTTCAGTAGCAATGTGTGACCTATTTACTGACTTGTCCTCGGATCATTCTCATCAAACACGATGTCTCCATTCTTGACAATACTGTACCGTCCTCCTTGAGCAGGTCTTGTCGTTTTAGAAATGTGCTTTATTTCTGTATGCTAGCTTTCGTGCTGTGCTTATTTCCAATGTCTGATATTAATTTACATGTTGATTATATCCATTATTTTGTTCGTATGTCGGCACATGGTATGTATTTCATTGTTCAGTCCATTATAGTCTGGAGTGTTTTCTGTTCCTTTTGTTGCTTTCTTTTTGCTTAAGATGTCTGTCATTCATACATGATTTTTCGTAAATGTGTCTGTTGGTAGAGCTTTATTTGCAACTAGCATATCTATTTTTAGACAGTCCCACTTAGTACTTACATACTTTTCTGGGCTTTCTCTTGGTATCGTGTCATGAAGATCTGACAGCAGGCTATTATATTTATTATTGTTCTGGGCTTTCTCTTGGTATCGTGTCGTGGAGATCTGACAGCTGGCTATTATATTTATTATTGTTCTGGGCTTTCTCTTGGTATCGTGTCATGAAGATCTGACAGCAAGCTATTATATTTATTATTGTTCTGGGCTTTCTTTTGGTATCGTGTCATGGAGATCTTCTTCTTCTTCTTCGTACGCAGTCAGACAGTAACCATTATTTTTTCGAAAAAAGCGGCGGTCATCCTGAGGCTGTCGACACTGCCATAGAGCTTGTCTTGCAGTTCCACTGGTGATGGCCACATCTGCTCTCTCTGATCCTCGTATGTCGGGCAGTTCTGCAGCAGATGTTCAGCGGTCATTTTACCGGTACCGCACGGGCATTCGTCGGTACCACCTATCTTCAATTTGGTGAATAGGTGGTATCTCAGTCTATTGTGGCCTGTGCGAAGTCTGAAGACAACGACCTGCTCTCTTCGGTTCAACTGGTAATAGGCATCGTTTTTGGTGTAACCAGTATGTTCGGTTTCCCATTTGGTCATGTATCTGGCTTTGATAATCCGTTTTGACTCTTCGTACGTCATACTAGTATCTGTTTGTGGTCATGGAGATCTGACAGCTGGCTATTATATTTATTATTGTTCTGGGCTTTCTCTTGGTATCGTGTCGTGGAGATCTAACAGCATGCTATTATATTTATTATTGTTCTGGGCTTTCTCTTGGTATCGTGTCATGAAGATCTAACAGCATGCTATTATATTTATTATTGTTCTGTGCTTTCTCTTGGTATCCTGTCGTGGAGATCTGACAGCTGGCTATTATATTTATTATTGTTCTGGGCGTTCTCTTGGTATCGTGTCATGAAGATATGACAGCAGGCTATTATATTTGTTACTGTCTTTCACAAGATTGTTCTGCTTAATGTCGGGCTGCTTTAATGCTGATATATCTACGAGGCGTGTTAAATGAAACTGGACCAAACTGCAACACACGAACATAGGTACGATGAGCATGATGACGACATTTCGATGTAAACAGTGCATATCAACAGTCAAGTTTGCAAAATCTCTTTATCTTCTGACTCATAGTTTCCTCAGCAGACCGTTGAAAACATGGTGGGTGTGATACGGAATCTGTCCGGAGTTGATAAGCGAGCGGTGACTAGCTGAAGGATGTCAACCAGTTGACATTCGTCACAGAATGCAGGCTGTGTATGGTGAAAAAAATGTGTCGATGACAATAGTGAAGAACTGGACAACGATGTGTAAAGAAGGACGTGAGTTAACGAAAGATCTTCCGAGACCAGGTCAGGCGAATATTGTTGCGTTAACTCACGTCCGAGACCAGGTCAGGCGAATATTGTTGCGTTAACTCACGTCCGAGACCAGGTCAGGCAAATATTGTTGCGTTAACTCATGTCCTTCTTTAAACATTGTTGTCCCGTTCTTCACTGTTGTCTTCGACACACGTTTGTAACCCTACACTGCCTGCATTCTGCGATGAATGTCAACTTGTCGACATCCTTCAGCTATTAGAAACTGAATCACCGCTCGCTGATCAACTCTGGACGGATTCTGTATCACACCCGTCGTTTTCAACGGTCTGCTGAGGAAACTATGAGTGGGAGGTTAATGAAATTTTGCAAACTTGACGGCTGGTATATGCTGTTTATACCAAAGTGTCGTCCTCATGCGCATCGTACGTATGATCACTTGTTCCAGTTTGGTCCGATTTCATTTGAACACGCCTCGTATTTGAGGATCATTTGTCTTTCTCATTTCTATGTTTTCTCTTCAGCATCACAGCTATTTGAATCAATATAGGATTGTTATCTGGATTGATGTCTGCACCAAGATAACTTTGTTTCGTTTTGACCCCATCTTGGAATCCGTCATTTACCCTAGTAATGACAACCTGATTTCTTCTATATCTCCCGGGGTTTTGCAAGCGTGTAACCTTTCTGGAGAAATGTGTTACAAATAATTAATTGGTTTTCTTCTCGAAAATGTATCAGCACGTTGTCTCTAGCCTTCCTTTTCCCCTGTCCAAATTACCCTACAATATTCTGATATTTATCTTGTCTTATTTCTTATTTTGGAGTTCCTTTCTCCCATTACTATCAGAACATCAGCAGATTGTGTTGGTGTGAGGCTCTGTTGTAAGCATTCATAGCAGTGTTTAAATTTCTCTGATCGCTGTGCTCTTGAGTTGGTGGATACGTTTGGAAAATGCCAATATCGAACGGATTAGCTCTCAACTTCAACAGCATCATTCGATGTGTGTGTGTCCAATAACCGCACACACATTATTCGAGCTCTTTAAAATATCAATATTCCTACTTTTTTATGACTTATACCTCTTTCTGGGTGTATGAACGCATACTGCTCTTTACGTAATTGTCGACATCTGTCAGTCTTACCTTTGCCACATCCAATATATCGAGGTTAAGTCATTTGCTTCTGATATTAATTTGTCCAGCAATCCTAATGCGTTCAATATCCAGGTATTCCAAATTTAATTTTCTATGATTCTAATAAAAAGCACTTTAGTGGCATTTCTCAGAAGGAAAGCGTCCTGGCAAAAGAAGTTGGGAAGTATTCGTGAGAAGTTGGGAAGTATTTGTGAGAAAAAAAGTATTTGTGAGAGGTTGAGAAGTATTTGTGATAAGGGAAGTATATGTGAGAGGTTGGGAAGTATTTCTGAAACGGGAAGTATTTGTGAGAAGGGAAGTATTTGCGAGAAGGGAAGTATTTGTGAGAAGGGAAGTATTTGTGAGAAGTTTGAAAGTATTTGTCACTATATTTGTCACCGCCTTACTCGCTGGAGGTGTTGCCTCTTCCCAGTTATTATGAACATCAGACTGTTCCCCATGGTACCAGCAAGTATCTGCAGGCATGTATTTACTCCATTCTTTGCTTTATGATGTATACTTAATTTATCAACTTCTTTATACTGGTTGCTCTGCGGAGTCTGTAAACAACCAGTTTCTTTTACTGAACTTGATCTAAAAATAATTAGATGCATTCAATCAATTTTTTAATGCATCAAGTGAACCTGCACCCACTGTTTTAAGACAATGCATTCCAAGTATTAACTACTGAAAAAAGCAATATTTACTAATATCTAATCTGGAACTGTCTTTAATTAATTTGTAGCTGTACCCTCTTGTTCTTGTAGTTTAGTCTTTGTGCACTTGGTATAGACATTCCCATAAGCAGGATTTGGCCTACTTTGCTGCCGTAAACGTCCGGTTACGTGCAACGTTATGTTGGGACTGCTTCCATATCCTTTGTTGTATCCAGTCTACCTGTAAAGCAGCAGCTGTTTGTATTCAATGCTGAAATCCGTGTACGTGTTTTTTAAATGCACAGTAAGTTCCTGTTAGCGGGTAAAAGTGAGTGTTATTCAACCAACAGATGAGTGGCACTTTGATTATATCGCATGTTTATTTTGGTAATAAATGTACATGGTACTTTCCATGATATCCATACGCTTCAGACTACCCAGTTGTAAATGAGTTACTAATTTCACCTTTCACAACTGATCATACTCTTACTATTGATTACCTTAAGAAAACAAAACGAGACATCATAACCTGACACACCTTACAACTGATCCCACTAAGTAAACCAAGTGAGAACCCACTAAGTAAACCAAGTGAGACATCATATCCTGACACCCCTCACAACTGATCCCACTAAGTAAACCAAGTGAGACATATCCTGATACCCCTCACAACTAATCCCACTAAGTAAACCAAATACGAGACATCATATCCTGACACCCCTCACAACTGATCCCACTAAGTAAACCAAATACGAGACATCATATCCTGACACCCCTCACAACTGAATCCACTAAGTAAACCAACTGAGACATCATATCCTGACACCCCTCACAACTGAATCCACTAAGTAAACCAACTGAGACATCATATCCTGACACCCCTCACAACTGAATCCACTAAGTAAACCAACTGAGACATCTTATCCTGACACCCCTCACAATTCATCCATGACGATAGTATCTGCTACTGTACAACCTTTATCTTGACAGGGTGAAGGTTGAATGTATGTGCTGGTATCTGGCAGAGAGTATCGGTTGACAGGTAAGTGTGGACATTATGAAGCACAGATCAGCTGTACGTTTGAGCAGCACAATGGCAGAGCAGCTGTTTGCTGCCCGAAAGGTGCCGAGTTCTATTTCCAATATCAAACGCTATAGGCAACCAAACTATAAATTTGTACAATGCTTTGATTTGGGGAAGGCATCAAGGAAGGGAACTGTCCATCCCACTTCGTAACACGCCTTGGCCTAGTTCGATGATCCAATACGTGATCTACGACAACACGTTCGATATGGCAACGCCTTGCTCTGTTTTAACATAACTGCCTCATAGGTTACATCAGTACAAAAACATTTCTACGATCGTCTTAGGTCTGTCATTCTGACTTCCGCTTTAATTAGATTTAAGCGAAGAAGAATTGTGCTATAACCAACCCGGCTGTCTTGTCCTGGGCGTCTATGGCCCAGTGGCATGACGCGTTAGTCAGAAGATATCAGAGGATGCAGATTTGTTTTCTTTTGAGTTTACTCCCAGTCATAGGAAGTAAGACTAACGTCTGGTCAGGCAGAATATACTGATCAAATATGTTAGTAGGGTCAGGCAAAACATACCCTCACCTCGGCTTCCTAGTAGCCCTCCCTGGAAACGGGCTGTTTTCATGGCAGCGTGGCTAACGAGGTGAGGGATATCAATGTGATCCCCGTAGTACTGATTGTCACGCAGATAAAGCAAGCATAGCACAACCGTCTGAATGACCCCGGTCCACCTTCATCAGCCCTTGGGATGTGAGGAAAGCTACTTCAACGCACCACTTAACGTCCTTTTCAGTGCGCACAAAAGCGTAACCTACTCCTTGCTGACATTCGAAAACAACAACTCCCAGTCATGTGGCTTGGGTGGGAATTTCATTAATTTCTTAATGTTTAAGCCACGATAGCGGCATCATTATATACGCCGCTGTGGGGCTTAATCCATAATGTTGGCTGCAGATTTTTATCTCAGCATGTTAACAACATAAAACCAGACGTGGCCTTCTCTGGCCCCAACAAAGAAATGGAATAATGTGGAAGCAAAAAATAAAAATATGGCAGAGTTTTTCAAAGCAACGCCAAAAAAATAAAATAACTCCGAAATTCATGAACGAAACTGAGGTGGCATTCTAAAACAGAAATTAGTAGCTAGAAGCTTTTGGCGCGCCTTGCTCCGTGGAAATGTGGAAAAAAGGAATGAATTATGTGATAAGAAATTACATGACTGATAATTCCCGTCGGCATTAATGTTCACAGCCTGGTAATAAGGGCAATGCGGAACACATGTGAGCCCCAGAGGGAAAGGAAATTTGGTGAATTAATGTCCCGAGAATATTATGGGCTGTACTTGAAATCATCATCTTCGGGTCATTCAGTCCTAGGACTGGTCAGTAAGCTCATGGATTTTGTCCTTCCATTTCTGGCTATCCTTTGCAGCCATCTTCAGCTCAGCATACGTCTTCTCAGCTATATCTCTGCAAGCTTGAGACAAAAAGGTATTTCTAGGTCTTCCCTCTCTCTCCTTCCCTGCAGAATGTCCTCCAAGACCTTTTTGACTGAGCTCTCTCTCCGCAGATTATGTCCCAACCAGCCAAGTCGATTTCTTTTTATCTTCTGTATCAACTTTCTCTCTTCTCCCATCTCCGCCAATACCTTTTCATTTGATTTCTTTTCAGTCTAGCTCACTCTTTCCATCTTTCGGTAACACCAAATTCAAAAGCCTCCAAGTATTTTTCCTCTCTTTTATTTATAGTCAATGTTTCAGAGTCATACATTGCCTTAGTCCAAATATCACCAGTGACAACACTAGACAAGCTCTATGGCAGTGTCGCCAGCCTCAGGATGACCGCTGCTTTCTTCGAGCAAATACAGGTTGACGTTTGACAGCGTACGAAGAAGAAGAAGAAGAAGAAGAAGAAGAAGAAGAACAGAAGAAGAAGAAGGACCCGGAATGGGTGGCTTTAACGAATGAGTCACTCAATGTTGGTCATCACAGCTGGCAGGAATAGGTGGGGCAGGAGTGAGTCACTCAATGTTGGTCATCACAGCTGGCAGGAATAGCTGGGGCAGGAGTGAGTCACTCCATGTTGGTCATCACAGCTGGCAGGAATAGCTGGGGCAGGAGCGAGTCACTCAATGTTGGTCATCAAAGCTGGAGGTAAAAGCTGATGAACGAATGAGTCACTCAATGTTGGTCATCACAGCTGGCAGGAATAGCTAAGGCAGGAGCGAGTCACTCAATGTTGGTTATCAAAGCTGGAGGTAATAGCTGATGAACGAGTGAGTCACTCAATGTTGGCCATCGCAGCTGGAGAGAATAGCTGGGGCAGGAGTGAGGCACTCAATGTTGGTCATCACAACTGGAGGTAATAGCTGGAGCAGGAGTGAGTCACTTAATGTTGGTCATCACAGCTGGAGGTAATACCTGGTTCACGAGTGAGTTACTTAACGTTAGTCATCACAGCTGGAGGTAATAGCTGGGGCAGGAGTGACTCACTTAATGTTGGTCATCAATCATTTTTAGTGGGGTTTCATAGCATGATGTGTTTGCTAGACAAACTTTCTTAAGTTGCATCTTACTACACACACATGGAAGGAAGTAGTGATACTAATCGTTTTACTACACACACATGGACGGAAGTAGTGGTACTAGTGTTACTTAAAGGTATTCACTACAAATGCAGTCCCTACATCCAAGGTATTCACTAAAAAGTCAACCCCTAGAACCAAGGTACTCATTATAAACTCAACACTCACAACCAAGGTATTCACTACAACCTGAATCACCAACACATGTTTCGTGACTGGTGTGTAGGTTTTGTGTGTTTTAGTTCACATTCAGATTAGACACGCGACTGGTGTGTCTGTGTTTTAGTTCACAGTTAGATTAGACACGTGACTGGTGTGTAGGCTTTGTGTGTTTTAGTTTACAGTCAGATTAGACACGTGACTGATGTGTGTGTGTTTTAGTTCACAGTCAGATTAGATACGTGACTGGTTTGTGTGTGTGTTTTAGTTCACAGTCAGATTAGACAAGCGACTGATGTGTCTGTGTTTTAGTTCACAGTTAGATTAGACAAGCGACTGATGTGTAGGCTTTGTGTGTTTTAGTTCACAGTCAGATTAGATACGTGACTGGTTTGTGTGTGTGTTTTAGTTCACAGTCAGATTAGACAAGCGACTGATGTGTCTGTGTTTTAGTTCACAGTTAGATTAGACAAGCGACTGATGTGTAGGCTTTGTGTGTTTTAGTTCACAGTCAGATTAGACACGCGACTGATGTGTAGGCTTTCCCGCCGTTTTCACGTTTGTCTGAATGTCCCTTCTCCGTGAAGGTTTAGGTCTGCCGCTACTTTTCTTGCCTTTGCGATTGAAGAGCTCCCCTGTAATCATATCAGCTGGTTTCCGTAATGTATGTCCAATCCGTCGCCAACGACTTCTCTCTATGTTTAGTCCAATTGACATCTATCCAGTTATTTCTCATTGCTCTATTTTAGTGATTTAATTAAATCCTGTTATTCTTTCGTCTCAAGCATCTATTGATGGAAGTATGAACCGTCTTCGTCGGACCTTCGTTGTCCCCACGCCAGAAGGCCCTACGATAGAGCGTACCTGACTTTGCCAGAAGGCCCTACAATAGGGCGTACTTGACCTTGCCAGAAGGCCCTACGATAGGGCGTACTTGACCTTGCCAGAAGGCCCTACGATAGGGCGTACTTGACCTTGCCAGAAGGCCCTACGATAGGGCGTACTTGACCTTGCCAGACGGCCCTACAATATGGCGTACTTGACCTTGTCATAAGGCCCTATGATATGGCGTACTTGACCTTGCCAGAAGGCCCTACGATAGGGCGTACTTGACCTTGCCAGAAGGCCCTACGATAGGGCGTACTTGACCTTGCCAGACGGCCCTACAATATGGCGTACTTGACCTTGTCATAAGGCCCTATGATAGGGCGTACTTGACCTTGCCAGAAGGCCCTACAATAGGTCGTACTTGACCTTGGAACTGAAGATCTCTATTTTTGTGATAGATTTTAATGCTTTCAATTTCCACAAATTTCCTAAGGCAATGAAAGCTTCTTTCATCGTTCGAATTCTTAATTTGATATCTTTATCAGAACCTCTGACCTAATCTATAATGCTACCAAAATATATGAATGGTTCTATCTCTTGCAGTACCGTGTCTCCCAGTATAATCTCATTGATGTTAAAAGTTTTTATCTACTACAGTCTGACCTAGTTTCAGACCTATTTTTTTTTTAGCTATTTAAAGCTCCCTTAATGGTATTTCTTTATAATTTCATCGATTTAAAAACAATATGTACAAATAATTTAGAAAATTTAGAAAACTTTAGAAAATGTATCACCTTTTTTTATGAAGGCATTAACACGTCAGATTTGCTTTGCTGTTCTTCTCTTCAAAACCAACATACTTTCAGGTAATTAGTTTCATCAAATAAATTGACGTTTTTCTTCAAACTTGGCACATCAATGTTTTGGCGTTATGGCTTCTTTTCATAAGTATCCTCAGTTCATTGCGTTTGTTCGTACATCAAAGGTATCTTTCGTCTGTCTGTTTATCTATCAAAACTCTCCTTCACATTATTCGTCTCTTTTTTGCATGTCATTAATGTCTTCCATACTTTTCCTCCGTTTTCTCTGTTTTTGTATCTCTTCACCGGACCTTATCTCTTTTCTCTGTTTGTCCATCCATCCTTACTATCTTCATTCGTTTTTCTTTCCTTTGTTTATTCATTTATCATGGGAAGTAGGACTAACGACTGGTCAAAATATACTGATCAGACATGTTAGTCATAGTCAGGCAAAACATACTGATCAGACATGTTAGTCATAGTCAGGCAAAACATACTGATCAGACATGTTAGTCAGGTTCAGGTAAAACATACTGATCAGACTTGTTAGTCAGGTTCAGGTAAAACATACTGATCAGACATGTTAGTCATAGTCAGGCAAAACATACTGATCAGACATGTTAGTCAGGTTCAGGTAAAACATACTGATCAGACTTGTTAGTCAGGTTCAGGCAAAACATACTGATCAGACATGTTCGTCATAGTCAGGCAAAACATACTGATCAGACATGTTAGTCAGGTTCAGGTAAAACATACTGATCAGACTTGTTAGTCAGGTTCAGGTAAAACATACTGATCAGACATGTTAGTCAGGTTCAGGTAAAACATACTGATCAGACATGTTAGTCAGGTTCAGGTAAAACATACTGATCAGACATGTTAGTCAGGTTCAGGTAAAACATACTGATCAGACATGTTAGTCAGGTTCAGGTAAAACATACTGATCAGACATGTTAGTCAGGTTCAGGTAAAACATACTGATCAGACATGTTAGTCAGGTTCAGGTAAAACATACTGATCAGACTTGTTAGTCAGGTTCAGGTAAAACATACTGATCAGACATGTTAGTCAGGTTCAGGTAAAACATACTGATCAGACTTGTTAGTCAGGTTCAGGTAAAACATACTGATCAGACATGTTAGTCAGGTTCAGGTAAAACATACTGATCAGACATGTTAGTCAGGTTCAGGTAAAACATACTGATCAGACATGTTAGTCAGGTTCAGGTAAAACATACTGATCAGACATGTTAGTCAGGTTCAGGTAAAACATACTGATCAGACATGTTAGTCAGGTTCAGGTAAAACATACTGATCAGACATGTTAGTCAGGTTCAGGTAAAACATACTGATCAGACATGTTAGTCAGGTTCAAGGTAAAACATACTGATCAGACATGTTAGTCAGGTTCAGGCAAAACATACTGAACAAGACCTTCACCTTGGCTTCCTCTTAGCCCTTCCCGGAAACGGGTTGTTTTCATGCAGTCTGGCTAACAGGTTGAAGGATCGACCCGATCCTCGTAATAGTGAGCGACACGCAGATGAAGCCTAGCATAGCACAACAGCCGGGAGGACCCTGGTCCACCTTCATCAGCACGCTCGAGATGTGAAGAAAGCTACTGCAACCTGCCACGTTACGCCCTTTTCAGAGCGCACAAAAGAGTAACCTACTCATTGTCGGAATTCGCACACAACAACAACAACATTCATCTACCATTGATCTTTTCATCTTCCTTGCTGCTTTCTTCACTGCGTTTATTTTTATATCTATGTTCTTCCTTTCTTTACTGCTTATTCTAAAATCATTGTTATCTATTCCCCGCCTTCCTCTGCCTATTTTACTCTGCTTATTCTAAAATCATTGTTATCTATTCCCCGCCTTCCTCTGCCTATTTTATTTATTTCATCGCTTCTTTTATTTAAGACACAAATATTGTTTACGTGTATCTATCTTTCATCTCCACTTTTCCCAACGTAATAATGAATTACCTGAAGCACTTGCAAAACTCATTCCAAGGAAGAAAAGTGAATCTATAGCCGACAGCGTCGTGTGTTTTCTTTTTGTTCTATTTAGACTTGATCGCAGACAAGAAGAAAGTCCATTTTTTAGGGTTTTCCATACAGAATGTCATGTTGACTTAACCACTATTGTTCTTGCAAACAAAACAACAAATTTTTTTTTTAAATTATCCAATTCGTTGCTGAGAGTGACAAGCCAAATCTAATCGTGTGTTCAAGCAATTCAGAAAGTAATAAGCAAGGAACGAAAATCAAAATGTGCTCTATAAAACAGATATCACTTGTCGATTGATTTAAACAGATGGAAGCCCTCACGAATATCATCTACAGATACAATGGAGTGAAAATGTTGTTGATTTTAAGGACTGATCAACCAGAGGATAGGGTCCAATTGAGAGATATTCCCAGACAATCTTACAACCAATTCTAGGACTGATTAACCAGAGGATAGGGTCCAATAGAGAGATATTCCCAGACAATCTTACAACCGATTCTAGGACTGATTAACCAGAGGATAGCATCAAATGGCGATACATGCTCAGACAACCTTACAATCAGTCCAAGGACTGATCAACCAGGTGTTAGGGTCAAATGAAAAATCATGCTCAGACAACTTTACAACCAGTCCAAGGACCGATCAACCAGAGGGTAGGATCAAATGGATATATATGCTCAGACAACCTTACAACCAGTCTTAGGACTGACCAACTAGATGTTGATAATGATGAACACATAAAAATCGGACAAGCAGAAAGTCAGAAAGACAGATAGTCAGACGGACAGACAGGCATGTACTCCTGTCCGAGAAGGTAAAACAATTAATATAATATATTGTTCTATCCAACGAGAGGAGCATCGTGACACCATGGACCTGCTCCGCCAATTTGAGGGATAGATGACGTCGTGACGATGGAAGGCTGAGACAAACCATCAAGTTGGTGAGGACAATAGATGTGATTTTATGCGAGCTAACAAACAAGTAGACAATGAAAAAGAAGAATAATTAAACCTAAACGAAATCAAATTATCCGAAACAATTTTAGCTAACCTTCATGAATAATTCATTCAAGAAAACCGTGACAAATATCTGTAGAAGAAAATCATGTATGATGTTTGATGACAGATCCATGTGTGTTGTTTGAATATAATTATTTAGATAAATATGGAGAGAGGAGACTAACGTCTGGTCAAGCAAAACATACTGATCAGACAATGTCCGTCAGTTTCAGGTGATACATACTGACGAAGACCCTCAACTGACTTCCATGCAATTCTCCCTGGGAGCAGGTTGCTTCATGGAAGTCTGGTTAACGAGGTTGAGATCGACGTGTAAGAGAAATGCGAATGAAGCCAAGCATAGCACAGCCGTTTGGAGGACTTCGGTCCACTCTCATCAGCACGCTCGGGATGTCAGGAAAGCTGTTACAATCCGCCACATAATACCATTTTCAAGGCGCACACAAGAGTAAAGCTACTCATCATGGGCAAACAACAACTAAGAAAAATATGTTAGTTCAGGAAGTGGGATGTGCACACATTTTGTTTTTAAACCTGAGAACTAAAGGTTTTCATTAAGGATACAAGACAATACAAATTAGAATAAATATCTAATCTAAATGGAAAAGATGGACACGGTTATAAAAAACGAAGCGCATCGGACACGCTGTTTCAATCACTGATGATTGTCGATTAGGTTAGATTGTTTTACGACAAAGTCCCATCGTAAATTTGAAACGTTTTCAGTTACGGCAGTTATCTTCACTATAATATGAGTTACGTTACGGCAACAGGCTTTCAACCGACAAATGTCTTAACTAGGAAAACAGCACAAACATTGCAGCGTTCTAAGAGAAAGCTTTTATTTTGTCCTAATGTCTGAACGTCTGTTACTAAGATGTTAATAAGCTCGTCTCTAAACGTCTATGGGGCAGTTGGGGCTCGAAATCCTTAGGAAGGCAGCTCCTGGAGAATGCAAACTCTGATTTCAAACCATCTGAAGCCTTGCAGATACGATTCTGGCGTCTCTTGTGGGTTTTGTCAGAAATGACTGTGCAACCTGTTTTCTGATAACTCTGAAAGTTGGCCAGCGTCTACCAAACCTGACAACCGACGATGTGCGAAGGAGCACACACAAGAGGATACAAGGCCTTGTCTTAGAGCGAGGAAGCACAACCTCAGCTGAGTGTTGTGGCAGGGCAGACAAGGCCTTAGCCTTGGTTGGCGACTGGTCTAGAAGTGAAGCTCCGACAGGCGAACAGACAGAGCATTGCTCTGCTGATCCGGAGGTTTCTGCAGCTTGCCTTGTTCCAAATGTATTGGTATCACCTTTCCCTTGGAGCAAACAAGACAGACCGAGAGAGGGTCCATACTGCATGGGCAAAACATGGTCTCTATACTTCAGTCCGGGCTTTGTGCTAAAAGTACAATTACTATCGCCTACAAGACGAAAAGAGAAAAGGAAAAACGTCTATATTTGAGATGCCAATAAGCTTGTCTCTAAACGTCTGTAGTTGAGATGTCAAAACGCTTGTCGCTGAATGTCTGTAGTTAAGATGCCGAAAAGCTTGTCTCTGAACGTCTGTAGTTGAGATGCCGAAAAGCTTGTCTCTGAACGTCTGTAGTTGAGATGTCAATAAGGTTGTCTCTAAACGTCTGTGGTTGAGATGCCAAAAGGCTAGTCTCTGGACGTCTGTAGTTGAGATGCCAATAAGCTTGTCTCTAATCGTTTGTAGTTGATATGGTAATAAGCTTGTCTCTAAACGTCTGTAGTTGATATGCAAATAAGCTTGTCTCTGATCGTCTGTAGTTGATATGGCAATAAGCTTGTCTCTAATCGTTTGTAGTTGATATGATAATAAGCTTGTCTCTAAACGTCTGTAGTTGATATGCCAATAAGCTTGTCTCTGATCGTCTGTAGTTGATATGGCAATAAGCTTGTCTCTAATCGTCTGTAGTTAAGGTGCCAATAAGCTTGCCTCTAAACGTCTGTAGTTGATATGCCAATAAGCTTGCCTCTAAACGTCTGTAGTTGAGATGCTAATACGCTTGTCTCTAAATGTCTGTAGTTAAGATGCCAATAAGCTTGACTCTAATCGTCTGTAATTGATATGCCAATAAGCTTGTCTCTAAACTGTGTCTGCTGTTACTGGGCAGGTCATTGTTCCATCTCTAAGCTTTCATCAGGCAGAGGGATCAGTCCCTTCCTCTCAAATCTGCCATACTAAACCCTATAAGGGGCATGTACCCATATACAGCAGGATGACTGAAGCTGGCTGCCAGTGGGAAACTGACCGTGTCAGTTCAGTGTACAGACGCACGCTCCAACCGCTCTGCCCTTAGAACTCTCGTACGTAGAAAGTATTAATAATAAAATAAAAAACACAACGTAGTCTAGTGGTTAGTGGCGTAGCCCATAACTAAACATGTCTGTGTTCGGATTCATAAACTAACGAGGTGTTACCATATGGGTGTTAACCAATTTAAAAATGCATCCTGTAGTCGGGTGCACCAACCCCAAGGCGCAGTACATAGTACAACGCACTCCGCCTGGGGGAGCAAGGCGAGCGACACACAAAACAACCCCACATAGTAGGTACGGTTGAGTGAATCATGTGTGTACAGATATAACAATCATACCTTAGTCAGAGACCAAAAACAACACACCTAAAAGAGAGAGAGAGAGAGAGAGTGAGAGAGAGAGTGAGAGAGTGAGAGAGAGAGTGAGTGAGAGAGAGCGAGAGAATAAGAAAGAGAGTGAGTAAGTGAGAGAGAGTGAGAAAGTGAGTGAGAGAGAGAGCGAATGAGAGAAAAAATAAATGCCCCAAGTGGATCCAGTAATCCCATATTGAGGAGGATAAAATACGCCCACTGTACCTCCATGCATGTCACAAAAGGCGACACAAGAGATTTGTGCATGGGGCTAGTCCCTTCAATGCGTAAAGCACATTCCTATTCGAACCTCAGCTGCCAAAACACATAAAGACCTTTTCCGCAGGCTTTCTAAAAAAACATCAATTGTGGTTGGGGGATCTGTCTGAAGTGAAAACGGCACCAGAAAAAGTTTGCGTGGGGGAGGCGGATGAATAGGAGATTTTTAAAAAAGACTGTGTTATGGCAGATTCTGCAGTTCGTGGTAGTGTGTTGTGGATGGTGTGTTGTGGATGGTGTGTTGTGGATGGTGTGTTGTGGATGGTGTGTTGTGAATGGTGTGTTGTGGATGGTGTGTTGTGAATGGTGTGTTGTGAATGGTATGTTGGGGATGGTGTGTTGTAAATGGTGTGTTGTGGATGGTGTGTTGTTGATGGTGTGTTGTGGATGGTGTGTTGTGGATGGTGTGTTGTGAATGGTGTGTTGTGGATGGTGTGTTGTGAATGGTGTGTTGTGAATGGTGTGTTGGGGATGGTGTGTTGTAAATGATGTGTTGGGGATGGTGTGTTGTGAAGGGTGTGTTGGGGATGGTGTGTTGTGAATGGTGTGTTGGGAATGGTGTGTTGGGGATGGTGTATTGGGGATTGTGTGTTGTGGATGGTGTGTTGGGGATGGTGTGTTGGGGATGGTGTGTTGTGGATGGTGTGTTGAAATGGTGTGTTGGGGATGGTGTGTTGGGGATGGTGTGTTGTGGGTGGTGTGTTGGGGATGGTGTGTTGTGGATGGTGTGTTGGGGATGGTGTGGATGGTGTGTTGTGGATGGTTGGTTGGGGATGGTGTGTTGGGGATGGTGAATTGTGGATGGTGTGTTGGGGATGGTGTGTTGTGGATGGTGTGTTGGGGATTGTGTGTTGGGGATGGTGTGTTGGGGATTGTGTGTTGGGGATGGTGTGTTGGGGATGGTGTGTTGGAAAAAGTGTGTTGGGGGTGGTGTGTTGGGGATGGTATGTTGGGATGGTGTGTTGGGGATGGTGTGTTGTGGATTGTGCGTTGGGAATGGTGTGTTGGGAATGGTGTGTTGGGGGATGAAATGTTGATGATCGTGTGTTGGTGATGTGTGTTGGTGATGGTGGGTTGGAAATAGTGTGTTGGGGGTGGTGTGTTGGAAATAGTGTGTTTGGGGTGGTGTGTTGGGGGTGGTGTGTTCGGGATGATGTGTTGATGATGGTTTGTTGGTGATAGTGTGTTGGTGATGGTGTGTTGGAAATGGTGTGTTGGGGGTGGTGTGTTCGGGGTGGTGTGTTGGGGGTGGTGTGTTTGGGATGGTGTGTTGGGGAGGGTGAATTGTGGATGGTGTGTTGTGGATGGTGTGTTGGGGATGGTGCGTTGGGAATGGTGTGTTGTGGATGGTGTGTTGTGGATGGTGTGTTGTGGATGGTGTGTTGTGAATGGTGTGTTGGGGATGGTGTGTTGGGGATGGTGTGTTGGGGATGGTGTGTTGTGAATGGTGTGTTGGGGATGGTGTGTTGGGGATGGTGTGTTGTGGATAGTGGGGATGGTGTATTGTGGATGGTGTGTTGGGGAGGGTGTGGATGGTGTGTTGGTATGGTGTGTTGGTATGGTGTGTTGGAGATGGTGAATTGTGGATGGTGTATTGTGGATGGTGTGTTGGGGATGGTGTGTTGTGGATGGTGTGTTGGGGATTGTGTGTTGAGGATGGTGTGTTGGGGATGGTGTGTTGGAAATAGTGTGTTGGTGATAGTGTGTTGGTGATGGTGGGTTGGAAATAGTGTGTTGGGGGTGGTGGGTTGGGGGTGGTGTGTTCGGGATAATGTGTTGATGTTGGTGTGTTGGTGATTGTGTGTTGGTGATGGTGTGTTGGAAATAGTGTGTTGGGGGTGGTGTGTTGGGGGTGGTGTGTTGGGGGTGGTGTGTTGGGGATGGTGTGTTGGGGATGGTGAATTGTGGCTGGTGTGTTGGGGATGGTGAATTGTTGATGGTGTGTTGGGGATTGTGAAATGTGGATGGTGTGTTGTGGATGGTGTGTTGGGGATGGTGTGTTGTGGATGGTGTGTTGGGGATGGAGTGTTGGAGATGGCGTGTTGTGGATGGTGTGTTGGGGATGGTGAATTATGGATGGTGTGTTGTGGATGGTGTGTTGGGGATGGTGTATTGGTGATGGTGAATTGTGGATGGTGTGTTGTGGATGGTGTATTGGGGATGGTGAATTGTGGAAGGTGAATTGTGGATGGTGTGTTGGGGATGGTGAATTGTGGATGGTGTGTTGTGGATGGTGTGTATTGGATGGTGTGTTGGGGATGGTGTGTTGAGGATGGTGTGTTGTGAATGGTGTGTTCGGGATAGTGTTTTGGAAATAGTGTGTTGGTGATAGTGTGTTGGAAATAGTGTGTTAGGGGTGGTGTGTTGGGGATGGTGTGTTGGTGTGGTGTGTTGTGTTGGGGATGGTGTGTTGTGGATGGTGTGTTGGGGATGGTGTGTTGGGGATGATGTGTTGATGATGGTGTGTTGGTGATAGTGTGTTGGTGATGGTGCGTTGGAAATAGTGTGTTGGTGGTGGTGTGTTGGGGGTGGTGTGTTGGGGATGGTGTGTTGGGGATAACATTGTACTGGGTTTCAGTACTTATTTTATTTAAAGATTTCTTGCTGCATGTTGTTGTTTTTTTTAGCGTTCGCCTTATTTCTTTATTCCCCAAGGCGGTATGCGTTGCACTACGGTTTTTATTTTGCGCCGGTCGGCTCAGTGCATCCGACTTCTGCCTGTATTTTATGTAAGGATATGCTGCCTCCTGCATTTTTTAAGGGTTTGCTTCCCCAGGGTAACAGTACTTCAGTGCCTTTCCCAACAGTACATCAATATCTTCCCTAAAAGTACATCAGTGCCTTACGTAACAGAACATCAATCCCTTCCCTAACAGTACATGAGTGCCTTCCCTAACAGTACATCAATCCCTTCCCTAACAGTACATCAGTGCCTTCCCTAATAGTACATCAGTGCTTTCTCTGATTATACATAAATGCCTTCTCTTACACTACATCAAGTAAGCCATGTCCGGTTTGGCAGACAAGCTACCGGAATTAAACTCGTTGCCATCGACGCGAACTCTAAGTGGTCTAACAACTCTGCTACATGAGAAGCTCATATGCACACATTGTCATGAAAGCAGTATCAGACATCACGTTCAAACATTCAAACAATACCATTTTCAGAAATTAGAAATGTTGAATTATAAACAAAACAGTAACATAAATAGATGATAATTTTTTCAAATGTCCAATTGTAAAAACAGCAAATTCAACGTACATGTATCTTTAAGAGAAGCCATTACAAACAATTGCAGAAGGAGAACCAGTCTTTGAATCTGTCTTAATGAGAAAACTCAATGGGACGATAACGTTGTTATTCCTCCACGCGCCAAATGGAAACATAGAATGCTAATGATCGCAACATTAAGTTAAACATCGCCGATCTGAAGTTTAACCACCAGGATACGTCATGTGATGGAGGCAGAGTTATTTAATGCATTCAAAAATAGATTGGATGCTCAGTTATTTTTACTATTGGTGGAGTGGAATAAACTGGCTGTATACAGACTCTATAAAGCTTACAAACCAGTGTAATGAAGTTAATTTAAGTTACGAAGGCAGCATTTGTCAGACATCAGTTCCTGGTGTGGTTATAACATTTCCCTATGATTGAGTCCAGTGAAACATGTTCCAATCTACTTAACTGTAAGAGGGTATCTGGTACAGTTAGAGAAGACACATCAGTGAGGAAGAAAATGTATTACCCCACCTCCTAAAACACTGGAACCTAGTAGTGATCTATAGCGTTCCATCACTGACTGCTAGTAGTGATCTATATCGTTCCATCACTGACTGCTAGTAGTGATCTATAGCGTTCCATCACTGATTGCCATTTCTGCTGAACGATTCTCGTTAACTTTTACAACCAGCGAGATTCAACAACCATCAGACCACATTGCTCAACGCCATCTGCTGAGATAGGATGATGCTTATGGAAATTAGATTCCGGGACTAATAAATAAAGTGTACACGACATACGCGAAGAAAATCATATGTTGAGAAAGCGTCATATTGGCGTGTCTCTCCGACTGATGCAGATACCTTGGGAGAGGTGAAGCATGAATGGTTGTTCAGTGTGCAGTGATGTCTGATCAGCTAAATATATAACATGATGTAATTGTTTCATCTACAGATCCTCATACACAGAAACAAGGGCATAAGTATGGGGGTTGACATATGAATGGGGTTGTCATCTGAATGGGGTTGTCATCTGAGTGATGTTGTCATCTGAGTGATATTGTCTTCTGAGTGATATTGTCTTCTGAGTGGGCGTGTCTTCTGAGTGGGTTTGTCTTCTGAGTGGGTTTGTCTTCTGGGTGGGTTTGTCTTCTGAGTGGGTTTGTCTTCTGAGTGGGTTTGTCTTCTGTGTGGGTTTGTCTTCTGTGTCTTTCCCGCAGTCAACTTTTGAGATAACAGAGGGCTTCCCCTGCAACTCAAGACTTCCCCTGCAACTCAGGACTTCCCCTGCAACTCAGGACTTCCCCTGCAACTCAAGACTTTCCCTGCAACTCGGAGCTTCCCCTGCAACTCACGTCACCTAAACTACACTTTTATTTTCATTCGTTGCAACGTGAAATACATCAGTGTGACTGACCTTGAACTTCGTTCCCACTTCAATCAATACCTCAATGACATCCCAGATCTTCGGCACTCCTATTATCAATCACGTCAATAGTCTGCAGTGTAGACATCAGAGTCACTGACATCCTGCTCCTCCGATGACCGACATCGGTTTGAGCTTGAGAATCGCTTGATTTTCCTTATAGGTTGCCTCAAACCTCACGGTTTGAATACATTCTATAACATACTTCCCTTCTCATTCTGCTCTCTTTTCCCTTCAATTTCTCTTTCTCTGTAGGCCTCTCTGTCTCTCTCTCTCTCTCTCTCTCTCTCTCACTCTGTCCCTCTCTTTCTATCTAGTTAATGTTGTTTATTTATTAATTTATGTACTAATGTACTTAATTTGTTCAAGACATATGCTCCACATGAAACTTTATGAGTATGTGCGTCTCTTGATAACTGTTGTTTTTAATTGTTGCGATCAGTTCTTTGTTGTTTTGTTTTTGTTCACATTTCGTGTGTTTTTGATCATGTGCAATAATTCTGACCATTTCTAGTTTGGTCCACTCTATTTCATAACTGGCATACTCTGTGTCACGCTTTCCTGGCACATCCTGGTATGACGGCCAAATTATACCGCACATTTTACATCATGTATTGTTCTTTTTAATTATGATGTGTTAGTTGTTTTCGTTCATTCTTTGTCCATGACGAAGTTCTTGTGGTCGAAAGGTAAGTATCGTTTTGCTTTTGTTCCGGTGCGGTCACTGAGCTTATACCTATTCGCATTTTAAAAATAGAGAATTAGTAGAATTAGTGTCTACCACTTCATCCCAGACAATAGCTACTGTGTCTACCTTACCTGTTGGGTCTACGTGTTCAGGAGTTGAGTTAACTTAATTTCTCCCGCTCCCTTTCCCTGCAATAATTGTTCAATCTTTAGCTCCCTTAATCAACTTTTAGGGAAACCTGATAACATTAATTTACATTGCCTGTTTTATCGCAATGGTTCTTTAATGGTTATGTTGCCAACCCCACGTACTTCTGTAGTCGAGTCTAACGTCATGCTGGTCTAACGAAACACTGGTCCTTTTCTGCATGCACTGAGACCTACTGGCTCGGGTTACATCAGCTAGAATAAATCGATAATATAGAAACAGTAACGCCTGGATAACACAAGTGTGAATCCTGGGAGCAATATGTTCACTGCAATCTTCTAAGTATGTCGAAATGGGCTAATAAAGAGGGATGTGTATGGGGATAGCAATCTCATCATACAGAACAAATCGCTACAGAAACTGCACATTTGAAAGAACAGGCAATTCTCTTTGGCGACGACTTTAGTATGAAGCCAACTGAATCGGTGTACCTATGATCCGCAGGAAGCGATACGGAGTCCAGAATTGTATGGGTAAAAACACAAAGAGTATATTACGATCAGACAGTCTCTGTGATGGACTAGGAACATGAACAGGTCTGCACATAAATGTTAACTGCGAATATAAATGCGTGTACAATGTATGGTGGATAAATATGTGTTTATGTGTGTACGCATAAATGCATTTACGTATATGTATGATCATTTATATGTTTATACAAGTTGAATGTGTGTGCGCATTTTCATGATGATGTATGTATTATGTGTGATACATTGTACTGTGTAGTTTGTATACGTATTACACATACATGTATGTGTGTATACCATATATTTATGAGTGCATAAATTAACTTATGTGGGTATGAATGCATTTGATTTTCCCTTATGTAGAAGTATGTGTGCCTTCCTGGTTCTTCTTCTTCTTCTTCTTCTTCTTCTTCTTCTTCTACTTCTTCTTCTTGTTTTTGTTTTTCTTATTTATCTTTTTTCCACTTCTTCTTTTTCTTTTTCTTCTTCTTCTTCTTCTTCTTATTATTATTATTATAAATTTTATTATTATTATGCATTCGCTCACAAATACCTCCTCGTTTATATCCATCATGAACTTGGCAGTCTATTACATAACAGTTTATTCGTTAATGTGGGGTTAGGATGGCCATATTGTCACTTTGCGCATCTCGTGAAGCCGACATAATAGTTGTCTATCACAAGTGATGAAGACCACTCTCTTTGCTCAGCCGTGTGGACAGTCGTATCTCTTGCTGTGTCCGCTGAAATGGGTGACTTGCGCGGTGATTTGGATTAAAGTGAGGAAGAAACTGCGCCTTTTGTCAACCTCACTCACAGAGCCTAAGCTACCTTTTGAAAGTGGCAAGACATTCATCGAGACGACTGGAGATAGCATAGGATGCAGATTTTGCCTCAGGGTTACCACCGAAGCCTTTCCGTAAGCATGTAACCCGCAGGGTAGAAAGGTGGGATGGCATCTAACGCAGTTTGTCGTGCCTTTTCGATAACCACAAAAGGTCGTATGGACAACACTCAGCGTGTGAGTGAGACTGGCATCTCTTCCCAGCTGTATTCAGCTCATCATAGTAGCATCTAAAATTCTCACACGCCAAATTCGTGAAGGTGAACCGGCAGAACTAACCCGTGAAATACGACACAGGTATAAGCGTAGTGCCATTCAGCCGGCGTCCAGACCAGGATAAAGTAGAAATCACAAAAAAGAACAAAATAACAAGTCCAGACGGAAAACAACACCACGTTTTCGTGAACACAAGTGTAAGTCGTCGACTAGTGTGAATTCTGGGCATATCCGTGGTCTGGCGGCATCCATAATGATCCAAAACAGTAGAGAAAAGTAGACTCGCAGCCAGTTATGGCGCCATCTTTGTGTGTGTGCCACCCTATACATAGAGCTATATGTGCCCTGTGCCCTCTCCACACACAAAAAACATTCTTCTACATTATTCCCCTCTCTCATACTCTCTCCCCTCAACCACCTTTCCCATATTATCTCCCCTCAACCAACTCTCCCCTATTATCTCCCCTCAACCACCTCTCCCATATTATTTCCCAACCACCTCTCCCATATTATCTCCCCTCAACCACCTCTCCCATATTATCTCCCCTCAACCACCTCTCCCATATTATCTCCCCTCAACCACCTCTCCCATATTATCTCCCATCAACCAACTCTCCCATATTATCTCCCCTCAACCACCTCTCCCATATTATCTCCCCTCAATCCCCTCTCCCATATTATCTCCTCTCAACCACCTCTCCCATATTATCTCATATCAACCAACTCTCCCATATTATCTCTCCTCAACCACATATCCCATATTATCTTCCCTCAACCGCCTCTCCCATATTATCTCCCCTCAACCACCTCTCCCATATTATCTCCCCTCAACCGGGGACGGCGTGGCCTAGTGGTTAAGTGGCACGGCTCACAACCAGAAGGTGCTGGGTTCGTTCCTCATCACAGCACCGGCCATTACCCCAGGGAAGCAAACCCTTAGAAAATGCAGGAGGAAGCAGACCCTTACATAAAATGCATGCTGAAGTCGGATGCATTGGGCCGATAGGCGCAAAATAAAAACCACAGTGTAACGCACACCCGCCTTGGGGAATTGAGAAATAAGGCGAACGCAAAAAAAAAAAAAAAAAAAAAAAAAAAAAAAAAATCTCCCCTCAACCAACTCTCCCATATTATCTCCTCTCAACCACCTCTCCCATATTATCTCCCCTCAACCACCTCTACTGTATGTTCTCACCTCAACCACCTCTGCCATATCATGTCGCCTCATCCACATCTCCATATTATCTCCCCTCAACCACCTCTCCCATATTATCTCCCCTCAGTCACCTCTCCCCTAGTATCTCCCTTCAACCACCTCTCCATATTATCTCGCCTCAACCACCTCTCCCATATTATATCCCCTCGACCTAATGTGGCATCTGGAATTTTCACAGCAAGCAGGCTTTAGACAGCACAGATCCACTGAGGACCAGGTCATCCTCATAGCCCAGGAAATAGAAGATGCCTACCAGGCACAGAAACACACAGTAGCGGTTTGGGTGGGCCTGGAAAAGGCATTTGACAAAGTCTGGAAAGACGGACTTAGAGTCAAGCTAAGGAGAAGTGAAGTTTGTGGGAGAATGTACAAGTGGATCAACCACTACCTCAAAAAAAGAACGGCCAGAGTCCAAGTACAAGGGCAGATGAGCAAAAAGGTGACACTCGAGCAGGGAGTACCCCAAGATGGAGTACTGTCACACACACTCTTCCTGGTGAATATAAACGACATTACAGAGAATATACCAAGAAGAGTCCATAGCTCAATGTTTGCAGACGATCTGGCTATGTGGACCTCTGAAAAGAATCTCACCATAGCAAGAAATCGGATGCAGCAGGCCCTAACATCGCTGGAAGAGTGGGCAAACTCATGGCTAGTCAAAATAAACGAGGAGAAAACCACATGTACAATATTCTCACTTTCAATCAAACCAAAAAACACCAAATTAAGTCTAAATGGCAAATTCCTGCAGCCAAACGACAACCCAAACTATCTGGGAGTGACATTTGATCGGCGCATGACATGGAAAAGTCAGATCGAGAGAAACCGAATGAGAGCCAGAGAAAGAATGGCAATCATGAGGAAACTTGCTGGCACAAGCTGGGGAGCTGACGAAAGTATACTAAAGAAACTGTACACTGGAAGAGTGAGACCAGTTCTCGAGTATGGCATTGCGGCATGGACAACAGCAGCAAAGGCGAACTTCGATAAAGTTAGCAAACTTCAAAACCAAGCCATGAGAGTTATAACAGGAGGCATGAAGTCAACGCCAATTGTAGAACTTGAAAAGATTTCAAAACTGCAATCCATGACCGATAGAAGAGACTGCAGAGCCCAGCTGCAGTCAGAGAAACTCCGAAGACTGACTGACCCTCCAATGCACCAGAGACTAAACAATTTGGGAAATGGGAAACTAAAGCGGAGAAACTTTGCAGAAATAGCCAAAGCAAAGATGCACGACGATCCCATAAATGCACTAACACCACCAAAGCCCATCACTACTGTACGAAAACCTACCTGGAGGCAGGATATATTTCCAGAGGTGGTAGAAAATATACCAGGTATTGGAAACAAAAACTGCCAGACTGAAAAAGAAAGGAGAGATACTACCTTAAGCTTTATATCGAAAAACTACCCAAGCATGGACTGGACCCATGCATACACCGACGGTTCTGTAACAAACACTACACAGAACGGAGGGGCAGGAGCACTCTTGAACCTACCAAATGGCAGAAAAATAACACTTTCATTCGCTACTGGTAAGTACACAAGCAATTTCAGAGCGGAGGCAGAGGCACTGAGGGCGGCAGTGGTAGAAATGGTTACACATAAAGAAAATGAAAGCCATGCAATCCTGCTTACATATGCTCTGGCCGTAGTCACAGCGCTAAAAAGCCAGAAAAACACTGAGCTTAATGACTTAAGAGCAGTACTCTGTCAACTATGCCAGCAGTCCGCACCAAAAAGGGTAGTGGTACAGTAGGTCCCATCACACTGCAACATCCAAGGCAACGAAGAGGCAGACAGACTGGCAAAAGGAGGTGCAAGACTACCACAAACAGATACTAGTATGACGTACGAAGAGTCAAAACGGCTTATTAAAGCCAGATACATGACCAAACGGGAAACTGAACATACCGGCTACACCATAAACGATGCCTATTACCAGTTGAACAGAAGAGAGCAGGTCGTTGTCTTCAGACTTCGCACTGGCCACAATAGACTGAGGTACCAGCTATTCAACAAATTGAAGATAGGTGGTACTGACGAATGCCCGTGTGGTACCTGGAAAATGACCGCTGAGCATCTGCTGCAGAACTGCCAGACATACGAGGATCAGAGAGAGCAGATGTGGCCATCACCAGTGGAACCACGAGACAAGCTCTATGGCAGTGTCGACAGCCTCAGGATGACCGCCGCTTTTTTCGAAAAAATAATGGTTACTGTCTGACTGCGTACGATGAAGAAGAAGAAGATATCCCCTCGACCTCCTCTCCCATATTATATCCCCTCGACCTCCTCTCCCATATTATATCCCCTCGACCTCCTCTCCCATATTATATCCCCTCGACCTCCTCTCCCATATTATATCCCCTCGACCGCCACTCCCATATTATATCCCCTCGACCACCACTCCCATATTATATCCCCTCGACCACCACTCCCATATTATATCCCCTCGACCACCACTCCCATATTATATCCCCTCGACCGCCACTCCCATATTATATCCCCTCGACCACCACTCCCATATTATATCCCCTCGACCACCACTCCCATATTATATCCCCTCGACCACACTTCCCATATTATCTCCCATCAACCACACTTCCCATATTATCTCCACTCAACCACGAGTCTCCAAAACCCGTAATCTGACCTCCCCTCTAGCACCGCAACGAGCCGCTAAAATAAATTACTGACGATGAAGTCCATGGAACCCCATTTATTGAATTGACTTCCCCCTGCCTCTGTGGGAGACATGAACTTTTAATTCATCCCAGGGGAGATGTGCCCCCGAACGTCGCACGCTGTTTGTCAGATGATGGGATGTAAAGTACCGAGTGACACTCGCTGCGCGGGAATTCCCGAATGTTGTACTTTAATCAAATTCTGAACATGATCGATAATTAATCTGCAAGATTAATAGTTTATGGCATGGTAACAGAACACCCCTATCAATATCATGTGAATGGCTAGTGACGCAGCCGATCACTGTCCTTGACAGTCAAGTGACCAATGAGAGCTTGATCTCTCCATATGCTCTTGCTGGTTCTAGCGCTCTTGTCATGGCCACCGAAGACATGTTCTCAACCGTCAGAAACATAAATTAGATGTGTTTTCTGTGCCCGACTGCAAACTATGGGCTACGTTGAGTGCTACACTACAAACTATGGGCTTTGGTTCAGTACTACACTACAAACTATGGGCTTAGGTTTAGTACTACACTACAAACTATGGGCTTACGTTGAATGCTACACTGCAAACTATGGGTTTAGGAGGAGTGCTACACTACAAACTATGGGCTTAGGTTCAGTGCTACACTACAAACTATGGGCTACGTTGAGTGCTATACTACAAACTATGGGCTTAGGTTTAGTACTACACTACAAACTATGGGCTTACGTTGAATGCTACACTGCAAACTATGGGCTTAGGTTCAGTACTACACTACAAACTATGGGCTTAGGTTTAGTACTACACTACAAACTATGGGCTTACGTTGAATGCTACACTGCAAACTATGGGCTTAAAAGGAGTGCTACACTACAAACTATGGGCTTAGGTTCAGTGCTACACTACAAACTATGGGATTAGGTTCAGTACTACGCTACAAACTATGGGCTTAGGTTCAGTGCTACACTACAAACTATGGGCTTAGTTTCAGTGCTACACTACAAACTATGGGATTACGTTGAGAGCTACACTACAAACTATGGGCTTAGGTTCAGTGCTACACTACAAACAATGGGTTTGCGTTGACCGCTACAATCATACGTGGAACACACCTAAAATTGATTCTAATTTGACTAAATAACTTCTTCAACAGCTTCTCATTTGTCATTGCTCATGCCTACATGCGCCCGTTATCATGGACTTCCTGTCGTACATAATAGCTGTCCCTCGTTGTCGATGAGGACCGCCGACATCATCCTTGTCACAGATTTCCCTGTTGGGTGTGGGTGCGCATGTGGCTGAACAGGCCAATGCGAGCACGAAAACATCTGCTACATATCGGGCACACGAGGTTTGTAGAAGGGGATGGTGTTCCCGCTGCTCGGGATTTCCGCGTCTCGCGTCTGTTCTGGGATTTCACAACACGGTCATCTTCACCGGCAGCTACACCCGATTTGACTGCGCTTCTCCAGTCAGATCTGTTTTGCGCAAGACATTCCCAGGTGTCGATGTCTATCTGGCAACTTTTTAGTGAGTCCTTCAGACCGTCTTTAAAACGTTTCTTTGGGCGCCCTCTCTCGCGCCATCCGTCACTCAGCTCGCCGTAGAGAAGCTTCTTTGGGTGCCGTTCGTCTGACATACGGACGAGGTGTCCGGCCCATCCTAGTCGTGCTTTTTCTAGCAGTGCATGGATGCTGGGCATGTTAGCCCTCGAGAGAACCTCGATGTCAGTGACACGATCTTGTCATCGGATGTGGAATATTCGCCTCAGGCAACCTGTGTGGAAGTGGTTTAACCTCCTTGCATGTCCAGAGTATACAGTCCAGCTTTCGCAAGCGTATAGTAGGGTTGGAATGATGGTTGCACGGTAGACTTTGAATTTGGTCTTGACGCTGATGCCACGACGTGCCCAGACCATCGTGCGCATTCTACCAAAGGCTGTGCTGGCCTTTGCTATTCTGCTTGCCACCTCATCGTCTAGGCTGACAGATCTCGACAGCGTGCTGCCCAGATATGTGAATTTGTCTACGGCATTCAACGTCTGCCCGCTGACTGTAGTCTCTGGTTTTGTGTACGGCATGCCTGGTGCTGGCTGGTACATGACCTCTGTTTTTTTGGCATTTATGGTCAGGCCAAAATTTTCGCATGCGGCAGAGAACTGGTCCATTCCAACCTGCATGTTCAGTTCTGAGTTGCTCATTAGAGCGCAGTCGTCAGCAAATACAAACTCCCTGATTATGTCGCCAGCCACTTTGGTTTTGGCCTTCATTCTTCTGGAATTGAGTAACTTGCCATCTGTGCGGTACTTTATGGGTATTCCAAGCTCCAATGATCTGAAGGCGTCTGTCATCGTGGCCGCGAACATCATGCTGAACAAAGTCGGGGCGAGTACACATCCTTGTAGCAGGCAAGATCCTAGCGCGCTTTCTGCTAAACAGGCTCAACAAACACCTTGAACAAAGCCACCACCTCCCAGAAAGCCAATGTGGATTCAGAGCCGGAAAAGGAACAGTGGACATGATTTTTGCCGCTCGCCAAGTACAAGAGAAGTGTCGAGAGCAAAATCAGGCCTTGTACACCACATTTATTGATTTGACAAAGGCATTTGATACAGTAAACAGAGGAGGACTGTGGATGATAATGTCTAAGTTTGGCTGCCCCAACAAGTTCATAACAATGGTGAAACAGCTACACGAAGGCATGTGTGCTCGTGTACTGGACAGCGGTGCAATCTCTAATACGTTTCTAGTATCAAAATGGAGTAAAACAAGGATGTGTACCCGCCCCTGTCGTACATACTGTTCATCAATTGGGACTCTGGCCCGCATTGACCTTAAACTCCTAAATCTAGTCAGTGTCTCATTTCTATTCTCGACTCAGTGTCATCGAGTGTGTCCCTCATTACAGATTAATGTACGTAACAAATACTCGAATTTGTTGTATATTAACACATACAAACAGCAACAATAATAAAAACACACGAGCGAAAATATACATCAACACAAGATTCCCAAGCTGTCTCTCAAAACAAGATCCTCCTGCTAATCTCACCCGATTTAATTTAACAGCTAAAATGCAAATATATTCTTGCGAAGGTGAGTAGGTATATTGGTACATAGACATGTTAATCAGAGTCAGGCAAAATACGCTGGTCATGAATAACTCCACACTCCCCCCCCCCACCCTTTCAAACCCTCGACTCCACTGCCACGTAGCCCTCCCTGGAAACGGATTGTCCTTCTTGGCAGTCTGACTAAGGGGGGGGGGGGGGGGTGATCGACGGGATCCCCGTAGTAGTGGACACGCAGATGAAGCCAAGCATTGTACAGCTGCCTGGAGGACCCGGCTCACCTTCATAAACCTGCTAGGGATGTGATAAAAGCTACTGCAACAAGCCGCTAAACCTCCTTTCCAGAGCGTACAAAACATACTCAATATGTGCATTTACAACAACAACAACAACACACATATATGAAATAGGCCCGTCAGTTGTGTGTGTCCTCACTTGAATGCAAGTAGATACCCATAATATAATGTCTACACCACCTGAGGTAAAAGTTGAGTCATTAAGAGTTATCTCTTCCTTTACCTCGGGTTTACAGTGCCATGGCAGACCGCATTGGATGATTGGAAGTATATTTGTTCAAGACGTATGTTCCATGGGAAACTTGAAAGGTTTTATTTGTTTCGGTAAAAGAGATATTTGTTCAAGACGTATGTTCCATGGGAAACTTGAAAGGTTTTATTTGTTTCGATAAAAGAGATATTTGTTCAAGACGTATGTTCCATGGGAAACTTGAAAGGTTTTATTTGTTTCGGTAAAAGAGATATTTGTTCAAGACGTATGTTCCATGGGAAACTTGAAAGGTTGTATTTGTTTCGGTAAAAGAGATATTTGTTCAAGACGTATGTTCCATGGGAAACTTGAAAGGTTTTATTTGTTTCGGTAAAAGAGATATTTGTTCAAGACGTATGTTCCATGGGAAACTTGAAAGGTTTTATCTGTTTCGGTAAAAGAGATATTTGTTCAAGACGTATGTTCCATGGGAAACTTGAAAGATTTTATTTGTTTCGGTAAAAGAGATATTTGTTCAAGACGTATGTTCCATGGGAAACTTGAAAGGTTTTATTTGTTTCGGTAAAAGAGATATTTGTTCAAGACGTATGTTCCATGGGAAACTTGAAAGGTTTTATTTGTTTCGGTAAAAGAGATATTTGTTCAAGGCGTATGTTCCATGGGAAACTTGAAAGGTTTTATTTGTTTCGGTAAAAGAGATATTTGTTCAAGACGTATGTTCCATGGGAAACTTGAAAGGTTTTATTTGTTTCGGTAAAAGAGATATTTGTTCAAGACGTATGTTCCATGGGAAACTTGAAAGGTTTTATTTGTTTCGGTAAAAGAGATATTTGTTCAAGACGTATATTCCATAGGAAACTTGAAAGGTTTTATTTGTTTCGGTAAAAGAGATATTTGTTCAAGACGTATGTTCCATGGGAAACTTGAAAGGTTTTATTTGTTTCGGTAAAAGAGATATTTGTTCAAGACATATATTCTTTTAAAAAAACTTGAAAGGTTTTATTTGTTGCGGTAAACGAGATATTTGTTCAAGACGTATACTCTATAAAAAACTTGAAAGGTTTTATTTGTTTCAGTAAAAGATATATTTGTTCAAGACATATACTCTATAAAAAACTTGAAATGTTTTATTTGTTTCGGTAAAAGAGAGTCGACCGAGTAGTTCTTGGGTTGAAAATATGACGGTCAATGTAACCTTCCATGCATGTCGCAAACGATAACTTAGGTTGGGTGTGTACAGGGCTGGTATTCTTATTGAATACAGCTATTACCATGATACCTCAACTGCAAATGCTCGGATACATGATTTATGCACAGGGGTCAGCTGTAGTGGTGACGCTATGCTTCACTGGGAACGGACAGGCAGAACATCAATTAATTTAAGAGTACACTAAAATGCCCACACACACATGTACGCACATATATACATGCACACCTACATACACACATATGTATGTATATACATACACACATACATGCATGCATACATACATACATACATACATACATGCATGAATGCATGCACGCACGCACGCACGCACGCACGCACACACATATACATACATACATACATACATACATACATACATACATACATACATACATACATACATACGTAAACGTAGGTGCGTGTGTGTACGGGTGTGGATGTGTGTGTGTGTGTGTGCAAGTGTGGATGTGTGTGTGTGTTCTACTAACGTTGTTACCTTGCCCTCTCGTTAACTTCCTAGGTCTGGTGTTGCTGCTAGAACTAACCTAGTTCTATTCCTATTACCGTTTCCCATGAATGCTGCAACAACTAACCTAGTTCTATTCCTATTACCGTTTCCCATGAATGCTGCAACAACTAACCTAGTTATATTCCTATTACCGTTACTAATGAATGCTGCTAGAACTAACCTAGTTCTATTCCTATTACTGTTACTAATGAATGCTGCTACAACTAACCTAGTTCTATTCCTATTACCGTTACTAATGAATGCTGCTACAACTAACCTAGTTCTATTCCTATTACCGTTTCCCATGAAGGCTGCTACAACTAACCTAGTTCTATTCCTATTACTGTTACTAATGAATGCTGCAACAACTAACCTAGTTCTATTCCTATTACCGTTACTAATGAATGCTGCTACAACTAACCTAGTTCTATTCCTATTACTATTACTAATGAATGCTGCTACAACTAACCTAGTTCTATTCCTATTACCGTTACCCATGAATGCTGCAACAACTAACCTAGTTCTATTCCTATTACCGTTACCCATGAATGCTGCAACAACTAACCTAGTTCTATTCCTATTACCGTTACCCATTAATGCTGCTACAACTAACCTAGTTCTATTCCTATTACTGTTACTAATGAATGCTGCTACAACTAACCTAGTTATATTCCTTTGGCCGTTACCAATGAATATGTTTCCAATGGCAGACGTTACATGAATTGATTTATCTGTAATCACGAGTTCCCAGGTCGCGAACTTGTTTCTCCTATTTCTTGTATTATGTTTTTGTGGAGGCTTTTCGTATTGTTATTGGATTCTTTTTAAACGTTTGCATTGAACCTTATGGTGCTGTAACATTTTTTGCCATTGCTGTCAGTTCACTGTTATGTCTTTTCTTTTATATTCTCCAAACCATTTGTGTTTTCTGTTCTGCAACATTGTTACTGTTCCCTTTCTTGGTGTGTTGTTTCTCTGCTTGTTCTATTCTGTTCTTGCATTGATATTGTCGCTATGTATTTTTGATTCCAGTAGCAACAATTGTTTGTGATATTGTTTTAATTTATTTGTTGGTTAAGTTTGTTTGTTCTCTTTCTATTGATTTAATATGTTTTCTTCAACTATAGAATGAGTCTGTTTTAGTTATGCGATCATTTCATTTGTACTATCTATCTATCACTGTTATATATTTTCCAATATTACTTATTCCTATCCATGTTACTGTTACATGCGATATATCTTTGTCATGAATATGTTTAACATGTTCTTTATACATTTTCTACGCCTCATTTTCTACGTGTGATATTTCATTTGGTTCACCTTTCCTGATCTATCATCTTCCTGTTCCACTGGATATTAATGTTCACTTGAGCAAATGTTTAATCTTCATGTACTTTACTAGCAGGAAATGTAATTACATGGGTTGTGTAATAGAGTATTGCAACTAGCCTCGGTAATCGATAACGTCAGTTTGAAATCAATTAAGCAAGCAAGATGTTCTATTTTCTGGTGAAGTATGAAAACGACAACAGAAAAACACATTTGTGATGTCATGCTATGTTCAAGTGTAGTTTTAATTATAGCCTTTAGCACTCCGAAGACTGCCTGCCACAGTCAAACTTGACTCACTTTAGAAAAAAAGAATTTATATTTTTTTTTTAGATAAACCCTACCAATAGCCATTTTTTACTGTTGAAACGTCGCGTCCATCTACACCGGCTGTTTGCCGGTAAAAGTATCGTATGTTAGATTACAAATGGCTTTTGAACGATTTATTTTCTTATTTCGCCGATTGGAGCTGGCCAACTTTTTGGGGAAAGGTGAAGTAGATTGTAAGGGGGGATCTTTATCTAGTAGATCTGTTTATTTTGTTTCTTTAGATCTAATAACTTCGCTTGAATTAGAAACTAACAGTTGTGCCGATATTATACACACAGTATTGATACTTTGTAGTGGTTTCCATGGATTTCTATCGAAGCGACTAGGTCTAGCCGGGAAAGTCCAAATATTTTTGTTTTTTCAAATCATTTAAATTTTCATCTTCTTGTATCTCAGAAACTAACCATCACACACGAAAAACAATAACATCAAAAATCTCTTTTATCATTTACGTCTCTACACACAAGAAAATAATTTTTATTGACCAACAAACAGAACAGTAACAATTTTTGAAAGTCAACTACCATAGCAAAATATAAAGTTGTGAAAAATTTCCAACACTTTTGGCAGCGTGCTAAAGGTTTAAGGAGAATTCTCATTGATAAACTAATACACGTTGTCCAGCCATTCTTACGTCACCATCTCTAGCAGTGGACGGGATAGTGATTGGCCTTCATTCTAACATCACCATCTCTAGCAATGGACGGTAGAGTGATTGGCCTTCTTTCTTACATCACCATCTCTAGCAATGGACTAGAGAACGTGGCCTCGTATTAAATTCTTGACAATTAAGTATTAAACACAACAATCCGCTGCAGTGACACAAGCCTTGATGGCACGAAGGACGGCTTGGAAGGTCACGTAATGGCATTGTGAAATACAAGTGTAAAGATCTAGGTCAGTCCTGTCCGGAAAACATGGCTGTTAATAGGAACGATGAAAATCAGAAGACGAATAAGTGTATAATCAAAATGATCTTGGACCACATTACTGAATCATTCGCTCCTGTAGGCGCCGGGGTCATTGATGGCATCGCGCCGCCATTAACAGAGCTCTGGACTGCTCTTTCTGTTTTTCTCCAGGTGTTACCATTAAATCGTAGCTCCCTCTCGCATTCTCTTCCTCGTGTATTGTTAGGTCTACCTCTATTTCTTTTCTCTTGAGGGTTCTATGTTATAACCTGCATGTCTATGTTGGACGGTTCCTTCAGTAACGTATGTCCTATCCAGCCTAATTGTCGTCTCTTAATGTGTTGCCTCAGTGGCCGTTGTTGGCTTTGTTTCCCCACATGTCTTCATTCCTGACCATGCCCTGTCACTTTATCTCCTTTATCCATCGTAGGCATCTGTTTGCTATATTGCATTAATGATTCTTCCTGTTCCACCTCAGACAGCAACACTTATTTTACACGGACCTTGAATTCTCTAGCTTTGGTGTGAATTTTGATTTCTCTGGACCGTCAAATGTTGTTTTACAGTTAGAAATGCCAGTCTTGATTTTTCAATTCTGGTCTTTGCATCTGCATCTGTATCTCCTGATGTTTAAATCGTGCTGCCCAAATAGGTAAAGGACATTACTAAATGGCTCTTAAAATTGTGAATGTCAATGGTGAGTCGGAACCATCTTTAACGACATGCCTCGCACATGATGATGATGTATGTTCCACCAGAAACGATGCTTCTAGGTATTGATGCCACCTTCAATCAGAAATAGGAGAACAACTGCAGCAAAACTGTGTGATAGTGATGGATTGTTCTCACTACAAGTAGCCTCGTTACGAGTACCGTCACTACAAATACCTTTACTACAAATACCCTCACTACAAATACCCTCACTACAAGTACCGTCACTACAAATACCCTCACTACAAGTACCCTCACTACAAATACCTTTACTACAAATACCTTTACTACAAATACCTTTACTACAAATACCCTCACTATAAATACCCTCACTACAAATACCCTCACTACAAGTACCGTCACTACAAATACCCTCACTACAAGTACCCTCACTACAAATACCTTTACTACAAATACCTTTACTACAAATACTTTACTACAAATACCCTCACTATAAATACCCTCACTATAAATACCCTCACTACAAGTACCGTCACTACAAATACCCTCACTACAAATACCCTCGCTACAAGTACCCTCACTACAAATACCCTCACTACAAATACCCTCACTACAAATACCCTCACTACAAATACCCTCACTACAAATACCCTCACTACAATTACGCGCACTACAAATACCCTCACTACAAATACGCTCACTACAAATACGCTCACTACAAATACGCTCGCTACAATTACCCTCACTACAAATACCGTCACTACAAGTACCCTCACTACAAGTACCGTCACTACAAGTACCCTCACTACAAGTACCCTCACTACAAGTACCATCACTACAAGTACCATCACTACAAGTACCATCACTACAAGTACCCTCACTACAAATACCCTCACTACAAGTACCCTCACTACAAGTACCCTCACTACAAGTACCCTCACTACAAATACCCTCACTACAAGTACCCTCACTACAAGTACCCTCACTACAAATACCCTCACTACAAGTACCATCACTACAAGTACCCTCACTACAAATACCCTCACCACAACTATCCGCTCTGTCTCCCCTTTCCTGTCATCTGGTTGTAAGTTTTCATACTCGTTCTTGACTGCTATCTGGTACTGTTGCCGTATATCTGGCTACTTTAGCGCTCACCTGTTTATATTGAGTGTCTCTATGCCTTTGCGCCCCGTGACTTTGAGTTGTATATGCACTTTCATACGAACTGGCAGAAACAAGATGGAAAGGCACTGGATACACACAGAAAGATACACACATTTTCAAACATTCAGGACGCCAACAACATATAAGAGGAGCCTGTGTATTATTAAATAAAGAACTATACAATACATATGTGGATACTGAACACATAACGATCGATTGATGCTATTGAAAATCTGAGAAAGCTTGAGCCTGCCCATTCCTACAAACATATGCATCAAGTTTTTTTTAAATACAGCCACCTACAATAACACGAGGGCATAGCTACAAGCTGACTAAAGAAAAGTCCAGGTTAGATATTAGGAAATATTTTTTTAGTCAGAGAGTGGTGTCTGCTTGGAATGCATTGCCAGGGGAGGTAGTGGAGGCGCGGACAGTTAATGCATTTAAGAATAAACTGGATGCGCATAGCTTTTAGAGCAAGGTGATGTAAATGTAACTGGTTGTATACAGACTCTGCAGGGTCTTCTAAACCAGTATAAAGACGTTAAGTTAAGTTAAGCTCAGATTACAACGAATAACAATTAGAAGAATATTATGAAGACGTGAAACAGTTACTTAACACAGTGGCATCATCAGATATACTAATTGTTATGGGCGACATGAGTGCTATAAGGAAAAATGGAATATAAAAACATTGTGGGAAAATATGAAATTGGAAGAAAGAATGAAAGAGGAGAAAGAGTGATCCAGTTCTGCGAAGAAAAAATATTACGTATTTGTAACACGTTTTTTCAACAGCATATTAGAAAATTACATACAAGGAAAATCAGCCAAGCTAGCAAGATACTCTTGCGGATCCTATTAAGAAGGATAGACAAACGATTTGAATCTGAAAAGCAGGTTTTAGAAAAGACAAAGGGGCCAGGGACTACATATTCAATATGAGAAATATCTACGAAAAATGTATAGAGTTTAATATAGACCTGTACACTTGTTTCATTGGTTACACGAAGACTTTCGATACGGTAAAACATCAAAATCTGTGGAACATCATGAAGGAAATGCGGGTTTCTTGTACACATACATCTCATTGAAACATTAAACCAAGATCAACGAGCCGCTGTCGGAGTATCTGGGCAAACATAAGATTGGTTCGCAGTACAAAAGGGAGTCCGACAGGGATGTATCCTTTCACCTTATCTGTACAACATATATGCGGAATGTATCATGAGAAATGTTAGATAAGACGAGAATATTAACAGTTTTGATTCTTAAACGATTGGCTGATACGAGATTCCAGAATTTTGATACGCAGACGACACAGTGACACTATCAAAAAGTGCAGAAGGGCTAGAGCAGCTAATTTCAGCTGTAAATGGACACAGTAAAGATCAAAACCTATTTATAAACATAAACCAAAACAAAGATAATGACCACCGACAAAACACAATGTCAACATAAATTTACAATAGATGGTGAGGAAATAGATCAGGTCGAGCATTTTTAATATCTGAGCTCCAGTATTGACAAGAATGGCGACTGCTCAAAATAAATCAGAAGAAGAATAACCAAGGATATGCAGACATTGAACAGCCTGAAGAAATTATGGCAGAGCACCAACAAAACGACAAAAGTAAAAGTCTTGAGAGCCTGTGTTTTTCATGTGGTAGTTTATGGGTGTGAATCATGGACGATTACTAAAAATTCTAGACAAAGAATCGAATCCTTCGAGTCAGAATGTTACAGAAAGATCCACAGAATAATTTGGACGGAGAGAAAGACAAATGCAGACATTCGGCAAGAGTTGAGCATAGAGGAGAACTGGTTTATCAATTCCATTATGGCCAGAAAATGGTCACATCAAGAGACACAACGGTCTTGAGAGAACAATGATGGAAGGTATGGTGCCCGCCAAAAGAGGCAGGGGTAGACCAAGAAGAGGATGGTACTAAGATATCGAGGAGTGCCTGGGTACTGCTGTGGCGGAGGCTGGAGTTTTGGCAATCGAAAGAGTTTCTTCCAGACAGACTATGATAAGAGCGACGTTCTATAAAGAACATGCTACATGGTAGTTACATGGAAAAGCCAAGGTGATAAGACAAGAAATGATATTGATTTTAAAAATAGATTTAGAAATATTCTAAACAATACCAAGACATACCCAGGAGCTGACATCAACTCAGACCCCAATCCAATTTATATGAAAGTTTTAAGACCAGCTTCAAAACAAATATAATTTTAAATATTTCACAGAATCCAAACAAGCGTACGCACGCAGATGAGTTTGGCTTGACAATAAATAGAATCACAACCCTTATCTAGGCCCATATCGGAGTGCTGTCATGATGTAGATCAAACTATACCAGAGTTCGTGTGCTTCATTCATGTTTATCCTACGATCTCCTAGCTTTCTTCTATAATCCTGCAAGCTTTATCGATAATTTTGCGATCATCCCAACCTACAATCTAGCACCAGTGATTTACCGTTGACCTCTTGTTGATAAGCATTGTTCACAGATTATATCAACGATTTAATGGGTGGCACGAAAGGAGCGTCCAAGTGGATTGTAATTAACACAGCAATCATCTTTTGGAAACGACTTTTCAGTCGGCCAATCATTTAACTACTGGAGCATTACGGAAACATCATTGACAATAAAATCGCCATTCTGTTGAATTCAATCTACATCGAGGGACCGAGTAACATTACAGTCTGAGATATGTACTCAGCGCAAATGCGATGTGCTGATGGTCCTAGAGATTCAAGACGCAATCGCTGAGGGAAAACGAAAGATAGATGATCTGCTTAAATCTTCTAGAAACATGCAATATAGATGACATGTTGAGCGGGAATGAGAAGGCAATGCACGAAGTTGCACATTGGAAACATGTTGTAACGTGCCCAGGACATGGGAAGTAAGTCATGGCTTGGAAATACATTGTTCACAGTGTAGATATATATTTCGCTGACTCATCTTTCAGTTCCAAACAGGACACACCAGAGTCAATAGCCATTTGAACGGCATCAATCCGCAACACCTGCTGTTGTGCAGGCATTGCTCTGGCCCTGATGAAACAGTTAGACACCTACTCATTGAGTGCAAGGCGCTTGCGGGCATGAGGAAAATATTCTTACAAGAACCGCCGACAATTTCCAACACATTATACGGTGCAGTGAAACAACTGAAGAAGACCTGTATCTATCTATTAATGGCATTGGTCTGCCAAGAGCAGACTTCCACAGCAGCTATTGGATAACAACAACAACAACAGCAACTGACTAAATCGCACAACTAGAAAATATAACATTTGTTTCAATATGGTACACATATTTATTTCAACAGAATAGTCTGCTCTTGCTGTTAGCGCATCTGTAAATTATATTGAACACAGAGTTAAGGTCATTTCCAATTTCTTAAAAAAATAAGCTATACCCTTATATTCGGTGTATCTAAGCTTGCGTTCGAGTTAGTACTTCGTGCGCAGGCTCAACAGCAATTAATGTGTTTTGAATTTGAAAGCCAAATTTGAAAGTAAATACAACATGACATTTGTCATTGACAGGGTATGCCATAATAGATCAGATAAGAAGGCCAAATATTGGAGTTTTGGTTGGAGTTCACGAAGCACTTACTCTGTGTTGCTAATTGCTTTTTACTTAGGCAAATGACAAACAAGGAATGGAATTATTTGGTCTGTAAATATTTTGAAAGTAAATCTCTGTTGTTTGCTTTTTGAACTGGACTCTCTGATAATGTTTACTTGAATGCTGAAGCTTATATTTAGGTAAAAACAAATAGTTCTCGAAATCCATGTAGGTGTCTGTATTACTTTTTTGGAGTATTTTTTTCATGTTTTGATGCATATACTGATCATGTGTTTGTGTAGTTGTTTACTCGTAATGTTTGCATGTGTATTCGTACGTATGTATACTGGTAAATGTATGTTTACACCAAGATCAGGGCGGTCTTAAAGCATTACTGTAGGCCAGATGTGACCAGCGTAAAACTCTCATATGGTCCACGCTTGTAAGCAATATAGTTTTTATTATATGTATATACCACGTCCAGGTTTGACCAAACCGTCCTTCAAAAAATCACTATTCTGCTGTTTGAGGTTTGACCAAATCGTCCGTCAAAAAAGCACTATTCTACTGTTTGATCAAATCGTCCGTCAAAACAATTAATATTCTACTGTTTGAAGTTTGACCAAATTGTCCGTCAAAAAAGCACTATTCTACTGTTTGACCAAATTGTCCGCCAAAAAAGCAATATTCTACTGTTTGAAGTGAGCAAATCAGCGGATGAAAAAAGCAATATTCTGTTGTTTGAGGTTTGACCAAATCGTCCGTCAAAAAAAGCAATATTCTGTTGTTTGAGGTTTGACCAAATCGTCCGTCAAAAAAGCACTATTCTGTTGTTTCAGGTTTGACCAAATCGTCCGTCAAAAAAAGCAATATTCTGTTGTTTGAGGTTTGACCAAATCGTCCGTCAAAAAAAGCAATATTCTGCTGTTTGAGGTTTGACCAAATCGTCCGTCAAAAAAGCACTATTCTGCTGTTTGAGGTTTGACGAAATGGTCCGTCAAAAAAGCACTATTCTACTGTTTGAGGTTTGACCAAATCGTCCGTCAGAACAGTTAATATTCTACTGTTTGAGGTTTGACCAAATCGTCCGTCAAAAACCCACATTTGACCGTCTGCATGCAGTATAAGTGTTCCTCAGAAAATGTAGTATTACCAGCTACAAAAACGCAACGAGATCTCGCGGGGAATCTTTGGCTTGTCTTCCATAAAAAAAAGTTTTTTTTAATATACAAATTGCTGGCCCACGATCTATACATTATTGATTCATATCATGGGATATACTGGTGTCTTATTCACATTGAACAAGGAAGTGAGAGAACAATGGAATATGACAAGTATTTAGACGAGATTTATAGATCAAGAAATATCGTATGGTCGTCGTTTCATGTCGTGTCACTGTCCTCTATTAGTCAGTCCGGAGACGTTGTCTGATTATGTCACGCCCCTGTCCTCTATTAGTCAGTCCGGAGACGTTGTCTGATTATGGCACGCCCCTGTCCTCTATTAGTCAGTCCGGAGACGTTGACTGATTATGTCACGTCACTGTCCACTGTTAGTCAGTCTGGAGACGTTGTCGTCGTCTGATTATGTCATGCCCCTGTCCTCTGTTAGTCAGTCCGGAGACGTTGACTGATTATATCACGTCACTGTCCACTGTTAATCAGTCCGGAGACGTTGACTGATTATATCACGTCACTGTCCTCTGTTAGTCAGTCCGAAGAAGTTGACTGATTATGTCACGCCACTGTCCTCTGTTAGTCAGTCAGGAGACTAGTGTTGACGTCGTCTGATCATGTAACGCCACTGTCCTCTGCTAGTCAGTCCTGAGACTAGTGTTGACATCGTCTGATCATGTTACGCCACTGTCCTCTGTGCTCGATAGATCTATTCAGTTCAGTATAAATCTTCATCGCAATGATCGTGCTTGTGTCTTATAGATGTTTCTTGGACGCCCTGCCTTCTTTTTCTCTTTAATTTTGCCTGCCAGTATTTTGAACAGTAGACCTTCATGTCTTATACTGTGGGTAGCACATGACAATCTACCTTCGTGTATATTGTTCATAGTTGCTTGATCCGTTTTATGTCCAGCTCACTGTTTGCATCCTGCGACCACATCTAAAAAAAAGGATAAAGTCATTCCATCCATGTTTAACATCAGAACGTCGCTCCTATCACAGCCCATCCGAAAGCATCTCGATCACCATCTATTGCAAAATTGCCGGTCTGCTCCAGAGTCATGCCCAAGTATTCTTCGACATAGAGTGCTTCAATTCCTGGACATAGAGTGCTACAATTTCTGGACATAGAGTGCTACAATTCCTAGACATAGAGTGCTACAATTCCTCGACATAGAGTGCTACAATTCATGGATATAAAATGCTACAATTCCTGGACATAGAGTGCTACAATTCCTCGACATAGACTGCTACAATTCCTGGACATAGAGTGATACAATTCCTGGACATAGAGTGCTACAATTCCTGGACATAGAGTACTACAATTCCTGGATATAAAGTGCTACAATTCCTGGACATAGAGTACTACAATTCCTGGACATAGAGTACTACAATTCCTGGATATAAAGTGCTACAACTCCTGTACATAGAGTGCTACAATTCCTGGACATAGAGTGCTACAATTCCTCAACATAGACTGCTACATATCACATATAGGTGTAGTGATTATTATTTAGAGGGCTCAGTGGTCTCGTGGTAAGGTGTCCGCCTCGAGTGCCGGATGTCGCGGGTTCGAATCACGGTGAAGACTGTGTTTATTTCACGTGGATGTTCTGGTAAAAATTCGCATGGTCTCTGTGTAGTGAGATCGGACTCCTGTGTTCAGTGTCAATGACGTCAAAAACATCTTGGCAGTTGGAAATCGATAAGTGAAGGCTTAAAGGCCCGACACACTTACACAAATTCTAGTTTATTAATCTACCCAAATTATTTGTATCTTACCCCAGGTCTAGTAAGCCGCAGGAAGTTGTCAAATACCTACTACATAAAGCCGAAGCTTTGGCTACCTGGAAACAGACATTAGCATGCCTGTTTAAATACCAGGATTTCAAGTATTCCAAGTATTATTATTTTCAGCGGCAGATATTGATGCTACTTGATGGTAGAATCTTTTGTTTCTCACGAAAGGACTTTTTGTTACCTGATTTCAACTTCACATGCAATGTAATTATTTGCATAAAATGTGAAAACCACTTGTTCTAATGAATCTCCCACAATGCACTAAATGAATTAGAAAATAACCATATGCAACTGATTGAATCTCATATACTTTTTAGCGGACGGCGTGGCCTAGTGGTTAAGTGGCACGGCTCACAACCAGAAGGTGCTGGGTTCGTTCCCCATCACAGCACCGGCCGTTACCCCAGGGAAGCAAACCCTTAGAAAATGCAGGAGGAAGCAGACCCTTACATAAAATGCATGCTGAAGTCGGATGCACTGGGCCGACAGGCGCAAAATAAAAACCACAGTGTAACGCACACCCGCCTTGGGGAATAGAGAAATAAGGCGAACGCAAAAAAAAAAATACTTTTTAAATAACCACATGTGTATGACAGGTTCGTGCTTTCAATATTTCTATTTGACATTGACTTGGACAAAATAACTACCAAAGTGAGCCAAATTGCATCACCGGAAGTGAAATTCAACAAGGAACACCCACCCATCCTGTGAACAATGTAACGATGAAGATTAGCACATCACAGACGGAAACGGTGAAGATTTGCAGGTGCCCCTGTCCACTAAACATGCTTATATATGTAAACAATGTCTATTTAAACACGCCAAAGATTTCAAATACCTGGGAAGTATTTTTGTGGAAGATGGAAGGTTTTGATATATCGAATCTATATAGTTGGCATGAAGCATCTGTTGTGACTTACCAACTATCATCACTAGGTAAATACGCGAACACCCACTTGGCAACAAAACCAAAACTGACGAACAGTATATTTGTGCTTGAAATGTTAAACGAGATCCCAACCCTAAACGCAGATGGAAAATTACAATATGTGAAATAAAATACGTCGTGTTTGTAGACTACGAAAGGGCCTTTGATAGCGTGGAAATAAATGCAGTGGTAAATGGCTTGAGGAGGAAGGCGCAGTTCATAGAGAAGATAAACGAGGGCTGTTCAACTGCCATCACTTTTTTCCACAAGCCACTTTCCATACCTACATACCGAGGAGTACGAGTTATCAGGTCTGTCTGTCTGCCTTTCTGCCTGCCTGCCTGTCTGTCTGTTGCCTGTCCGGCTGACTGTCTGTTTGTCTGTCGTTCTGTCTGTCTGTCTGTCTGTCTATCGATCGATCCATCCATCCATCCGTTCGTCCGTCCGTCCATCCCCCCATCCATCTATCTATCTATCTATCTATCTATCTATCTATCTATCTATCTATCTATCTATCTATCTATCTATCTATCTTTCTATCTATCTATCTATCTATCTATCTATCTATCTATCTATCTATCTAACTATCTATCTATCTATCTATCTATCTATATGTCTGTCTGTCCGTCTGTCTGTCTGTCTGTTACCTGCCTGACTGACTGTGTGTCTGTTTGTTTGTCTGTCGTTCTGTCTGTCTGTCTGTCTATCGATCGATCCATCCATCCGTCCGTCCGTCCGTCCATCCCCCATCCATCAACTTATCTATCTATCTATCTATCTATCTATCTATCTATCTATCTATCTATCTATCTATCTATCTATCTATCTATCTATCTATCTATCTATCTATCTATCTATCTATCTATCTATCTATCTGTCTGTCTGTCTGTCTGTATGTCTGTCTGTCTGTCTGTCTGTCTGTCTGTCTATCTAATCTATCTATCTATGTGTCTGTCTGTGTGTCTGTCTGTATGTCTGTTCGTCTGTCTGTCTGTATGTTAGTCCGTCAATCTGTTTGTCTGTCAGTTCGTCTGTCTGTCAGTTCGTCTTCCTGTCTGTCCATTAGTCTGTCCGTCCGTCTTTCTGTCTATTGTGGTGGCAAGCTACTACAAACGAGGGAAACTGCCAGCTGCAAGTTTCTCTGGGATTCTAAACAACTGTCAGATGTCTCATCGATTCTAAGGAGCTAGTTGAGCGATTCTCCGAGTGGGCGGCATCCTGTCTTGGGGTCACTTAGAAGCAAGGTCGATGAAGAGACCGAAGCAGAAAAATGATAGCAGAAATGTGAACCGGTTTGTACTTTTGCCAGCACAGATCAGCCATAAGCTAGTAATGTTTTGTCTACATAATACAGATCAAGCCCAACAGCTGCAGATTCACCGTCATTTTGTATCAACTGGTTAATCCATATATGTCAACATATTTGAAGGTTATTAGTACTCCATGTCTGTGACCTTCAGTATTACCTTCAGTTTACGAACGCATTTCGCCATGACCGGCTTTTTCTATAAATAGCGTTGTTATTCCTGGTGACGTAATCAACCCGTTTCTCTCGGTGTATAATAGCTCGCGTCAGTGGCATCTGCATTATACTGACCAATAACCCATTCAACGCCCAGATCGTGCACGCAGAAACGTGTCCTTCAGCAGCCTGGACAACGAGGTGAAGATCGAAAAAATTATCCCCTTAGAAATGAACGACACTCAGACGTCTAACGTTGCAATACAGCTTGGACCACTTTCTGCAGTACCTCCAGTATATAAGCGTGCAGGTCAGTCAATAAGTCACAAATGGCAATTTTTTTTTTAATGGGATACTACTTGAAAACCATTTATAATTGCACTGACATTGTTCTCAATTTCCAGCAACATTGACACGTGTATCCCGTCGTCCTACCAGTACATCAAAACATTCAGCACAACATTCTCTGGTCTGCTATCTCAGCCACAACCTAGAGCCACAGCATTCTCTGGTCTGCTGTCTCAGCCACAACCTAGAGCCACAGCATTCTCTGGTCTGCTGTCTCAGCCACAACCTGCAGCACAACACTCTCTGGTCTGCTGTCTCAGCCACAACCTGCAGCACAACACTCTCTGGTCTGCTGTCTCAGCCACAACCTGCAGCACAACACTCTCTGGTCTGCTGTCTCAGCCACAACCTGCAGCACAACATTCTCTGGTCTGCTGTCTTAGCCACAACCTAGAGCCACACCACTCTCTGGTCTGCTGTCTCAGCCACAACCTAGAGCCACAGCATTCTCTGGTCTGCTGTCTTAGCCACATTTCTACACCATGTTCAACCTCTTCGCCATTCGCGAAATGTCCTCCTGAAAATGTGTGATTTCAGATGACTAGCAGGTGTAAATCGCTCTGGGCTAAGTCAGGTCTGTATAAGGTATATGTTTAAGAAATTGCCACCGTAGTTGGCCAGATCTCTCCTGGGTTAGCCTAGGTATATGTAGTCTGACTCCGCCATGATGAAGCAGTACTTCTCTAGTCAGCTGGCATGGACGTTTTCTACAAACTGCATTCGGAGACATCAATAGAACTTCAGAATAGGATACAGCCTCCCCTTCGCTCACCCTGTTATGTCTTTCAGCGCCAGGTTATGAAGAAATCTCTAGAACGAGTTCGCTGCCGAAGACGGATGTGTCGGACCGAAAGGTGCAAATATCGCAGTCAAGCTGTAAACTAGCGATACAACGCATTCCGTTCTCCGTACTACGTCCTGCTGTTTTCAATGTCTTGTGGTCGGGGCTTGGCAGTGGGAGATAGAGAACGAACGCAGAAGTAGAAGAAGAAGAAGAAGAAGAACGAGCTCGTCTGTGTGCGTCATGCACAGTTGCATTCACCTCCTCAGATATTAAGCCACCTTTTTCCATGGTCTACCTTTGTCAGCTTTCCAATTATCGTTTTTCTTCTGGAAATTGGTTAGCAGAGCTCCGTGCAAATTTAAAATACATTAACCATAACCGTCTGTGTTGATGGCGTACCTTGAATTTCTAGACAGAAGGTGAACAATGTTTCTATTGCATTGAAGCTTTCATTCTGGATGAAATGATGCACCCATGATTCGTCTACAGGAACAATCCTGTTAAGCATATTCTCTCCGTCATCTGCATACCGACAGAGATACTACAAGGACATACCCATTTGGTTCACTTAGCGTTCGTCAGTAAGTCGGTTGTCTGGGTACCCAGCGGAAGCACACTTTCCGGAAATTCAATCGATCGTGCATTATGCTGAAGATGAATCGACCCAGCATGCACCGCTTTACGCGACAAACACTTTTCACCATAAACAGGAAGGGTTTCCTTAGGAATTTCCGTTTCAGAGACCTGTTGAAAAACTAAAAAAAAAAAACAACAAAACAATTGCACGCTGTTTTTTTAAATTGTATACTCTGTGAGCACAGGCGCCATCTTGCATCTGACTACGCACGTAAATGCGATGCTGTCGTCTGGTATCTAAAGTAATCATCAAGCTAGATTTTGCTGCCACCTAATGGCACCTTACTGGAGCCCTAATTACAATGTCCAGCTATCCTACATCAGTGTGTGACCCAGTTACTGACTCACTCTTGTATAAGCAGAGTCAAAATCGTACCAGGAAACAATACGGGAACAACTCTGCACGAACAGCTCAGAACAAGTAAGATTTGTTGTTATACATCCGGAGTGTCTGATCGGCATCTTGAGTGCATGAGAGGGCGCCCCCCTACTGGGGCAGGCGTCCCGGGTTCCTGAGAGGGCGCCACCCTACTTGGGCAGGCGTCCCGGGTGCCATGGCAGAGTTCAAGGTTATGAGGTAGCATCTCGAGTGTCCGGGCAGCATGTTGGGTGTCTGGGGGTGGCATGATTTGTGTCCAGGCAGCCTGCTGGGTGTCTTGGGGTGGCTTCTTGAGTCGGGTGGCGCCCATTAATCTTAACTTAACTTAACGTTTTTATACTGGTTTAGAAGACTCTGCAGAGTCTGTTTACAACCAGTTTCATTTCCATTACTTGTCCCTGCCTCCACTACTTCCTTTGGCAATGCATTCCAAGCATTCACTATTCTCTGACTAAACAAAAATATTTCTTAATATCTAATCTGGACCTTTCTTTACTTAATTTGTAGTTTTGCCGTCTTGTTCTTGTCGGTGGTTGTATTTTGGAAAAAACGTATTATAGTCTAATTTATCCGTTTCTTTGATCATCTTATAAACCTGAATTAAGCCACCTCGAATTCTTCTCTTTTCTAGACACCGTTGTCCGGTTTTTCTGAGTATTTCCTCAAAGCTGTAATTCTGGAATCCCACGATCAGCTCTGTGGCTCTTTTTTTAAAATCCTTTCCAGCATGTTTATATCCCCTCTATCATAGGAATTCCACATATGTACACAGTGCTCCAATCTACGTCTAACAAATGCTATACACAGTTTGACTATCACTTCCTTGCTCCTATGTTTAATATTTATTTTTATCATACCTAATATTGCATTTGCCGTTTCACTGATACCTGAAATTGCTCACTCACATTACCTGTATCATCTATTATAACCTCCATATGTCCCTTTCCTTTTCTGTCTTTCTAATATTGTTTTCGCCCATTCTGTAATTATGTTCCATATTTGATCTACCCATGTGGATGACTGCATTTATCTACATTAAACTCCATTTGCAAGCTTACAGACTATTCTCGAATTGTATCTAAATCCGACCTCAATATATCCACTTCTGCTTTAGATGAGACACTACTGCATAGTTTTGTATCATCAGCAAATTTTGCAATAATGGATCCCATACCTATGTCCAAATCATTTATATATATCAAGAATAAAATTGGTCCCAAAACCGAGCCCTGTGGCACTCCACTTTTCACTTCACACCACTCAGAGTACTCCTTATTTATACCCACCCTTTGCCTTCTTCCCCTTAAACATTTTTCAATCCATTTGGCAACTTCCCCATCTATTCCATGTGATTTTAACTTTCTAAATAATCTTTGATGAGGTACTCTATCAAAGGCCTTTGCAAAGTCTAGATAAATTACATCCACTGGCTCCCATTTATCTATCATTTTAGTAAGTTCCTCCATAAACTCCAATAGATTTGATAAGCACGATCTCCCTCTAGTAAACTCATGCTAACTATTAGATTAAACTTGTCTAAATCCATTATAATGTTTTCTTTGACTATTGACTCTAACAATTTACAGACTATGCTCGTTAAACTCATCGGTCTATAATTAGCTGGATCTGATTTTTTGCGCTATTTGTATAAGGGGATCACTCCTGCATCTTTCCAATCCCGTGGAACAATCCCTTTTGCAAGTGATTGGGAACATAATATAGCCAATGGTTTTGCTAGTTGGTCTCTAATTTCAAACAGCAATTTTGAATGAATACCATCTTGACCTAGACATTTATCCACTTTCAATCCCTCCAATTAAAAAAAACCCATTTCCTCTGTAATACAGATTGATCTTAATCCCGCTGTTACCATGTATTTTTGAAAAATATCTGAAGGCACTGGGATCTTGGAGCAGTCCTCTTTTGTGTAGACTGTGCCAAAGTACTGATTGAGTAGATAAGCTGTCTCTATATTCTCACTTATTATTTTTTCTGTGATGTCTAGGAGACAGTATCGTAGATACTGAGTCTTATCAGCCATTTTGCCGATTAATCGGCATCAGCGTCGTGGTCAATTTATCGGTTTTGATAATCGGTAATTCTTGCTTGCTACTACTATTTCTAGGCACGTATACTTCTACCACAAACCATGGATGACAGAGAAATTTGGAAAACGTATTGATTCAACATGTATAAATACATAAGAAAAATATTATTTTCTATGACACATAATCTAAGCCCACAAGTTTAATCTAAGCCCACAAGTTTAATCTAAGCCCACAAGTTTAATCTAAGCCCACAAGTTTAATCTAAGCCCACAAGTTTAATCTAAGCCAACCCCTAGTGCTTTAACGCGCTGATCCTTGAAACTGGAAATTGCCTGCGACTACCCAGCGGCCTAACTCTTCATAGGTAAAAATTTGTCCAAGTAGAAGAAACACCCTCTTGCTCTAGTGAGAGGACATGTGTTTAATTATTCCTTAAAAAGAAATCAATTGTACAAATGATACAAATTCCGATCACATGTTTAATTAAAGGTATTCCAAACATTCTCATTAGTAATATTCGTGTTATCTGTACCATCTCAAAGAACAAAAAATATAGAATTAAGTAAAATTGTGTAATCAAATTTGAGAACTCTTAAATTATAATGTAATTTTCAGAGCATAGCGGCCTTCTTCCGTGCTTTTTATGTTACCTCCTGTGCTGAACACTCTTTCACTACTTCAATTACAAAAAGCATTTCATATCTCAATACATAATAATACTTTAAATAATCGATGGCAGATTAATCGGTATCGGTCGATAAGATGAAGACGATTAATCGGTAATCGGTAACTGAACGTATTGCTTAAACTTGCAACCCAAATCCTGAGTGTCTGAACGTCATCCTGAATGTCTATGTGGCATCCTGAATGTCTATGTGGCATCCTGAATGTCTATGGGGCATCCTGAATGTCTAAGTGGCATCCTGAATGTCTATGTGGCATCCTGAATGTCTATGTGGCATCCTGAATGTATATGTGACATCCTAAATGTCTATGTGGCATCCTGGGTGTCTGGGCGGCATTATTAAATTATAAAATAAATAATTCGAAGCGATTCAAGAGTTTCTTCTTAATAATATATTTGCCAAAGTGTTCAAAAAATGGTCGTGGTCAATCCGCTGATAATACGAATACGATATTTGGTCAGAAGTTTTCAGGAATTCGCAAGTCAAAAGATAATACGTTTATGAGCTTGTATATTTTATAATAAATTTGATAGGATTAGTACCTGCGTTATGAGGTAGGAAACACTGTAAAATCATATTATGAAAGACGGCTAAAGAGGGTTGTTCTTGGGACATCATACTAAGCCATTCCTATGAAACCGCCACTGCAAATTCTCGGTTACAGGTTTCGTGTAAAGATTGCAAACGTTGAAGTGGCCATGTTCTTTACTGTGAGCTAATCATAGTTACATGTTACAATAATATTTACCTAACGAGGTATATACATTTCGGACAATCAATTCTATCCGTTCCACCCATTCACAAAATAACATTTTCAAGCGTGTGTATAGTGGTTAGTGCACTGGCTTCCCAGTCAGGCAGTCGGTGTTCGATCCCCAGTTGCTGCGGGTTTTCCCGATCGCAAACCGACTACTGTGGTCGACCCAGAGACAAAAATTGGGTACCAGAAAAAAACTGGGAAGTAAAGGCAATGGGTATGATGCTGGCCACATCTTTCACTATGAGCCGTGAGTCACAAAATAACATGGACCTGACACCATATTTTCTATTCGCCGCATGGCGGGACCGGGTCTTTACCTTTTTTCCTTTCCTGCATGTTGACGTGTATGCTACCTCAAGGATTGCTTTCTGAGAAAAAGGGATAAAAAAGGAACGGCAAACCCGGTCCCAACATTGCCGAGCTGAAACCCGATGTGTCGCAACCTCGCTGCAAACTGCGGCGGAACGTCCTTTTCAGAATTAACACAAAGGAAGAAGATGAGAAGAAAAAGAAGAAGAAGAAGAAGAAGAATAGCTACGATATTCGCATTCTCTGTTAAAGGTGATGATGGCTTTCTGATACTTCGTGATTTTATCGTCACGTTTGGATCCATTCTTCGCCTTTAATTATTGTCTGGTCACGTGTTAGATCCGTTGTCTCTGCTTCCACACTCCTGACATTATAATACATACATGATTATAGGTGCGAGGCTCGACTAAAGTCTCGGGCACGAAGCCTTCTCACTAAGGATCTAATGTATGTCCTCAATGTTCTCCTTGATAAAGGAGGCGTTACAGCAGTCTGGCCTTCGATGTAGGGATCTACTCTGGCACTTCAGTGCGGATAAGGAAATAGAATAACTAAAGTATCCTTGTACCAGCTGCCCAGTACGAGTAGCTTCTAAGAACAACCCCCTACCCACAGGGTGATGGAGAATTGCTCAAACAATTTAACTGCATAATTGACACGCTATAATACATTTACAAACGATATTATTTAGGAAAATAATCTTGCTAATATATTGGCAACCCAGTAATAGGAGTAAATAAAAAAGTAAGTGACATATCCTTTGCAGAATCTCGCTTCTTACAATCGCCAACATATTTGACTGTTACAAGTTTCTTGGCAAGTGTGCAGTACAGTAGGTTACCATTACTTTCCGTACGTGGGGGAGCTATCGCACCGTTTGAAATAACTAGTATCTGCCAAACTGGACACGGGCATGATCCTAACCAGGTGCGTTGAGATTGTGAAACGGACATTTCACCCCTATGCCACGGTGCCTCCTTAATAATAGAAGTTGTTATTTGCGAATGCCCACAACGAGCAGGTTACTCTTGTGTGCGCCCTGAAAAGGGCGCTAAGTGGCAGGTTGCGGTAGCTTTCCTTACACCCCGAACGTGCTTGGAAGGTGGACCGGCGTCTTTCCGGCGGTTGTGCTATGCTTGGTTCCATCTGCGTGTCGCTCCCTGCTACAGGGATCATGTCGATCCCTCACCTTGTTAGCGAGGCTGCCCTGAAAACAGCCCGTTTCTGGGAATGGCTACGAGGAAGTTAAGGTGTGGGTCTTGTCCAGTATGTTTTGCCTGAACCTGACTAAAACTTCTGATCAGTGTGTTTTCCCTGACCAGCCGTTAGTCTTCCTTCCCTAATAGAAAAAGTAATAATAATCATAATGATAGTAAGTATAATAATATAATAACACTAACAATAACAAGACTTGGAAAACGCTGACATAGAAATATTTCAGTAAGAAAGATTCAATATAAATATGAAAAAGAGGCCCTAACAGAGATATGACACACTGTCTACTGGGCACTATAATACTGTGACCACTGCTCTCCGGGGCGACTCGATGCAGCCGAGTCTCTTTAAACTGATGGCAAAGATAATGTACACTGGTCGGTTCCGGTAGCTTGCTAGTTGCACACACTCCTAATGCATCCTCTCCCTGAGGATCTGACTTCGATTACTAATTAATGTCGTCTGAGAATTGCCTTTTCTTAGCCCTCCGTGTCATATTGTAACAAGTAGTAACTTTCATGTTACAGACCCACGTGTTACCAGGGTCGGGCAATTTATAGTAGCACAGTGGTCTGCCATGCCTTTCACGTGAGGCTACTAATGAGAGTTATTGGAGAGGTATTGGGCCTGGGCTAGCCCTACCTGAAGAAACTATAAGCCTCAAGCCAAAGAGCTGCGACTAAATCAGGTCAAGTTAGACTACCCGGTAGTCAAGAAGCACAACACGTTGACACGAGTATACTTGACGAGTGGTTGCAGAAGTTAGACTACCCGGTAGTCAAGAAGCACAACACGTTGACACGAGTATACTTGACGAGTGGTTGCAGAAGTTAGACTACCCGGTAGTCAAGAAGCACAACACGTTGACACGAGTATACTTGACGAGTGGTTGCAGAAGTTAGACTACCCGGTAGTCAAGAAGCACAACACGTTGACACGAGTATACTTGACGAGTGGTTGCAGAAGTTAGACTACCCGGTAGTCAAGAAGCACAACACGTTGACACGAGTATACTTGACGAGTGGTTGCAGAAGTTAGACTACCCGGTAGTCAAGAAGCACAACACGTTGACACGAGTATACTTGACGAGTGGTTGCAGAAGTTAGACTACCCGGTAGTCAAGAAGCACAACACGTTGACACGAGTATACTTGACGAGTGGTTGCAGAAGTTAGACTACCCGGTAGTCAAGAAGCACAACACGTATACACGAGTATACTTGACGAGTGGTTGCAGAATTTAGACTAAGGATGCACAAGTACAAAACTGCACATTACGAGAATAACTATGTATCACAAGAAACAGATTGTGTTTTAATGGCACTACAGGACCTGGACTCAGTGGTGTTTCTTGGTAGCCATATAGAGCAAGTAGGGAGTGGAGAGAAACGTCTAGTCGGACAAAACTACTGATCAGACAATGTCCGTCAGGGTCAAACTAACGACGGGATAAACGACGTGATCCCCGTAGTAGTGAGTGACACACAGATGAAGCAAGTATTGCACAGCCGCCTGGAGGACCCCGGTCCACGTCCATCAGTGCGGCCAAGATGTGAGGAAAGCTACTACAACCCACAACTGATCGCATGAGCTGCAGTGGTCAGCGACCCCTAGCTGACTGCTAGTGTCAGGGCCAGCGAACCAAAGCTGCCAAGACCCTTCTACACCTCCTCGCGGTGATCCTGGATAACAGGCTGCATTCATTATCAATCTCCCGCTACCAAACACTAAAAGGGCTTAAGTAGCAGAATGTAGTCCAGAGAACGGAATGCGTTGTGTCGTAGTTTACAACTTGGCTGCGATATTTGCACCTTGCGGTCCAACACATCCGACTTCAGCAAGCATTTTGTTAGTACCGGGTTAGCATTCCCTCTTCGATCCCTTCTCCTTAGCCAGTCTGCCCTGCTGCAGCCTGTTATCCAGGATCACCGCGTGGAGGTGTAGAAGGGTCTTGGCAGCTATGGTTCGCTGGCCCTGACACTAGCAGTCGGCTATGGGTCGCTGACCACTGCAGCTCATGCGCTACTCAGCATCTTGATCCCTAAACCAGTATAAAGACGTTAAGACTTCCATGGGCAGTGCTCGGTACACAAAGGCCTAATTATTAAACAGTCTTGTTAGGGTGTCTGCGCTGCTTGTCCGTGAGCACAATGGGTAATCGAGACAAGGTAAGTCTGTGTATGCGGTCAATCAATCTGTTACAAAAAGTGTCAGCAATTTTAATTGCACTGGGGAATTCATAGAAGTCTGGGGTAATTAAGTTCACTACAAAAAAAATACAAATCTTCAACCCCAGTGTAAAATATGTCTTATTGTATGGCTCTGTAACGTGGGGAGTAATTCCAATGTAAAGTCTGTCCTATTGTATGTCTCTGTGACGTGATGATTAACTCCAATGTAAAGTCTGTCCTATTGTATGTCTCTGTAACGTGGGGAGTAACTCAAATGTAAAGTCTGTCATATTGTATGTCTCTGTAACGTTAGGAGTAACTCCAATGTAACGTCTGTCCTATTGTATAGCTCTATAACATGGGGAGTAACTCCAATGTAAAGTATGTTCTATTATATGACTCTGTAACATAGGAGTAACTCAAATGAAAGGTATGTTCTATTATATGGCTCTGTAACATTGGGAGTAACTCCAATGTACAGTCAGTCCTATTTTGTGTATACCTCTGTAACGTGGAAAACAAGGAAAACTGCAACGAGGAATGTCCAACCTTTCCTGAATGTGTGCCTGTGTCGAATAGGGGTATTACAGTGGTAAAATCGCCCCTAATGTTCATCTGCCGGAAACAACTAGACATGTATCAGTGGCGCTTGGCGCGAAGAGAAAGCTCTGGGGTTGGATAGTACATATATTATTAAGGAGATAGGCTGATAGCATTTACAAATCAGTCTCTGTTCTGGAATCTCCTGGCAAGACACGTAGGGGTAGATCAAAACATACATAGGAGAGTGAAATCGCAACATAACAGGAACAGACAAAGACTCAGTCCGAAACGAAGGCATAGGACATGAGGGATTGACGTGTATTTATTTAATACTTGTACACCGCATGGAGCTGAGAGGTTTTGATTGATTGATCGATTAATCGATTTGGATGTACACAAGATAATAAATGTATGTAGACATGTAGACAAACTATTAACAATACAAATCAGTTCGATTAGAAGTGACAAATAACACCGAAAATACACAGGCATGGAGAGAGGTAGAAATTGTCTGACCCATCTGCTACCATAACGTCACACAGTGCTTCACTCACAACCTGTTGTTGGCTTAGTTGTAATCCTTAAGCGTTTACGTCACTCACACACGTACACATATTTACAGACACGTACACATATTTACACACACGTATTGACACTAGTTTAGTCTACACCTGAATAAATAATCATTTTCATTGTGTGTATATGGTTATGTATGTTATCATGCTTTAGGCACCCACATAAGTTCTTATGTATGTAATCTATATAATGTATGTAATGTATGCAATGTATGCAATGTATGTAATCTATATAATATATGTAATGTATGTAATGTATGCAATGTATGAAATGTATGTAATCTATATAATGTATGTAATGTATGCAATGTATGTAATGCATGTAATCTATATAATGTATGTAATGTATGTAATGTATGCAATGTATGTAATGTATGAAATCTTTATAATGTATGTAATCTATATAATGTATGTAATGTATGCAATGTATGTAATGTATGTAATCTATATAATGTATGTAATGTATGTAATGTATGCAATGTATGTAATCTATATAATGTATGTAATGTTTGCAATGTGTGTAATGTATGTAAACTTTATAATATATGTACTGTATGTAATGTATGTAATCTATATAATGTATGTAATGTATGCAATGTATGTAATGTATGTAATCTATATAATGTATGTAATGTATGCAATGTATGTAATGTATGTAATCTATATAATGTGTGTAATCTATGTAATTTATGTAATGTGTGTTAATGTATGTAATGTGTGTAAAGTATGTGTAATGTGTGGGTTTGTGTGTGTGTATGTTTGTGTATGTGTGTATGTATATGTGTGTATGTGTGTATGTATATGTGTGTATGTATGTGTATGTATGTGTATGTGTGTATATGTATGTGGACATGTTTATGTGTGTGTACGTGTGTATGCGTATGTATGTGTATATGTGTATATGTGTATAAATGTGTTTATACGTGATGTATGTATGTGTGGTGTATATGTTTATGTGGGTGTATTTGTGTATGTGTGCATGTGCGTATGTGTGTATGTGTGTAATTTGTGTTTGCAGATACTTCATAAAAAATTGTAAACACAAAAGAGTGATTTAATCTTTCCATTCTCAGCCCTTCATTGCGTAAACCTGTCCCTTGACCTAATAAATAGGTTCTAATGATGAGAGTGACAGGGGCGGGAGAGCTTGACAAAGATCAAGAGTCTTACAGATCAACTGGTATGAGAGCAACATTCTGTCAAGGACTTGATACATGATGATGATGAATAGGAGCAAACCCGGCAACAGGAGAATAGCACATGATAGTTGGGAGTCAAGATCCATATGGGACAACTCTCTCCCCCCCCCCCCTCTCCCAACCCCAACCCCTTAAATTTCAGTGCCAGAAGCTAAAGAGACGGGCACACATACTCGAATGGGGATAAATCTGACGATCAGATTACCTCTGATTGCATTGCTCTGCCTAGAGTTTCCCTTCAGTGGTATTTAGTTAGACCATTGACATTCAGGAAAGATCGATGCACTTCAGGAACGACAGATGGCGCTGGGAAAGACTAGACCTCGGCTAGATTGACATCCCATAATCCTGTTGTACGAACAGACTGCTTCAAGATCTATTATGAACAATAACCGACAGGAATCTCTTTTTAAAAAAGGGGAGGGGGGGTGAGGAGTGAGAAACTGATTAAATCACATATGACTGTTTGCAGATATCAAGGCCTGTCAAAGGACTTTGATTTCAGAAAGTCTTGAATAGCCACAAAAAAGGTACGACAACTCGCCCAGCAAAAAAAGAGACGGGAGAGTTCTTCAGTAGTAAATCAACAGTACATTGTACCCATAAAGACGATGTTGGAAGATCTCAGCCCACTGTACCCACAGAGACGATGTTGGAAGATCTCAGCCCACTGTACCCACAGAGATGATGTTGGAAGATCTCAGCCCATTGTACCCACAGAGACGATGTTGGAAGATCTCAGCCCACTATACACACAGAGACGATGTTGGGAGATCTCAGCCCACTATTCACACAGAGACGATGTTGGAAGATCTCAGCCCACTGTACCCACAGAGACGATGTTGGAAGATATCAGCCCACTGTACCCACAGACACGATGTTGGAAGATATCAGCCCACTGTACCCACAGAGACGATGTTGGAAGATCTCAGCCCACTGTACCCACAGAGACGATGTTGGAAGATATCAGCCCACTGTACCCACAGAGACGATGTTGGAAGATATCAGCCCACTGTACCCACAGAGACGATGTTGGAAGATCTCAGCCCACTGTACCCGTGTAACAGTTCCCACCGGAGCAAGGGGAGTTTAGGACAGGGGTGAGGTGGTTTCTGATGCCTGAACATGTTAAAGCTTAAAACTACCTGAATGCGTGTCAAGGTCACTCACCGTCTCAACAAAGGAAAACAGAGTTGGGGTAAGGAGTGTGGACAGGTGGAAACTGACCACTGGCCTTCCGATTTTGGTAGGGGGAGATTGATTGACAGACGAAATTGGCAGAGGGGCTTGCTGCGAGATAATGAGTGACAGGTGTCCAAAGTGTTTCGTTCCAATGGGACTGACTGTGGCCATCACCTGAAATCCATTGCACGAGCTCGGACTTTGCTTGAGTGTATATAACTCGAGAGGAAGTTTGGCTCAGGAGGCTGGATGGAGGGGAGGCTGGATAGAGAGATGAGAGCGAGAGATAGAGAGAGACTGAATGTAGATAGTATGTTTAACTCACCGACTTAGATAGAGGAGCGATTGATAGACGGTTGGACGAATGTTTAGTGATAGAACAGGATCGCTCAAATAGGTGTGTGAGTTTTGCATTAATAGATAATCTGAACGTGTGTTTGTAAGCAAGGACACATTGTGAACGAGTTATGGCTAGATCGCCCGCCTGAGGGGATTTGAGTGAGGAAGAGTATTTGATAAGGTGTGTTGAGGACGCAGTTAAGGCGATGTGTGTGTGATGTAATTGCAAGGCAATAGAACTGGGTTTTAGTTAGTTGGGAATTCCATCAAGAGCTAATGCTTACAATTCCCGTTTTAGTAATATGTATATCAACATATATATAATAATAGAATGTTTAGTTAAGATGATATGTATTGTATTGTGTTTGTAATTTCTCTACTCATTCTATGATATGAGTATGATATAATAAATATGCCACCTGCTGTGTGATATGTCATTTACTGAGTATAGTCATGAATGATGTGGATGAGTCTGAAAATGTTCTGAATTAGAATAACGGCCAGGGCAAACAGTGGGTCTGTTACACCTGCAGAGACGATGTTCGAAGATCTCAGTCCACTGTACCCACAGAGACGATGTTGGAAGATCTCAGCTCACTGTACCCGCAGAGACAATGTTGGAAGATCTCAGCCCACTGTACCCATAGAGACATCAGTTTTGTCGCTCTTCTTTGTATCATTTCCAGTATGTTTATATCCCCCCTACGATAATGACTCCACACCTGTACACAGTACTCCAATCTAGGTCTAACTAATGTTTTATACAGTTTCACAACCACTTCCTTACCCCTATGTTTAATATTTCTTTTTATCATACCTAACATTGCATTTGTCTTATTCACTGCTACCTGGGCTTGCTCACTCACTTTACCTGTATGCTCTATTATAACTCCTAGGCCCCTTTCCTTATCTATCATTCTAATATCGTTCTCGCCTGTTCTCTAAGTATGTTCCATATTGGATCTACCCATGTGGGTGACTACATTTATCTATATTAAATTCCATATTTTACGACGACATATCAAATAGAAAGTAAATTGCTTCATTTTCTTTTCTATTTTTCGTTATTTATGTTTTTCTATCTCTGAAAAATACTTGTCGATGTGGTGGTTGTCACTAACAAACAACGTATCACCATAGAATTCCAACCGATACCAACCCATTTCGCGACGTCACAAACATGGGGGAATATAGCCTTATAATCAAGATGGCCGTGGTTCCACCTAGGATGACCGCCAGGAGAGAGGCTGCGGAATCATTGAGCAGGTCCTGGTTCGTGTTTTCTCCTTGCTCTTTAAACTTTACTAAGTGAATTGTGAAAGTAGCCTTAACGTGCCAATCTTAATAAAGCAGTACAGTAGTAGGCCATCTCAAATGTCATGTTTGTTTCCCACAGCTGTGCACTTTCTACTTGTCTGATGTAGAGATGTTTTAACTATGTACTGGGTAGAGGGAGGGTAGTGAGTGTAGTAGTGTAGTGGTGTAGGGAGTGTAGTGAGTGTAGTGGTGTAGGGAGTGTAGTGGTGTAGTGAGTGTAGTGGTGTAGTAGTGTAGTGAGTGTAGTGAGTGTAGTGGTGTAGTGAGTGTAGTGAGTGTAGTGAGTGTAGTGAGTGTAGTGAGTGTAGTGAGTGTAGTGGTGTAGTGAGTGTAGTGACTGTAGGGAGTGTAGTGAGTGTAGTGAGTGTAGTGGTGTAGTGAGTGTAGTGACTGTAGTGAGTGTAGTGAGTGTAGTGAGTATAGTAGTGTAGTGAGTGTAGTGAGTGTAGTGAGTGTAGTAGTGTAGTGAGTGTAGTGGTGTAGTGAGTGTAGTGAGTGTAGTGAGTGTAGTGGTGTAGGGAGTGTAGTGGTGTAGTGAGTGTAGTGGTGTAGTGAGTGTAGTGGTGTAGTGAATGTAGTGAGTGTAGTGAGTGTAGTGAGTGTAGTAGTGTAGTGAGTGTAGTGAGTGTAGTGAGTGTAGTGGTATAGGGAGTGTAGTGAGTGTAGTGAATGAATCGGTGAAGTGAGTGAAGCGGTGTAGTGAGTGTAGTTGTGTAGTGTATGTAGTGAGTGTACTGAGTGTAGTGAGTGTAGTTGGGGTGTAGTCGCGTAGCGAGTACAGATAATGTAGTGACTGTAGTGAGTGCAGTGGTATAGTGGTTCCAGTGAGTGTAGTAAGTGTAGTAAGTGTAGTGAGTGTAATTGTGTAGTGGTGGAGTGGTGTAGCGATAGTTTTTGTGTAGTGGTGTTGTGGCGTAGTGGTGTTCTGAGTGTAGCGAGTGTAGAGGTGTTGTGAGTGTAGTGATGTAGTGAGTGTAGTGGCATGTGATCATAGTGGTGTAGTGAGTGGTGTCGTGTAGTGATTGTAGTTGTGTAGTGAGTGTAGGGGTGTAGCGAGTGTAGACGGTGTAGTGATTTTAGTGAGTGTAGTGGTCTATGGAGTGTTGCGAGTGTAGTCGTGTAATGAGTATAGTAGTGCAGTGAGTGTAGTGCGTGTAATGAGTGTAGTGGTGTAGCTAGGTTAGTCGTGTAGTGAGTGTATTGGCGTAGTAAGTGCAGTGAGTGTAGAGTCTAGTGAGTGTAATGAGTTCAGTGAGTGTAGTGGGTGTAGTGATGTAGTAGTGTAGTGAATGCAGTGAGTTTAGTGGTGCAGCGAGGGAAGTCATGTTGTGAATGTAGGTGTGTAATGGTTCCAGTTAGTGAGTGTAGTTAGTGTAGTGGTGTATTGGTCGTAGTGAGTGTAGTGAGAGTAGTGCGTGTTGTGGTTGTAATGAGTGTAACGAGTGTAGTAAGTGTAGTGAGTTTAGTGAGTGTAGTGGTTGTAGTGAGTGCAGTGAGTGTAATGAGTGTGGTGGTTTAGTGGTTGGAGTGAGTGTAGTGAGTGTAGAAAGTGTAGTGGATGTAGTGAGTGTATTGAGTGTAATAAGTGTAGTGGTTGTTTTAGTGTAGTGAGTGTAGTGATTTTAAGTGGTTGCAGTGAGTGTAGCGGTTGTATGGTTGTAGTGACTGTAGTGAGCGTGGTGGTGTAGTGAATATAGTGAATGTAGTTGTTTAGTGGTTGTAATAGTGTCAGTGGTTGTATTGAGTGTAGTGGGTGTAGTGAGTGTAGTGATTGAATTGGTGTAGTGGTTGCGGTGATTGTAATGAGTGCAGTAAGTGCAGTGATGTATTGAGTGTAGTTGTATAGTGTGTGTAGTTAGTGTAGTGGTGTAATGAGTGTAGTGAGATTAGTGAGTGCAGGGGTGTGCTGATTGTAATGAGTGTAGTGAGATTAGTGAGTGCAGGGGTGTGCTGAGTGTAATGAGTGTAGTGAGATTAGTGAGTGCAGGGATGTGCTGATTGTAATGAGTGTAGTTAGGTTAGTTAGTGTAGGCACTGTAGTGAATGTTGTGAGTGAAGTGAGTGTAGCGTGTAGGGGTGTAGTGATGGCCAGTCTTGAGCAAAGTCATATTACGGTCCCGTGTTATAGATACTCCAGTTGCACTCTTGCTGACACAATAAAACACTTCTGATGATCAGATTACCACGTGTTTTGTTAATAATTCGCTATAAATTACAATACCTCTACTAATTTTCTCTCCTACCACAAAACAGCTTTACCCTCAACTGGTATTTTTGTGTATGTGGATAAGACAAAAAATAATGCCCAGTAAATATTTTCTGATTCTAAATAAATTGACCGTCTTACTTAGAGCCTGCAGTGTTTCTAGTATTTGCTGTACGTGCTACAGTATTTCTCTGTACTTGTAGTATTTCCCTGCTCTTGAAGGTTTCCTTGCTCTTGTAGTATTTCCCACTGCTTGAAGTATTTCCCTGCACTTGCAGTATTTCCCTATACTTGTAGTATTTTCTTGCACTTGTAAGTATTTCCCTGCACGTGTAGTATTTTCCTGCATTTGTAGTATTTCTCTGCACTTGTAGTATGTCCTTGAATTTGTAGTATTTCCATGTACTTGTGGTATTTTCCTGCTCTTGTGGTATTTCCCTTTACTTGTAGTATTTTCATGTACGTATAGTTTTTCTCTGCACTTGATGTATTTCTCTACACTTGTAGTATTTCTCTGTACTTGTAGTATTTCTCTGTACTTGTTACAGTTCTGTTTATGATTGATTACAGTTTCCTATGCCATCTTAGTTGAGTGATTGATCCTGGCCACCATCAAGTGTTTGTGTGTTTATGCTCTTGTTGTAACCTGGCGTCATGCGACAGATGTTGAAATGCATGATTGATGCTTGTGTCATTGATTTGATTTTGAGTAGCGAGGTCTAGGGATTTTCCCCATTACATTTGGTTTATTTTTTTCAGTGGGAATATGAATCCTTCAGAAGTTATTGTCCTTAAGCAGCACGTGTCAACAAACTATATTCAGCTCTGACATTCTTTGGTCGTTTACCCTCTCCTACTTTTAGTGTGAAATGTTAGTGCATTTGTACTCTAGTACTTTGTTAAGCTTGCTCATATTATGTGTGTATGTATGTGTGTGTGTGTGTGTGTCTGTGTGTGTGTGTGTGTGGGAGTTTGTGTGCGCATGTTTGTGTGTAAGTGTGTTGGTGTGTAAGTGAGTCTGTGTGTGGTTGTATTTTTGTGTGTGAGTGCTTGGGTGCGTGTGTTTGAATTGTTGTACGTGTGTGTGTGTGAGTATGTGTGTGTGCGTGTGGTTGTATCTTTGTGTGTGAGTGTGTGTGTGTGTTTGTATGTATGTGTGTGAGTGTGTGTGTATGAGTGTGTGTGAGTGTGTGTGTGTGCATCTTTGTGTGTGAGTGTGTGTGTGTTTGGAAGTTTGTGTGTGAGTGTGTGCGCGTGTGTTTGTATCTTTGTTTGTGAGTGTGGGTGTGTGTGTATGTATGTGTGTATGTATGTGCTTGTGTGTGTTTGTGTGTAAGTGTGTGTGTGTGTGTTTGTATGTTTGTGTGTGAGTGTGTGAGTGTCTGTGTATCTTTGTGTGTGAGGGTCGGTGTGTGTGTGCAAAAGTTTGTGTGTAAGTGAGTATGTGTGTGTTTGTATGTTTGTGTGGGAATGTGAGTGCGTGTTTGAATTATTGAATGTGAGTGTGTTTGTGTGTGTTTTTATGTTTGTGTGTATGTTTGTGTGTGTGTTTGTATGTTTGTGTGTGTGTGTTTGTGTGTTTGTGTGTTGGTTTGTATATTTGTGTGTATGTTGGTGTGTGAGTAGTTGTATGTTTGTATGTTTTTATGTGTGTGTGTTTGAATGTTTGTGTGTGTGTTTGTGTGTGAGTGTGCGTGTGCGTGCGTTTGTTTTGAATGTTTGTGTGTGTGTTTCTGTATGTTTCTATGTGAGTGTGTGTGCGTGTGTTTGTATGTTCTGTGTGTATGTTTGTATGTTTGAATGTACGTGTGTGTGTGTGTGTGTGCGTGCATGCGCGCGTGCATAATTACGCGTGCATGTGTGTGTGTGTAAGTGTGTAGTGGTGTAGTGATGTAGTGAGTGTAGGGGGGTGGCACTGTAGTTGGCATCTTTGCAGGAAGTCTGGACCAAAATATTCACATTATCTTGCATTGCTGGTGTTTGTGACATTTTGGTTTACACTAGGGACATGTGTGTCCCCTTGAATCTCTGTTCAGCAATTCACCAATACTATTGAGAGTGTGTTCCGTTGTAACTCTGTTCAGCAACTGAACGACAATGTTGCAACATATCTATCTGAATTCCCCATCCATTCGAACATCAGTATGAACAAGTTCAAGGACCTCAATGTTGCTTGACACCAGCTGTAGCATTAGATTTACAATGAACTTGGCATTTTACCGAACTAGTGGCCGCCATTTTTTGTTATATCGGATTTAGGGAAATGCTAAAGTGGACGGGCGTGTGGCGCGTGGGGAGTATGTGGAGCGTGTGGTGCATGTGAGGCGTGTGGAGTATGTGGAGCGTGTGGGGCGTGTGGAGTATGTGAAGCGTGTGGAGTATGTGGAGCGTGTGGGGCGTGTGGAGTATGTGGAGCGTGTGGGGCGTGTGGAGTATGTGGAGCGTGTGGGGCGTCTGGGGCGTGTGGAGTATGTGGAGCGTGTGGGGCGTGTGGAGTATGTGGAGCGTGTGGGGCGTGTGGAGTATGTGGGGCGTGTGGAGAATGTGGAGCGTGTGGGGCGTGTGGAGTGTGTGGGGCGTGTGGAGTGTGTGGGGCGTGTGGAGTATGTGGAGTGTGTGGGGCGTGTTGAGTATGTGGAGCGTGTGGGGCGTGTGGAGCGTGTAGGGTGTGTGGAGCGCTTGGGCGAGTAGCCTAGGCGACACTGAGCTTGTTTGCAAAAACAGGGATTACACTGCGCCAGTGTTCGAAATAAAGGACGGACAGAAAAATTCAGAACATGGTTCATTCCTGGTACGATCGCTCCTCCAGTCGACCAAGCAGTAAATTGGTACCTGGCGAATGAATTAGGGAATGTATAAACAGCAAGGAATGGAACTGGCCACCCCACCTCACACAGGCTGCGGGAACTGGCCACCCCACCTCACACAAGCTGCGGGAACTGGCCACCCCACCTCACACAAGCTGCGGGAACTGGCCACCCCACCTCACACAAGCTGCGGGAACTGGCCACCCCACCTTACACAGGCTGCGGGAACTGGCCACCCCACCTCACACAGTCTGCGGGAACTGGCCACCCCACCTCACACAGGCTGCGGGAACTGGCCACCCCACCTTACACAGGCTGCGGGAACTGGCCACCCCACCTCACACAGTCTGCGGGAACTGGCCACCCCACCTCACACAAGCTGCGGGAACTGGCCACCCCACCTCACACAGGCTGCGGGAACTGGCCACCCCACCTTACACAGGCTGCGGGAACTGGCCACCCCACCTCACACAGTCTGCCGGAACTGGCCACCCCACCTCACACAAGCTGCGGGAACTGGCCACCCCACCTCACACAGGCTGCGGGAACTAGCCACCCCACCTCACACAGTCTGCGGGAACTGGCCACCCCACCTCACACAGGCTGCGGGAACTGGCCACCTCACCTCACACAGGCTGCGGGAACTGGCCACCTCACCTCACACAGGCTGCGGGAACTGGCCACCCCACCTCACACAGGCTGCAGGAACTAGCCACCCCACCTCACACAGGCTGTGGCTTATTCCATGAAAAGTTATCTCCATCCCTGACGGCAATTGTTGCCATGGGAACCATCTGTTAAAGTAGACGATAAGTGAGCGCATGATTAGCACTGTGGTAGTGCACTAGCTTTTTCCAGGCAAAGGTACGGGTTCACCTACTCCTACTGTCAGTTAAAGTCGACCCAGCTGTGAATGGGTAGCTGGTTGACGGCTTGGGGAAGAAATGTAGTAAGGTAGGAAACTGGTCAACCCACCTCACAAATGCTTAGTACGATGAAGACTGTAACACTTTGCCCCCCGATGGCAGTGTCTGCTTTGAGACTACTTTTACCTTGTTATACGATATGTCGGGCTAATAACAATTGATAACATCTGTTGTACATTATTTATATTTTGCTGAATATTTTTGACAGGGATTGTCAGTTTCTGTACATAAATCTTCTCTGAATATGTTCTGTGCAGCAGTACGCTAGGCACACTATCCACTAGAGCTCTTATTGGTGTTACATTTGCTTTCTGTGATCTCTATAATCTAAATTTGTTATTGTTTCCTAGGGATAGTGGCTCAAAGTAGGGATATTTTGTTTAAATATTCCCGTTTTGATCAATTTCACTTTAACCCTTCAAACGGCATCATGCAAAGGAGAGTTTCTCAATAATGACTTCACTATGACAGAAGTTTCAATACAGGAGTTGATCCAGTAACAGTCGGGACAACAAGACCCAATTATGTACACAGATAGCTCCGCCGGCAGGGATGCAAACAAATGCGGTTGGGATTTTGTCGGCTACCAAAATGGCAAGGAGGTGGTGGAGAAATCAGCTGCCTACTTCACTGTCACATCGAGTATGAGGATGGAGATTGAGGCGGTAACGGCATCCCTGACTGGGTTGGTGACGCTACCGGTGACACACACAGTGGTACTGTCAGACTCCCAGGGCATGCTCCGTAAGATAGAAAGGTGCATGCTAAGAAGTGAGTGGGCCTCTCTTCTGTACCACTCTGGTGTACAGGGTATCACATGGATCTACTGCCCGGGACATGCAGGCATCTCGGGCATCGAGAGAGCTGATGCAGTGCCGTGACGATCTGTGGTTAACCACGCTGTGATGACGAGAGACAGGGTTGAGTTGGTAAGGGCAGTCAACGACAGGTCTACAGAGGGATGAAGAGACAGGGTTGAGTTGGTAAGGGCAGTCATGGACAGGTCTACAGAGGGATGAAGAGACAGGGTTGAGTTGACAAGGGCAGTCATAGACAGGTCTACAGAGGGATGAAGAGACAGGGTTGCGTTGATAAGGGCAGTCATGGACAGGTCTACAGAATGATGAAGAGACAGAAGGTCGCGAAAATACATATGTGCAGAGGATGATATATTTGGAAACGACTAAGGGAGGATGGAGAAAGTGTGTTCTGTCTGGAAAGATCCTAAGAAAACGAAAACAACACCACACTGGGACTGAGTATATACGCTTGGCTGGCTGCTTGGACATAGAACGGAGCACTTATGGTAATTTCCCCTGTGTGATAATGTTAGTTCCTAGAATCTAGAATCAAGACTTCACAAAACTTTAAGATAAAGGACAAATGCAATCACGGTGTGATGTCTATGTGAAAGTGCTGACTTGTGTTTTTCAGGCAGAGTCAGCTGAAAAAGAACAACTTGAAAAATGTCCACCACCTACGTCTTTCAAGAGGTGAAAATAATCATTTGAGAATTTTTTAAAAGTTATCAGAAGGAAGAAATATGAAATCAATTTGAAAATTTGGAAAAAGTTATAAAAATGAAGAAATTGGAAAACAATTTCAGAAGCGCCGGCACATTTGATCAGCGTTCAGCATCATAACCTTGAAGAGGCGTAGGTGATTGTTCGAAACAAGAAACAACATACCATTGGTGAAGAATTGGTCCAATCTACAGCTGTGAATTTGTAGGAATCACGTGTGGTTGGATAGAAGCACGTGACTGGGTTCAGCGCATTTGAATGCAAGAGTTGGGAAAGAGAGAACTTCTATCTAAGCATAACATATGAGGGAAGTAATGATTTCTTCAATCAAGTAGAGAATTTTTATTTTAGCCAAAAATGTGAAGGAACAAATGATTTCTTCGATCAAAGAGATAATTTCTATTTAAGCAGGAAATGTGAAGGAATAAATGATTTCTTCAATAAAAGAGAGCAAACAATTCGCAGCTGATGAGTTATGTTCTAGCTCTGATACAACTGACGAGTTATGTTCTAGCTCTGATACAACTGACGAGTTATGTTCTAGTTCTGATTCAAATGACGAGTTATGTTCTAGCTCTGATACAACTGACGAGTTATGTTCTAGCTCTGATACAACTGACGAGTTATGTTCTAGCTCTAATACAACTGACGAGTTATGTTCTAGCTCTGATACAACTGACGAGTTATGTTCTAGTTCTGATTCAAATGACGAGTTATGTTCCAGCTCTGATACAACTGACGAGTTATGTTCTAGCTCTGATACAACTGACGAGTTATGTTCTAGCTCTGATACAAGTGATGAGTTATGTTCTGGCTCTGATACAACTGACTAGTTATGTTCCAGCTCTGATACAGCTGATAATGTATGTTCCAGCTCTTATACAGCTGATGAATATAACTGACGAGTTATGTTCTAGCTCTGATACAACTGACGAGCTATGTTCCAGTTCTGATACAGCTGATGAGTTATGTTTTGGCTCTGATACAACTGATGATGTATGTTCCAGCTCTGTTACAGTTGAAAATTAAATGTTATTTTGTTCTACATTTGGGCTGACCGCTCGTGAAACATGTCTTCAACAAGAATGATGTCTTCGTCAAATCACTAAGGTTTATTTCAAGTGGGTTGGCTAAACTGAATTGGGCAGACTGCATTGAGTACGCTGTATTTATAGACTGTATTGGGTAGACTGTATTGGGTGGATTGTATTGAGTAGACTGTATTGTGTAGGCTGTATTTGGTAAACTGTATTGTGTAGGCTGTATTTTGTAGGCCGTTTTATGTGGAATGTATTGTGTAGGCTGTATTCTGTAGGCTGTATTGGGTAGACTGTATTCTGCAGGCTGTATTGGGTAGACTGTATTCTGTAAGCTGTATTGGGTAGACTGTATTGTGTAGACTGTGTTTGGTAGACTGTATTGGGTAGACTGTATTGGGTAGGCTGTATTGGGTAGACTTTATTGGCCAGACTGTATTCGGTAGACTGTAATGGGTAAACTGTATTGGGTAGACTGTATTGGGTAGACTGTATTGTGTAGACTGTATTGGGTAGACTGTATTGGGTAAACTGTATCGGCTACGTTGTATTGGGTAGACTGTATTAGTGTGACTGTATATGGAGCTCCAGCCATGCTAGAGACATTTTGGCTTTGGTCAAAAAGAAGAATCCATAAATGTAAGTTACGCAATCCACAAATGTAAGTTACGCAATCCACAAATGTAAGTTACGCAATCCTCAAATGTAAGTTACACAATCCATCAATGTAAGTTACGCAATCCACAAATGTAAGTTACGCAATCCACAAATGTAAGTTACGCAATCCACAAATGTAAGTTACACAATCCACAAATGTAAGTTACGCAATCCACAAATGTAAGTTACGCAATCCACAAAGGTAAGTTACGCAATCCACAAATGTAAGTTACGCAATCCACAAATGTGAGTTACGCAATCCACAAATGTAAGTTACACAATCCACAAGTGTAAGTTACGCAATCCACAAATGTAAGTTACGCAATCCACAAAGGTAAGTTACGCAATCCACAAATGTAAGTTACGCAATCCACAAATGTAAGTTACGCGATCCACAAATGTAAGTTACGCGATCCACAAATGTAAGTTACGCAATTCACACATGTAAGTTACGCTATCTACAAATGTAAGTTACCCAATCCACAAATGTAAGTTACGCAATCCACAAATGTATGTTACGCAATACACACATGTAAGTTACGCAATCCACAAATGTAAGTTACGCAATCCACAAATGTAAGTTACGCATTTCACAAATGTAAGTTACGGGGGTCTCTGTGGCGAAGTGGTCAAGCCGTTTGCTTCGTGTTCAGACGGTCGGGGTTCGATTTCGAGCTGCGACGGTCGGTCCATGACGTCAATTTTTTCTGGAGATCCCTGGGTTCATCGCTGGAGCTACGGAGTTCGTGCTTTGTGCGATGCTCTCGACAGATGGGGTACCCAGTGAGGTGGGGTATCCAGACAGATGGGTTATCCATATGTCGAGAGAGACCGAGCTAAAATGGGGAAAAAAACCCGAGGCAATGAAGTCGAGCCCCCGCTTAAAGTTTGTTTTTTTAAAGTAAAGTTACGCAATCCACACATGTAAGTTACGCACTGGATGATAAATCACTAGATATTTCTTGTAAAGCAATTGAAACATGAACTGGAACTGTCATGAAATATGTAATCAAGATTGCCAATGATGTCAAAGGGCAAACCCTAAGTGAGCGACTATTTTGGGATTTTGTGTGAGAATATATCATATTTTGGCTCTCTTTAATTAATACAGAGGAGATTTATATCATATGGACCTGTCTTTAAACAATTTGAAGCAGTGTTATCTTCTTCTTATTACCAGTTGGACTTTGAAACACTTCTAATGTAACCTTTCCTTTGATTAATTTATGAACTTGTATATCACATCGAATTCTTCTGTTCTAGTCACTGAAGACCAGTTTTTATGTCTTTCCTCCAGTCTTTCCTCATAACTATAATTCTGAAATCCCATGCTCATTTTTGAAGCTCTTCTTTGTATCTTTTCTAGCATGTCTATATCCACTCAATGATATGGACTCAATACCTGAACACAGTACTCCAATTGAGGTCTCACCAATGATTAATATACTTTTACTATGGCTTCTTTGCGCTTATGTGTAATGGTTTTTAAATCATACTCATCACTGCTTTATACTTTGTCACTGCCACTTGGACGTGCACCTGCACTTTATATGTAAGATCTATTATAACACGTTGAATGCCGTAGACAAATTCACATATTAGGGCAGCACGCTGTTGAGATTTGTCAGTCTAGACGATGAGGTGGCAAGCAGATTAGCAAATGCCAGCACAGCCTTTGGTAGAATGCGCTCGATGGTCTGGGCACGTCGTGGCATCAGCGTCAAGACCAAATTGAAAGTCTACCGTGCAACCATCATTCCAACCCTACTATACGCTTGCGAAAGCTGGACTGTATACTCTGGACACGCAAGGAGGTTAAACCACTTCCACACAGGTTGCCTGAGGCGAATATTCCACATCCGATGGCAAGATCGTGTCACTGACATCGAGGTTCTCTCGAGGGCTAACATGCCCAGCATCCATGCACTGATAGAGAAAGCACGACTAGGATGGGCCGGACACCTCGTCCGTATGTCAGACGAGCTGCTCCCAAGAAGCTTCTCTACGGTGAGCTGAGAGAGGGATGGCGCGAGAGAGGGCGCCCAAAGAAACGTTTTAAAGACGGTCTGAAGGACTCACTAAAAAGTTGCCAGATAGACATCGACACCTGGCAATGTCTTGCGCAAAACAGATCTGACTGGATAAGCGCAGTCAAATCGGGTGTAGCTGCTGGTGAAGACGACCGTGTTGTGAAAGCCCAGAGCAGACGCGAGACGCGGAAATCCCGAGCATCGGGAACACCATCCCCTTCTGCAAACCTCGTGTGCCCGATATGTAGCAGATGTTTTCGTGCTCGCATTGGCCTGTTCAACCACATGCGCACCCACACCCAACAGAGAAATCTGTGACAAGGATGATGTCGGCGGTCCTCATCGACAACGATGGACAGCTATTATTATAACACCTAGGTCCCTTTCCATTTATTCTTGTACTAATATTGTTCTCTCCCATCATGTAAATCCTTATTGGGTTTTTCCACGTGGATGACTGTACATTTTTATACATTAAACTCCATTTTGCCCGCTTTCAGACCATTTTGGAATTGTAGCTTAATCCATCTGAATAGAAAAATCCACCTCTACCATAGAAGAGACAGTCACATAATTGTGTGTTATCTGTGAATCTTGCAACAATAGATCCAATATCATTGTCCAAATCATTCACAAATATCAAAAGCAAAATTAGCTGGACTCCCGATCCCTGAGGCACTCCTCTTATTACCTCACATCAATCAGAGTACTCCTTATTTATGCTAACTCTCTGTCTTCTGCCGTTAACCAATTTTAATATCCAATTGACAACTCTGTCACCTATACATATCACTGCAAAATCTAGATAAATAACACCCACCGGCTTCTGCCCCATCTAATCCTTTGGTAACCTCCACCCCGGCTCTGTCCCATCTAATACTTTGGTAACCTCCACCCCCGGCTCTGCCCCATCTAATACTTTGGTAACCTCCACCCCGGCTCTGTCCCATCTAATACTTTGGTAACCTCCACCCCGGCTCTGCCCCATCTAATACTTTGGTAACCTCCACCCCCGGCTCTGCCCCATCTAATACTTTGGTGACCTCCACCCCGGCTCTGCCCCATCTAGTACTTTGGTAACCTCCACCCTGGCTCTGCCCCATCTAATACTTTAGTAACCTCCACCCCGGCTCTGCCCCATCTAATACTTTGGTAACCTCCACCCCGGCTCTGCCCCATCTAATACTTTGGTAACCTCCACCCCGGCTCTGCCCCATCTAATACTTTGGTAACCTCCACCCCGGCTCTGCCCCATCTAATACTTTTGTAACCTCCACCCCGGCTCTGCCCCATCTAATACTTTGGTAATCTCCTCCATAAATTATAATAGGTTTGATAAGCACAATTTTAGCACTAACCTTCTCAACTACCCTAACCTTCTCAGCTGCCCTAATTTTTTCAGCTGCCCTAACCTTCTCAGCTGCCCTAACCTTCTCAACTGCCCTAACTTCTCAACTACCCTAACCTTCTCAACTGCCCTAACCTTCTCAACTACCCTAACTTTCTCAGCTGCCCTAACCTTCTCAGCTGCCCTAACCGTCCCAGCTGCCTTAACTTTCTCAGCTGCCCTAACCTTCTCAGCTACCCTAACCTTCTCAGCTGCCCTAATTTTTTCAGCTGCCTTAACCTTCTCAACTGCCCTAACCTTCTCAACTACCCTAACCCTCTCAGCTGCCCTAACCTTCCCAGCTGCCTTAACTTTCTCAGCTGCCCTAACTTTCTCAGCTGCCCTAACCGTCCCAGCTGCCTTAACTTTCTCAGCTGCCCTAACCTTCTCAGCTGCCCTAACCTTCTCAGCTGCCCTAACCTTCTCAGCTGCCCTAACTTTCTCAGCTGCCCTAACCTTCTCAGCTGCCCTAACTTTCTCATCTGCCCTAACCTTCTCAGCTGCCCTAACCTTCTCAGCTGCCCTAACTTTCTCAGCTGCCCTAACCTTCTCATCTGCCCTAACTTTCTCAGCTGCCCTAACCTTCTCAGCTGCCCTAACCTTCTCAGCTGCCCTAACTTTCTCAGCTGCCCTAACCTTCTCAGCTGCCCTAACTTTCTCATCTGCCCTAACCTTCTCATCTGCCCTAACTTTCTCATCTGCCCTAACCTTCTCATCTGCCCTAACTTTCTCATCTGCCCTAACCTTCTCAGCTGCCCTAACCTTCTCAGCTGCCCTAACTTTCTCAGCTGCCCTAACCTTCAGTACTAACAGTGAAGCACGTATGGAATTTCAGAAACATTACAGGTCTCTCCTTTTTCTGGATGTCAAAAACTGCAAATGACTTTTAATTGTACACGTGGAAATTACAGAAATGTTGCTATTTTTTGCAACAATCTACTTTTGTGAACAAGCATTTTCTACCTTTACGAAAAAAAAAGTAGAGTATCGCGTGGTTAAATAGTGGCCAGCCAACAAGGAAGGCAGTAGTTCGTATCCCCGGTATGGCATATGTGGTTTTTCTGCTGGGGGTGACATAAACAAACATATTTAGCCCACGACGTGGCGATAGCAGTGGCCTGTAGCTCTCGGCCTGAAAACTCCTCGACTACCCCAATAATGGGAAAAAATTTTATGAAAACAAAGTAGTTAAATGAGTTAAACAAAGTAGAGAAATGAGCTAAACAGAGTAGAGAAATGAGTTAAAGTAGAGAAATGAGTTAAAGTAGAGAAATGAGTTAAAGTAGAGAAATGAGTTAAAGTAGAGAAATGAGAAACAGAGTAGAGAAATGAGTTAAACAAAGTAGAGAAATGAGTTAAACAGAGTAGAGAAATGAGTTAAACAAAGTAGAGAAATGAGTTAAACAGAGTAGAGAAATGAGTTAAACAAAGTAGAGAAATGAGTTAAACAGAGTAGAGAAATGAGTTGAAGTAGAGAATTGAGTTGAAGTAGAGAAATGCGAAAGCAGAAAAATGAGTTAAAGTAGAGAAATGAGTTAAAGTAGAGAAATGAGTTAAAGTAGAGAAATGAGCTAAACAGAGTAGAGAAATGAATTAAACAAAGTAGAGAAATGAGTTAAACAGAGTAGAGAAATGAGTTAAAGTAGAGAAATGAGTTAAAGTAGAGAAATGAGTTAAACAGAGTAGAGAAATGAGTTAAACAAAGTAGAGAAATGAGTTAAACAGAGTAGAGAAATGAATTAAAGTAGAGAAATGAGCTAAACAGAGTAGAGAAATGAATTAAACAAAGTAGAGAAATGAGTTAAACAGAGTAGAGAAATGAGTTAAACAAAGTAGAGAACTGTTAAACAAAGTAAAGAAATGAGTTAAACAGAGTAGAGAAATGAGTTAAACAAAGTAGAGAAATGAGTTAAACAGAGTAGAGAAATGAGTTAAACAAAGTAGAGAACTGTTAAACAAAGTAGAGAAATGAGTTAAACAGAGTAGAGAAATGAGTTAAACAAAGTAGAGAAATGAGTTAAAGCCCATAAAGAAGCCCTGATAATATTGTTGTTGTTGTATCCTGTATAAAACAGCCCCATTTTCCCCAAATCCTGAAGTGTAGATGTTTTGCATGAAATGTATCAGTTCTTCCAACCTGCAAATGAATCGTGTGTGTGCGCTATTCTTATTATATCATGAGTGAGTTTTTTTTTACATTTGTATAAATTCTTGACTTTGAGATAAGTTTATTTTTCTCTCTACAATCATTTGGCTTGTTTGTGTTTACTTTTTTTTTGACACATTCGACTTGGCACATTCGATTTGACACATTCGACTTGACACATTCAACTTGACACATTCGACTTGACACATTCAACTTGACACATTCCACTTGACACATTCGACTTGACACATTAGACTTTACACATTCGACTTGACACATTCAACTTGTCACATTCCACTTGACACATTCGACTTAACACATTCGACTTCAGCTGGCCTTTGTTAGTACCGGGTTTGCCTTCCAGCTGCGATCACTATTTCTTGACCAGACTACATTAATGACTAGTGCATCCTGTTTCCAGAGCCGCCACGTAGAGGTGGAATGGTGTCTTGGTCAGCTATTGTTCGTTGACCCTGATGGAAGCAGCCAGCTACGAGTCGCTGTCTAGTGGCAGCTCATGCACTGCTGCATCATGGGCCGGGATAAAATATCATTTAACAGTATTATATTTAGAGTAATGACCAAAATATCTTCCATGAAAACTAGTTTACATGATGAAGCTGGTGGAACTATACCACGTACCCGCCTTAGTGCCATCTTACGACACGATTAGCAGTGTGCAATTAGCATATTATTTCATCTTCAACTGGGGTCCTGAAATCCTAAAATAATTGGTTGTTAATATTGACAGCAGATTTTTTTCTCAGGTGTGTGTCCTTAGTCCACAAACCTGCTACCGACTCACAGGGGATCTGATCTCTAGACCTGCATGTGTTCGGTACAGATATTATTCTTTCCCCTACATCCCTCCCCCCACGGTCTCTGCATTGTTCTGTTCTAGCTGTTTATTTATTTTGTGGTCTGGGCAGCATTCCAGATCTCTTGTATTTTTGTTGTATTAGTCGTCGAGAAAGGCTTTTGGCAGAACCGTTTTCTTGTTATTGTCACAATGTGAACGTTGACTTGTGTCCGGCGCATCCGGACTAAGTGCATACATGGATTCTTGGTTCGGGTTATGTTGCACACAGAACATACATGTTACACATACATGCCGGGAATGAGTATCAATTTGCAAATATGGTACGTGAGCTGACGTTGTTTCTAGATTGCTGTGTTTGTTTTGGACGATTTACTGTTTTGTTTGTAAACTTCTGTTTCCTCTGATTTCTTGTTGGCCTTTTTTTTTAGTCTTTTTGTTATTCCTTGAGCCCACGACTCCAGTGGGTGGCACGTCTGGTTGTAGCTAGTTATGTATAAATAAATAGACAAAAGCTGCAACGGTAATGTACCACACAAGGACAAAAACTGAACGATATATACGTTAAGGCCTTCGTCAGAGACAAAATAAAAACGAATGAAAGCAACTAACAGATCACAACAACAAAAAAGTGTAAGTGTCGGTTTCTTTTGTTCCGGTACGGTCACAGAGACATTACCTGTATGTATTTGTTACAGTCACTGGACCATTACCTGTATGTATTTGTTACGGTCACTGGACCATTACCTGTACGTGTTTGTTACGGTCACTAGGTCATTACCTGTATTTTTCTGTTATGGTCACTGGGTCATTACCTGTATTTGTTTGCTATGGTCACTGAGTCCTTACCTGTGTGTGTTTGTTATGGTCACTGGGTCATTATCTGTATTTGTTTGTTACGGTCACATAGCCATTACCTATATGTGTTTGTTACGGTCACATAGCCAATACTTATATGTGTTTGTTGCGGTCACATAGCCACTACATATATGTGTTTGTTATTTACGTTGGACATCCTTAACTTCAGTAAATCACTAAGTGAGGAGACGATGCTTGCGATGGATATGACACATTAAGGACACCAGCTGATAGCAATACCAGACAGTCTCAGTTCTGGAATCCCCCAAGCAAGAAAGGTAGAGGCAGACAAAAACACAGGTAGAGAATAGAGCTAGAGAAAAACAACCTAAACAGAGAAGATGTGGATAGGGCTTGAAAAGAGGGTCTAGGACAGGAGGACTTGGCGTGTGTTTGTTGAAGACCCGTGTTTCATGGGAAGCTGAACCTTTTTGATTAGTTTACCCTTAACCGCATATCGTATATAATATTACATGGTAACGTATTACACGTAACGACGTTTGGTATTAGTCCTAGTCGTCTGAATCGACGGCATGTGCCTAAAGACCATCATGGAACTAACAGAGCTGGAGATTTGGTACAGTATGGCATGTGCCTAAAGACCATCATGGAACTAACAGAGCTGGAGATTTGGTACAGGATGGCATGTGCCTAAAGACAATCATGGAACTAACAGAGCTGGAGATTTGGTACAGGATGGCATGTGCCTAAAGACCATCATGGAACTGACAGAGCTGGAGATTTGGTACAGGATGGTATGTGCCTAAAGACCATCATGGAACTAACAGAGCTGGAGATTTGGTACAGACGACGACGATGAGAACGACACACCTTCAGACACAAACATGACAACACAGCCAGATTAGCGCTGAATTTGAAACCACGAGGAAAGAGACGATTGAAGATGATAAAGTATACATGGCAAAAACGATAAATGAGGTGGCCAGGTTAGCTCGAGACTTATAGGAGAAACTCAGGAAGACGGCCCAATGAGGAGGCTAGGTTAGCTAGAAATTTACGAGCAAAACTCAGGAAGACGGCCCAAAGAGGTGGCCAGGTTAGCTAGAAATTTATGAGCAAAACTCAGGAAGACGGCCCAAAGAGGTGGCCAGGTTAGCTAGAAATTTATGAGCAAAACTCAGGAAGACGGCCCAATGAGAAGGCCAGGTTAGCTAGAAACTTATGAGAAAATCTCAGGAAGGTGGCCAAAAATAGGATTAGGTTGAGAAAAGCTGTTGCAGCTCTATGCTCCAACGGAGCATGGTAGCTTCAGTTCACTTATTTGTCTGATTCACTGGACGTTAATGATGGTTACACGTATCTTACCGTGACATTCTTCGCGGCATGTGGGGTGTCCTAGCCACAGAACAGGACATATTCTGCCTTGCATGTGCTTTGGGCAGCCTAATTATACGGTCAAGCTCTACACTGGAAAGAGATGAAAGCTAAATCTGACAAATCTAGCTTGGTTAATCATTGCAAGGAGACTTTACTTTATTCTGGTATCTTCATCGACTGGAGACAAGGGCATCTGGTGCAAGGGTTCTTGTAGAGTCTAGCTACTGGGTTGTTTTTTGTTTGCCTTTCTGCAATCTGTTGACGGAGCTACGCCCCTTTCCACCCCAGACCGTAGTCATATAAATGATATCAGGACGTATTAACCAGTGCTTGGATGCGTGTGTGCGTACCTATGCTAGTTAGGGCGATCTCACAGTCAACCCAACCAGTGCTTGGATGCCTGTGTGCGTCTGTGTGTACCTATGCCAGTTAGGGCGATCTCAGAGGTCAACCCAACCAGTGCTTGGGTGCCTGTGTGCGTCTGTGTGTACCTATGCTAGTTAGGGCGATCTCAGAGGTCAACCCAACCAGTGCTTAGATGCCTGTGTGCGTCTGTGTGTACCTATGCTAGTTAAGGCGATCTCAGAGGTCAACCCAACCAGTGCTTGGATGCCTGTGTGCGTCTGTGTGTACCTATGCTAGTTAGGGCGATCTCAGAGGTCAACCCAACCAGTGCTTGGATGCCTGTGTGCGTCTGTGTGTACCTATGCTAGTTAAGGCGATCTCAGAGTCAACCCAACCAGTGCTTGGATGCCTGTGTGCGTCTGTGTGTACCTATGCTAGTTAAGGCGATCTCAGAGGTCAACCCAACCAGTGCTTGGATGCCTGTGTGCGTCTGTGTGTACCTATGCTAGTTAAGGCGATCTCAGAGTCAACCCAACCAGTGCTTGGATGCCTGTGTGCGTCTGTGTGTACCTATGCTAGTTAAGGCGATCTCAGAGGTCAACCCAACCAGTGCTTGGATGCCTGTGTGCGTCTGTGTGTACCTATGCTAGTTAAGGCGATCTCAGAGTCAACCCAACCAGTGCTTGGATGCCTGTGTGCGTCTGTGTGTACCTATGCTAGTTAGGGCGATCTCAGAGTCAACCCAACCAGTGCTTGGATGCCTGTTTGCGTCTGTGTGTACCTATGCCAGTTAGGACGATCTCAGAGGTCAACCCAACCAATTGCAAAGGAAGGGCCTCACCTTGAGGGGGGGGGGGGTATGAAAGTTGTGTAAGAGTGTGATTATTGGACAGAGTTGTGTAAGACTGTGATTATTGGACAGAGTTGTGTAAGAGTGTGATTGTTGGACAGAGTTGTGTAAGAGTGTGATTGTTGGACAGAGTTGTGTAAGAGTGCGATTGTTGGACAGAGTAAATTGAAACAAAGTGTGAGGTCAGAATAGAGAGCTAGTGGTGTGTTATCTGATGCCATTTCTGCAAAAAACTGTTTTACTTAGAAAGTGTTCTTTTTGTCAGAGAGTGGTGAATGCTTGGAATACATTGTCACAGACAATAGTGGGGCCAGGGTCAGTTAATGCATTCAAGAATAAATTGGTCTACACATGTTAGGGGACTCAGTGGTCTCGGAGTAAGGTGTCCTCATCGGAAGTACGATATATATTCCTTGACAGTTGGGCATCGAAAAATGTAGGCTTGATTGCCTCTGCCAGGACACAATACAAGTTATAAATCAACCCAAGTTAGGTGGTTTGTTAATAGCAGCTATAGGTGGCTGCTGGTCTACTTAGCTCTAGTGTTTGAGTCTGTTAAGATGGACTAGCACATCGGTTACAGGACCTTCTAAGAAACTGGTTGTATACAGACTGTAAAGTGCTCTAAACCAGTGTAAAGATGTTAAGTTACGTTAAGGAACGGGTAGTTCGCCCCATGCTCCATCATGTTTAGTCGTCTCATATGATCCTTCTAGAAGGTTATTATTCGTTGGTCTCCTTTCTAGCCCCGGTAACACTCTGGTCAATTTCGTAGAGCAATTTGTTTCTTAACTTAACTTAACGTCTTTATACTGGTTTAGAAGCTCTGCAGAGTCTGTATACAACCAATTTCATCTACATCCCCCTGCTCTAAAGGCTATGCGCATCCAATTTATTCTTAAATACATTATCTGTCCCTGCCTCCACTACCTCCCGTGGCAATGCATTCCAAGCATTCACCACTCTCTGGCAAAAAAAAAATATTTCCTAATATCTAATCTGGACCTCTCTTTAGTTAATTTGTAGATATGTCCTCTTGTTCTTGTGGGTGGCTGCATTTTAAAAAAAAACTTGTTATAGTCTAATTGATCCATTTCTCTGATCATCTTATAAACCTGTATAAAGTTACCACGAATTCTTCTCTCTTCTAAACACCGTAGGCCGGTTTTTTCTGAGTCTTTCCTCATAACTGTAATTCTGGAATCCCACAATCAGCTTTGTCGCTCTTTTTTGTTTCCTTTCCAGCATGTTTATATTTCCTCTACGATAAGAACTCCACACCTGTACACAGAACTCCAATCTAGGTCTAACTAATGATTTATACAGTTTGACTATCACTTCCTTGCTCCTATGTTTCACACGGTGAGGTTGTTAGATCCTTACGTACGTCATTCACACGGCGGGGTTGTTAGGTCCTTACGTACATCATTCACACGTGAAACCCTCCTAGTACGTACAATACAACCTTTGTGCAATATTTTTATATAAACGATTGTTATGCTATGTTATGTTATGTTACGCTATGTTATGTTACACAGAGGTGTCACCACTGCACTAAAGGTAGACATAGGTTTTCAGCCTCTCTCGTCTAAACAGTGCAGCACTGCCCATTTTTGTATTCGTTTTCATTTGTAGTGTAAGACTCACAGCTACATCGTTGAGTCCAAAATTCCCAGCACACACAGCAAATACACACTAGGGTCAGAGGCAAGTTCAACTAGTGAGACTCGTCAGATTAGTCACAAACAGAATCAAGGATGCGAGATAACACATGATGATTTAGGCGTTTCTTATCGACGACTATGGACAATGTATTATTTGTTATTACACACACACACATATATATATATATATATATATATATATATATATATATATATATATATATATATATACAGTAAGTATTCATTACAACCAAAAGGCCTTTATTAGGCACCAGCGACACAACAAATGAAACAATCTAGATAAACGATAAACATGGACATGATTAGAAGGATAATGTACTTATTTGTACACTTGCAGAAGTGCATGACTAGGACAATATTCGTAGAGTTCAGACTGCAGATAATAGTGTTATCATAGTACACACTGCTGTTGGGAGGAAGTGTTAGAGATTTATGTGTACTAAGACTCAGATGTGTGTAAGTTTGTGGGGTACGCTCTGCCTTTTCTTCGCAAACAGTGAGGTAGTTTTTTACAGCTGGGTCGGCAGGGGCGTGTTGATAACGGGCATAACGCCTGGTAGCATAATCACGAGCAAGACGCTAAACAACGAACACCATTCACGCGTACACAGCACATAGTACAGAAACGGTTCACAAATATGGCTCACCGAATCAGCATTTCCACCCCAGTGTCCTCCAGCCTTCTTTTAATACCTTTCCAGTTCTTCTTCAGCTTGAACACCTGCATCGGGGTCAGTGGTAATCGAGGGTCTGAAACTGGAATCTGTTGACCTCCTCCTACCACACCCCCTCCTCCGCTGTTTGCATTGACGCCTTCTGCCATTATTTGATCACTCGTTTTCGTAAAGGAACACTCTAAATCCCAGTCCAATTTTTTCACAAAATCACGATAAAATTAAGTGTATCCAACAGCTCAAATACTAACCTCGTTTTAACACCTTATGAATTATAAACTTACAACGCTTTTGATTTAAAGTATTTTAATTTGTATATTTATTCATACGCTCGACTGAAAATACATTGATACATGAACACATAAATGGATACAAAAAATAAGCACTGTAATTGTATAATTCAAGACTAATGTATGTAACAATGTGTTGACGAATCACTAACTTGTAATCTGTTTTGAATGATCGTTCACAATTTGATTATTACAACCTGGCAATAGGTTGACACCATATCTTTGTGATCTGGTATATCAGTGTTAGTAGTTGGGTTAAAAAAAAAGAGTAAAGGAAATCAAATAACAGAGACTGCGATCGGGGATACAATCTTAAACTCCTTTGTTCTTCGCCTCCTTTTTTTATGAAGTTGTTCATTGGTAGTAAGTCGGGTACTAATTTTAAGCAGGGCAAAATAGGATGTGTTGATTATTTGGATGGAACCTAGCACCTTTACTGTGAGTCGCGACAGCTCTACCACTTTGCCCCTCATATACTGTTAGTTTATGTGGAGGTAAAATTCTCGGAATTGATTCCGAGCCTGCTTATTGGATCCTGTGACCCCCATACTGGATCCTAGAACCCCGTGCTGGATCTTGTAGTCCCTTACTGGATCTCGAGGTATCTTACTGGATTATGCAGCCCCTTACTGTATCCTTGAGGCCTTTACTGGATCCTAGGCTGTAACGTTGGCTTTTACTGGATCATAGAACCCTTTACTGGATCTCGAGGTCTCTTACTTGATCCTGGAGACCCTGACAGAATCGTTGGGCCTTTTATTGGATTCTGGAGCCCATTACTTGATCATGGCACCCTCTATTGGATTGTGTGGCCTCTTACTGGATCCTGAGACCTCTCACTGGATCCTGGGAAACCTTACTAGATCATGGGACGCCATACTGGATCCTGGAACCCGTTACTGAATTATGAGGCCTCTTATTTAAACATGGGACCCCAAAATGGATACTGGAGCCTCCTACTGGATGATGAAGCCTTTAATTAGATCCTGAGCCCTTACTATATCCTAGGGACCCTTACTGGATCATAGATCCCCTTACTGGATGCTGGAACCTCTTATTGAATCCTGACGCCACTTACTGAATTCTGGGCCCTTATTAGACCCTGGCGCCCCTTACTGAATCCTGGGCCCTTACTAGACCCTGGCGCCACTTACTGAATCCTGGGCCCTTATTAGACCCTGGCGCCACTTACTGAATCCTGGGCCCTTATTAGAACCTGGCACCACTTACTGAATCCTGGGCCCTTATTAGACCCTGGCGCCACTTACTGAATCCTGGGCCCTTATTAGACCCTGGCGCCACTTACTGAATCCTGGGCCCTTATTAGACCCTGGCGCCACTTATTGAATTCTGGGCCCTTATTAGACCCTGGCGCCCCTTACTGAATCCTGGGCCCTTACTAGACCCTGGCGCCACTTACTGAATCCTGGGCCCTTATTAGACCCTGGCGCCACTTACTGAATCATGGGCCCTTATTTGACACTGGCGCCACTTACTGAATCCTGTGCCCTTATTAGACCCTGGCGCCACTTACTGAATCCTGGGCCCTTATTAGAACCTGGCGGCACTTACTAAATCCTGGGCCCTTATTAGACCCTGGCGCCACTTACTGAATCCTGGGCCCTTATTAGAACCTGGCGCCACTTACTGAATCCTGGGCCCTTATTAGACCCTGGCGCCACTTATTGAATCCTGGGTCATTACTAGACCCTGGCGCCCCTTTCTGAATCCTGGGCCCTTACTAGACCCTGGCGCCCCTTACTGAACCCTGTGCCCTTATTAGACCCTGGCGCCTCTTACTGAACCCTGTGCCCTTACTAGACCCTGATGCCCCTTACTAAATCCTGGGCCCTTACTAGACCCTGGCGCCCCTTACTGAACCCTGTGCCCTTACTAGACCCTGGCGCTCTTTACTGAACCCTGGAGACCCTTACAGAATCTTTGGGCCTTTTATTGGATTCTGGAGCCCATTACTTGATCATGGCACAATCCATTGGATCGTGTGGCCTCTTACTGGATCCTGAGACTTCTCACTGGATCCTGGGAGACCTTACTAGATCATGGGATCCCACACTGGATCCTGGAACCCGTTACTGAATTCTGAGGCCTCTTGTTTGAACATGGGACCCGAAAATGGATACTGGAGCCTCCTACTGGATCATGAAGCATTTAATTAGATCCTGGGCCCTTACTATATCCTAGGGACCCTTACTGGATCATAGATCCCCTTACTGGATGCTGGAACCTCTTATTGGATCCTGGCACCACTTACTGAATCCTGGTCCCTTATTAGACCCTGGCGCCACTTACTGAATCCTGGGCCCTTACTAGACCCTGGCGCCACTTACTGAATCCTGGGCCCTTATTAGACCCTGGCTCCCCTTACTGAATCCTGGGCCCTTATTAGATCCTGGCTCCCCTTACTGAATTCTAGGGCTCCTTATTAGACTCTGGCGCCACTTACTGAATCCTGGGCCCTTACTAGACACTGGCGTCCCTTACTGAATTCTAGGGCTCCTTATTGGATGCTGGGGTCCCTTACTGAATCCTGGGCCCTTATTAGACCCTGGCTCCCCTTAGTGAATCCTGGGTCCTTACTAGACACTGGGGTCCCTTACTGAATCCTGGGCCCTTATTAGACCCTGGCACCCCTTACTGTATCCTGGGCCCTCACTAGACCCTGACACCCCTTACTGAATCCTGGGCCCTTACTAGACCCTGGCTCCCCTTACTGAATCCTGGGCCCTTACTAGACCCTGGATCCCCTTACTGAATCATGTGCCATTACTAGACACTGGCGCACCTTACTGAATTCTAGGGCTCCTTTTTGGATGCTGGGGTCCATTAATGGATCCTAGGGCTCCTTACTTGGGAGAAAGCATTTTCCCCACTGTCCCTACTACACGCGTCGTTTTTATTATTGTTTCTGGTATTCGAAGAACACACAAATAACAGAACACATTGCTGTGACAGGAAGTGACACTAAAAGGCTGGTCACGTGATACACATACATCTGACTTTCCAATCAAGAACCAGACATGTCTGATGTACGCGATTAGCTACTTTCCAGACCTGAACTCGACGACCCCAATAAAAACAGATGTGTGACAAAGGGCAGAAGACAACCAACACATCTAGATACTCTAGAGAGAAATTCGAAACGGTCAGTGTGAACCCTCAGATGTTAACTTGACAGCGTAGCTAGACATGGACTGGGCTCAAACCCACAAGAGGGAGGGCAGTGAAGAGGTCAACAACGTTAGAGCAACAACAACAACAAAAATACGGGGGATATGAAATGTCAGGACAGATGGGATCATATGGGTGGAGCAAGACGGTCAGGACAGCTGGGATCATTTGGGTGGAGCAAGACGGTCAGGACAGATGGGATCATATGGGTGGAGCAAGACGGTCAGGACAGCTGGGATCATTTGGGTGGAGCAAGACGGTCAGGACAGCTGGGATCATTTGGGTGGAGCAAGAAGGTCAGGACAGCTGGGATCATATGGGTGGAGCAAGACGGTCAGGACAGCTGGGATCATTTGGGTGGAGCAAGACGGTCAGGACAACTGGGATCATTTGGGTGGAGCAAGAAGGTCAGGACAGCTGGGATCATTTGGGTGGAACAAGAAGGTCAGGACAGCTGGGATCATTTGGGTGGAGCAAGAAGGTCAGGACAGCTGGGATCATTTGGGTGGAGCAAGAAGGTCAGGACAGCTGGGATCATTTGGGTGGAACAAGAAGGTCAGGACAGCTGGGATCATTTGGGTGGAGCAAGAAGGTCAGGACAGCTGGGATCATTTGGGTGGAGCAAGAAGGTCAGGACAGCTGGGATCATATGGGTGGAGCAAGACGGTCAGGACAACTGGGATCATTTGGGTGGAACAAGAAGGTCAGGACAGCTGGGATCATTTGGGTGGAGCAAGAAGGTCAGGACAGCTGGGATCATTTGGGTGGAGCAAGAAGGTCAGGACAGCTGGGATCATATGGGTGGAGCAAGACGGTCAGGACAACTGGGATCATTTGGGTGGAACAAGAAGGTCAGGACTGGTAGAATCACATGGGTGGAGCAAGAAGGTCAGGACTGGTTGAGCTAGAAGATTAAGACTCGTGGGGGTCATAGGGGTGGAGCAGGATGGTTATGACAGCTGCATTTATATGGTGGACTAAAACAGACGACAATTAGTAGAATACTTTGGAGAACACAGTTGCAGCGATATGAAACTGGACGAATTAAGTGAAATTGAGCTGTACATAAATGGAATTGGTGAGAATATCTCCTTAACAGACACGAGCTCTTAAACGCATAGAGACACATTGACATACAGACAAACACACAAACACATATATGCACATTCACACATGCACCGATAAATGACTTTATGAAATGATAACAGCTAACAATAGATCCTCTTCTTCTTCATCGTACGCATAACAATAGATCCAATTTCTACTGTTCAGGCTTACTCGCGCACTAATGGTGTCAAATAAGTAGTTTTGTTAATATAATCCGTCCGACTTTTGTATAAGTTGACGAGAAACATGTGTCCGCTGATATTGTATCCTAGACATGTTGCAATGTCATTACAGCTAAGTCATTGCTATTTATCTGTAATTTTTGTGCATGTTTCTCAAGCTGTATTGTTTATCTCGTTTATTTTTGCTGTTGTATATTGACGTGAAATGCTCATTTCAACATTGCTTTTTTCTCTTATTTTACATTGCGAGTGCTTAAAAAAGTTTTTTTTTTTAAATATAGCTTTTTTTTTTGTTCATCATCTGTAAAATTGATCTAACTGACGCTGTTCTTTATTTTTATCAGTCAATTAGAACCAGTAAATCCCCTAGACAAACAGACAGGAGAAGATGGAGAGAGAGATAGAAAGATGGAAGGCTAACTGCTAATAAGACTGTGGGACAGCCTAAGAGAAATACGCAAACTATGATTAAAAATAGTTTTTCCCGAATTAAAGAGCTTGAAAATAATATTTGACATTAAAGTGACTAAACAGAGACGGATGAAATAATTCTTCTGGAGCAGCCTAAAAATAGTTAGAACTGCTATTGACTGGATTGGATAAAGTTAGGAGAGACAGATTGGCAATGGATACAAGAAGAACATTAATAGAAGAGGACAATACACACGCCAAGCAGAGAATGGTGGACAGAGTTTAAGGAGGCGGTCCAAAATAAACATGGGAGAACAATGACAGGAATATGGTTTGTGCAGGACGATAGAGAGAGGGACGGAGGTACGAGTAGGAGCGACTATGGTAAAGAACGAGTCATTACATTCTGAGGGTGTCCAGATGTAGTGGAGAGTGTTAGGAGGGTGTCAAGATGTAGTGGAGAGTGCTGGGAGTAGAGGGCCATATCTGAGGGTGTCAAGATGTAGTAGAGAGAGGAGAGGGCCATATCTGAGGGTGTCAAGATGTAGTGGAGAGAGGAGAGGGCCATATCTGAGGGTGTCAAGATGTAGTGGAGAGAGCAGAGGGCCATATCTGAGGGTGTCAAGATGTAGTGGAGAGAGGAGAGGGCCATATCTGAGGGGGTCAAGATGTAGTGGAGAGAGGAGAGGGCCATATCTGAGGGTGTCAAGATGTAGTGGAGAGAGGAGAGGGCCATATCTGAGGGTGTCAAGATGTAGTGGAGAGAGCAGAGGGCCATATCTGAGGGTGTCAAGATGTAGTGGAGAGTGTTAAGAGGAGAGGGCCATATCTGAGGGTGTCAAGATGTAGTGGAGAGAGCAGAGGGCGATATCTGAGGGTATCAAGCTGTAGTGGAGAGTGTTGAGAGGTGGTGTATGATGAAGTCAGTGAGAGTGTATTTGAGAGATACTGGGAGGTTGAGAATGAGTTTGAGAGAGAGTGGGTGTATGAGAGAGAGAGAGAGAGAGAGAGAAAGCATGTGTGTGGGTGTGTGTATGTTTGTGTGACAGAGAAAGAGACTTACAAACAGGGAGCGATTACAATCGTTGATCGCAAACTCCCAGAGCACGTTGGAAACTGTAGTGTGTACATGTATGTGTGTGACAGAGTACGAGAAAGGAGAGCGTGTGAGAGTGGAGACAGACAAAAGGAGAGAGTGAGCGAGTGGAGAGAGGGGGCACATAGATTGAGAGACGGAATTTAGGAACTTTGAAAGTCACTTTAAAAGCAGAACGTGTTGGAAGAAAGAAGGAGAGAGAGAGAGAGAGAGAGAGAGAGAGAGAGAGAGAGTGTGTGTGTGTGTAGGGAAGGGGGGATGGGTGTGTACGCGTTTGTTTGTGTGTGCGTAAGAGAGATAGATATATATATATATAGAGAGAGAGAGAGAGAGAGAGAATAATTATAATCGTTGGTTGTCAGCACCCAGAGCTGCTTCCAGGTAAAAAATGTCTGAGAGATATGTAAAGGGGGAGGGGCGGTATGGAAGACATTTGGCAATTTACTTCTAGGCACGTTGAAGGTAAGGGAGCGGCAGACAAAGTGATAGTGAGAGTGAGAGAGAAACAAAGACAGAGAAAGAGAGAGAGAGAGAGAGAGAGAAAGCTGGTGAGAACAATAATAAAGTTTGCTCTTTGTAACTCTCTAGAAAACAGAAAAGCGAGAGAGAGAGAGAGAGAGAGAGAGAGAGAGAAAGAAAAAGAGAGAGGGAGAGGAAGGGTGGGCAGCAACAACAAAAATGTCTAGTTGTCAACATCTAGGGAAGAGAAGAAAGAGATATAATTATAAAATGATTGACGGTCAACTCCTAGAGAAGAGAAACTTGATAGACCAGAGAAACGTGATAGAGGTGGAGTAATCAATATTTATCTTTGACGATCCAGTCCGACAGAAGAGAAGGAACTTAATAAGAATTGTTTGTAGTTCTTTGTTTTTATATTCGCCATTCGCATGCATATGGTTTGATACATTTATGACACATTATAGTTTTTATTTTATTACATCCAGGTAACATTTAGCCAGATAATGGATAACTAAATAGCAACTTCGCATATTTATTACTGCAGTTAGAAAAGTAATCACTTCATAGATTTGTTTACCGTTGTTAGATAGGTAATAACCTGATAAATTTAAGGTGGTATTTGTCTAAATAATAGCCTGATATATTTATTATCGCAATTATAAATGTGATAATCTCATGGAGTCATAGATTCATGGTTTCAGTTAGCCAAGTGATAACCTGACATGCATCTTATCGAACTTACCTAAGTGATAACAGGATTAAAGTTATTATCGCTGATTGGTAAGTAATAAACTCATTGATGTATGATCACAGCTAACCAAGTTATAATCTGATAGATTTACGATCACAGTTAGATAAGGATAATCTCATTGATGTATAACTTTCCTTGTGGGGGGGGGGGGGGGAAGTAACGAGGTCTGGGCTGGACGTCCCGCTCGTTAAATGAAAGTGATGCGTCTGAAATAGCCTTTCCTTTCCAGGTGTAGAGATCGCCGCTGTATTGACTGTTCGGCTTGCCGTTCAGGAGTTCCCATGCCAATGGCCTCTCCTACATTATTGTGTCCCCAGCAGCACCTTCGTGATGGGCTCCCTGTTGTTTAGTCTGCTGTGGGGCGTGACCGAGTACCCGGCGGTATAACTGGGCGGGCAGATTGGGCTAATTAGCCTTGGTTGGCAGCCAATCTAAGAGAAGGTAAACTCTGACTCTAAGCCCGGGTAGACGAAGCTCGTTAGCCTTTTCAGGCAATTCGCACAAGAGAGGAGAAACTCATTTTAAACCCACGTTTCAAGGAGTGCTGGCTAGTCTTGGGACGATGAGAGTATCATCGCATGTCTCGAGTAACTAGCATTTGCGGGTAACGACTCGTGGAAACCTCGGGAGAGGGTAGGGTTACGGAAGTGAACCCAGACAGAACATCCGGAGTGGTAGCGCCTAAGGTGGATAGTTCCAAAACTGCGAACTCATTCCGGCAGCTCTTGCAGCTGAGCTGGTGCCAAATTGTCCTGATTTGCATTTCTTTGGATTACACCAGCGTGGCCGAGTGGAGGATCCTGCAGTTTGGGCAGCCTAGGGTCTCTATATTCAGCGTCCAGGCTTGCGCCATGAGAGGCTACTCACAAGGTGCCACGGGCACGGTCTGCAAAGACTGAGACGCCTATGAATGAATGAATGAATCGGATAACCATTATGTTACAGGTTTCACCGTTAAGCCATTTTGACAGCCGTTTGAAGTAAATGAAAGGACAAAAACCAACTGGACCAAGAGCTGCAGTAAGTTGAATAACCAAACGTCTCACCAAGTCAAGTTCATTGACCAAGAGTGGCACCAAGTCAAGTTCATTGACCAAGAGCCGTACCAAGTCAAGTTCATTGACCAAGAGTTGCATGAAGTCAATTTCAACGAACAAGAGCCGTACTAAGTCAAGTTCATTGACTAAGAGTTGCATGAAGTCAATTTCAACGAACAAGAGCCGTACTAAGTCAAGTTATTTACCAAGAGCCGCACCGCATCAAGTTCATTGACCAAGAGTGGCACCAAGTTAAGTTCATTGACTAAGAGTTGCATGAAGTCAATTTCAACGAACAGGAGCCGTACTAAGTCAAGTTATTTACCAAGAGCCGCACCGCATCAAGTTCATTGACCAAGAGTGGCACCAAGTTAAGTTCATTGACTAAGAGTTGCATGAAGTCAATTTCAACGAACAAGAGCCGTACTAAGTCAAGTTATTTACCAAGAGCCGCACCGCATCAAGTTCATTGACCAAGAGTGGCACCAAGTTAAGTTCATTGACTAAGAGTTGCATGAAGTCAATTTCAACGAACAAGAGCCGTACTAAGTCAAGTTATTTACCAAGAGCCGCACCGCATCAAGTTCATTGACCAAGAGTGGCACCAAGTTAAGTTCATTGACTAAGAGTTGCATGAAGTCAATTTCAACGAACAAGAGCCGTACTAAGTCAAGTTATTTACCAAGAGCCGCACCGCATCAAGTTCATTGACCAAGAGTGGCACCAAGTTAAGTTCATTGACTAAGAGTTGCATGAAGTCAATTTCAACGAACAAGAGCCGTACTAAGTCAAGTTATTTACCAAGAGCCGCACCGCATCAAGTTCATTGACCAAGAGTGGCACCAAGTTAAGTTCATTGACTAAGAGTTGCATGAAGTCAATTTCAACGAACAAGAGCCGTACTAAGTCAAGTTATTTACCAAGAGCCGCACCGCATCAAGTTCATTGACCAAGAGTGGCACCAAGTTAAGTTCATTGACTAAGAGTTGCATGAAGTCAATTTCAACGAACAGGAGCCGTACTAAGTCAAGTTATTTACCAAGAGCCGCACCGCATCAAGTTCATTGACCAAGAGTGGCACCAAGTTAAGTTCATTGACTAAGAGTTGCATGAAGTCAATTTCAACGAACAAGAGCCGTACTAAGTCAAGTTATTTACCAAGAGCCGCACCGCATCAAGTTCATTGACCAAGAGTGACACCAAGTTAAGTTCATTGACTAAGAGTTGCATGAAGTCAATTTCAACGAACAAGAGCCGTACTAAGTCAAGTTATTTACCAAGAGCCGCACCAAGTCAAGTTCATTTATCAAGAGCCGTACCAAGTCAAGTTCATTGACCAAGAGCCGTACCAAGTCAAGTTCATTGACCAAGAGCCGCACCGCATCAAGTTCATTGACCAAGAGTGGCACCAAGTTTAAGTTCATTGACCAAGAGCCGCACCAAGTCTAGTTCAACGACCAAGAGCCGTATCAAGTCCAAGTTCAACGACCAAGAGCCGTACCAAGTCAAGTTTATTAGCCAAGAGCCGCACCAAGTCAAGTTCATTGACCAAGAGCCGCACCAAGTCTAAGTTCATTGACCAAGAGCCGCATCAAGTAAAGTTCATTGACCAAGAGCTCTATGCGGTTCAGTTAATGATCCAAAAGTCGTGCCAAGTAAAATGATTGGACCAAGACCTTATGAAGCTGAGTTAATGAACCAATAGTCTGTGGTATCAACTCAATCGACAGATGTGCTGCACTACTAAACTCGGATAACACTTACAGATGATAATCTATGGGTGTACCCGGAACGCTGTGATTTCAGTTCAACTTACCATAAAATAACAAAGTAACTGAACAATAAACTCTTATATTTATGACATTCCTTCATTCAGATAACACTTAGATATAGTATGCCTTATTGATTAGTAGTCTAAAGTTTTATAACAGGAAAAGAGGGCCTTAATTAGCTACTTATATCGCAATAGATTTATAACATGAACATGGGCTTTATCTAGCTACGAAAAAGCGCAATAGATTTTTAACACTAAATTTGAACCCGAATAATTAAAAATCTCATATATTTATATTACAGTCATAGACAATGACTAAGTAGTAACTTTATAGATTTATGACACGAACATTGACTATGGCTAAGCAATGATCTTATAGATTAATAACACGAACATAGATTATGACTAAGTAATAATCTCATATATTTATCTTGCGAGCTTGTACTATTGCTAACGATATGCTATGATTCCTTCAAAGATGTATGACATGACCAAACAAAGCTAGCACTATGCTATATCATATGTAACTAAGTAAGAACTCCATGTATGTATGTAACACACAATATCGTGAAGGTCCCTACATAGAACTAACGCTTAGCTTGACCATAACTACACACTATCATCTCCACTTCTCAATTTATATTTTCACTCACTAGCACTTAGCTAGATCATGGCGAGCATCAAGAGATACTGAGTTCGATGCCCGATATCGATACGCTCCGGTAGACGTAGCTGTAAATGTGTATATGGTCTACAGTTAGGGAAGGAAATGTAGCTAGTTGGTAACTGGTCACCCCACATCATAAAAAGCTTTGCCTTTGCACAGGGAAGTCTCTCTTACTTTATCCTTGATAGCAGCATCGCCTGTATGGTTGCATGGCTTTTTACCTACAGATCAGGGACAGTGAGGCTAACGTCTGGTCAGGCAAAACACACTGACCAGACAATGTTAGCCAGCGTCAGGAGAAATATACTGGCCAAAACCCTCACCTGACCTCCTCGTTAGTCGTCCTGGAAACGGCTGTTATCGAGGACAACAGTCTATCTAACAAGGTGAGGTTCGATGTGATCCCCATAGTAGTGAGTGACACGCAGATGAAGCCAAGCATTACACAACCGCACAGAGAACTCCGGTCCACTTCACCAGCACACTCGAGATGTCAGGAAAGCTACTACATTCTGCCACAACTCCCGTCCCTTTCAGGGCGTACAAAAGGGTTACCAACCCATTGTGGGCATTAGCAACCAACCAACCAACCAACCTACCTGCAGATCACGCCTACTTCTTAAAATCTCGTATCTCTCGGCCACATTTGGCTTCTACGTTCTGTTAATAACACTTAGATATATTATGGTTGAATGTTATAGACGGTATCGATCTACGATATAAAATAGCCTCCAACTATCCATGTATAGAAACCATCTGGTCATTTTAAGACTGGATAAGTAAAAACTTCAGAGATGAAAACACTATAGCTGCATTGTTTGTACACTCAGATCAGCAATTAGCTTTATCATGGTGACTAAATTTGCTAAAAACCGTATAAATTTATGACGTTACTACTCGTAGACAACTCATAACTATATCATGGTGACTAAATTTGTTTAAAAACCGTATAAATTTATGACATTCCAACTCATAGATAACACAAAGCTATATCATGGTGATTAAATTTGTTTTAAAAAACCGTATACATTTATTACATTCCTACTCGTAGTCAACTCAACGCTATATCAAGGAACACTAAGAAAAACATTACAATTTATTACGCACCAATAATTCTATCTTCCTACGTTCCAACTACACATCCCCAGATTACGTATAGCACAACATGATATCAGTCTGACAAGTTTTTAATATAAACAGCGTCTAGATTCTGGCTCTCAGATCAACACGTAGCCAGGCTGTAGAGAAAAGAAGTAATCACATCGACGAATCTCTACACAATTCTCATCCAGATCAATGAGATCACCCTTCAGACTTCCAGGTCCAGTCAGACTCGATCACAAAATAAACGTTGCGAGTAAAAATAGAACAGGGTTTTACTACTTGCCTCGGTCGGTCGGTGGCCAGAAATCCACGCTTTTCTGTCAATGTGTTTTCTTGCCTTACTCCGCTGTACAGGCCAGCAATATTCAGCCCGCGTGGTCCCTCGACTCACTCGCACGCGCATTCTTTTACTCAAACCACTCCTTGCACGCTACATACTCCTCCCTTCCTCACTCATTCTGTTTCATTCTTTCTCATTTTTCTACGCACGCGCGTTACATTATCCCTGCTTGGTTAATGACAAAACACGTACGTTAGAATAACGAAAGAAGTCAATTATGTGGTAAGCACAATTAAAAGACGACTTTTGCTAGGCGAACAAGTGACTGGCCCGTTGTGACTTTGCATGTAGGACAGGATGCTTCTTCTCAACTTCCATGGAGGTCGTCATACATGTTTCGATCTACAGTTGTATATTTGCTACTCTCGTCTATCATCTAAATGTAGAGGTAGTTCAACAATCCACTACCTAGCTGATGCGCATTGTAGGTAGAGGTCTTCTCCACCCCACACCCACCGCCCATACCCACCCCTCTGATCTCCAGGGCGATAAAACTTCACGGTCTAGAATCCTTACCCCATATAAACTTCAATGGAGCCATCTCAACATTGACGGTTTGGTCATGTTCATGATAACAAGTGTTGGTACCACGGCGAGCCTGGCAGATCCAGCACCGTCTATCCAACGCCCAAGACCTACCTCTATGGGGCGAGGGGCTTTGGGGGGGATACCTCTATGTGAAGGGGGCCGGGAGAGAATACCTCTATGGGGCGGGGGGCTTTGGGGGGATACCTCTATGTGAAGGGGGTCGGGAGAGAATACCTCTATAGGAAGGGGGTCGGGGGGAATACCTCTATGGGAAGGGGTCCGGGAGGGAATACCTCTATGGGAAGGGGTCCGGGAGGGAATACCTCTATAGGAAGGGGGCCGGGAGGGAATACCTCTATGGGAAGGGTGCCGGGAGGGAATACCTCAATGGGAAGGGGGCCGGGGGAATACCTCTATGGGAAGGGGGCCGGGAGGGAATACCTCTATGGGAAGGGGGCCGGGAGGGAATACCTCTATGGAAAGGTGACCAGGAGGGTATACCTCTATGTGAAGGGGCCGGGGGATACCTCTATGAGAAGGGGGCCGGGTGTGGCCGGGGATGCCTCTATGGGAAGGGGGCCGGTGGATACCTCTATGGGAAGGGGGCTGGGGGATACATCTATGGGAAGGGGGCCGGGAGGGAATACCTCTATGGGAAAGGGGCCGGGCGGGGCCGGCAGATACCTCTATGAGAAGGGGGCCGGGAGGGAATACCTCTATGGAAAGGGGGCCGGGTCAGACCGGGGGATACTTCTATGGAACGGGGGCCGAGTGGGGCCGGGGTGGTAGTGAGGAAGAACTGCACTGAAACCAGGCCAGGAAAAAGGAGAAGAATCATGTCCCGTGGTTGTACGAAACTAACTACAGGTCATCGGAGACATATTGGGAAGTACATATTTTTGGGATCTGATTTTGAGGAGTACAGGGCTCTGAGATCTGATATTACCTTTCCTCTTCGATCCTCATTCTCTTAGCCAGCCTGCACGGGTCTTGTCTGTTTTCATGCTTGACATCTGCTTGTTGAAGTCTTTTTCAGCTATAATTCGGTAAACTAACCGCAAGCAGACATAAGTCGCTGACTACTGTCAAACTTCACTGCTGCGTTATTGCTCCTTATATGGTCTGAAATCATACGGTAACGTTTCTGTATCTCGGTAATGGGCACCAGCATATTCCGTGGTCTTTTATTGAGAAGCAAATAACGCAAACACAATACACTACCAAGAATACCATAGAAGTAAACTAAAGAAGGATGTGCATAGGACTAGTAATTTCACATTGTAAAATACATTGCAACGAAGCGCACGCCAAATAGATATTGCAACGTTTGTCTCACGTTTTCTATAACGGAACTAAAAATATTGAAATAATATTCGGGGAAGGGGATGGGGATGTGTTGAGACAGCCAGTGGAGGAAAGAATAGTCCCACTGTAACGTTCTAAGTATATTGTAAAAGGTGACGAAAAATGGTGTGCCCTAGGCTAGCCAGCTCACCACGTAAACAGACACTACCACTTCTTTCATAAACAACAAAAACCAAGTAAATAAGTGCCAAGAAAACATATAGACCAGTCCCCAGAAACCAAATATGTTATACGTGCCAAGAAAACATATAGACCAGTCCCCAGAAACTAAATATGTTATAAGTGCCAAGAAAACATATAGACCAGTCCCCAGAAACCAAATATGTTATAAGTGCCAAGAAAACATATAGACCAGTCCCCAGAAACCAAATATGTTATAAGTGCCAAGAAAACATATAGACCAGTCCCCAGAAACCAAATATGTTATAAGTGCCAAGAAAACATATAGACCAGTCCCCAGAAACCAAATATGTTATAAGTGCCAAGAAAACATATAGACCAGTCCCCATAAACCAAATATGTTATCAGTGCCAAGAAAACATATAGACCAGTCCCCATAAACCAACTATGTTATAAGTGCCAAGAAAACATATTGACCAGTCCCCAGAAACCAAATATGTTATAAGTGCCAAGAAAACATATAGACCAGTCCCCAGAAACCAAATATGTTATAAGTGCCAAGAAAACATATAGACCAGTCCCCATAAACCAAATATGTTATAAGTGCCAAGAAAACATATAGACCAGTCCCCATAAACCGAATATGTTATAAGTGCCAAGAAAACATATAGACCAGTCCCCAGAAACCAAATATGTTATAAGTGCCAAGAAAACATATTGACCAGTCCCCAGAAACCAAATATGTTATAAGTGCCAAGAAAACATATAGACCAGTCCCCAGAAACCAAATATGTTGTAAGTGCCAAGAAAACATATAGACCAGTCCCCAGAAACCAAATATGTTATAAGTGCCAAGAAAACATATAGACCAGTCCCCAGAAACCAAATATGTTATAAGTGCCAAGAAAACATATAGACCAGTCCCCATAAACCAAATATGTTATAAGTGCCAAGAAAACATATAGACCAGTTCCCATAAACCAAATATGTTATAGGTGCCAAGAAAACATATAGACCATTCCCCATAAACCAAATATGTTATATGTGCCAAGAAAACATATAGACCAGTCCCCAGAAACCAAATATGTTATAAGGGCCAAGAAAACATATAGACCAGTCCCCATAAACCAAATATGTTTTAAGTGCCAAGAAAACATATAGAAAAGTCCCCAGAAACTAAATATGTTATAAGTGCCAAGAAAACATATAGACCAGTCCCCAGAAACCAAATATGTTATAAGTGCCAAGAAAACATATAGACCAGTCCCCAGAAACCAAATATGTTATAAGTGCCAAGAAAACATATAGACCAGTCCCCAGAAACCAAATATGTTATAAGTGCCAAGAAAACATATTGACCAGTCCCCAGAAACCAAATATGTTATAAGTGCCAAGAAAACATATAGACCAGTCCCCAGAAACCAAATATGTTGTAAGTGCCAAGAAAACATATAGACCAGTCCCCAGAAACTAAATATGTTATAAGTGCCAAGAAAACATATAGACCAGTCCCCCGAAACCAAATATGTTATAAGTGCCAAGAAAACATATAGACCAGTCCCCAGAAACCAAATATGTTATAAGTGCCAAGAAAACATATAGACCAGTCCCCATAAACCAAATATGTTATAAGTGCCAAGAAAACACATAGACCAGTCCCCAGAAACCAAATATAAGTGCCAAGAAAACATATAGACCAGTCCCCAGAAACCAAATATAAGTGCCAAGAAAACATATAGACCAGTCCCAAGAAACCAAATATGTTATAAGTACCAAGAAAACATATAGACCAGTCCCCAGAAACCAAATATAAGTGCCAAGAAAACATATAGACCAGTCCCCAGAAACCAAATATGTTATAAGTGCCAAGAAAACATATAGACCAGTCCCTAGAAACCAAATATGTTATAAGTACCAAGAAAACATAGACCATACAACAGATAATGGCATTAATAGGCAATATGTGTTCAATCAGCTGACTTTCATGTGACTTTGTCGTCTCTCAACAAAGTAAGATATCCGTTACAGGATTAGGTTAATTAAACACCCCCTGATGGCAAGAGAAGCAGAGATAGGTGGATAGATCGAGGATAAGAGAAGCAGAGATAGGTGGATAGATTGAGGACAAGAGAAACAGAGATAGGTGGATAGATTGAGGACAAGAGAAGCAGAGAAAGGTGGATAGATTAAGGACAAGAGAAGCAGAGATAGGTGGATAGTTTGACAACAAGAGAAGCAGAGATAGGTGGATAGATTGAGGACAAGAGAAGCAGAGATAGGTGGATAGATCGAGGATAAGAGAAGCAGAGATAGGTGGATAGATTGACAACAAGAGAAGCAGAGATAGGTGGATAGATTGAGGACAAGAGAAGCAGAGATAGGTGGATAGATTGAAGACAAGAGAAGCAGAGATAGGTGGGGGGGGGGAGGGCGCGGGGTGGGGTGTATGCTCAGAGAGGAAGGGGTGGAGGGAGGGCATGGGGAATGAGGACAAGAGAAGTAGAGATAGATGGACAAATTGAGGGCAAGAGAAGCAGAGATAGGTGGATAGATTGAGGACAAGAGAAGCAGAGATAGGTGGATAGATTGAGGACAAGAGAAGCAGAGATAGGTGGATAGATTGAGGACAAGAGAAGCAGAGATACGTGGATAGATTGAGGACAAGAGAAGCAGAGATAGCTGGATAGATTGAGGACAAGAGAAGCAGAGATAGGTGGATAGATTGAGGACAAGAGAAGCAGAGATAGGTACGTAAGGGATATATAAGTTCACATACATCAAGTGCTGTAATATAGGCTTCATATTCATACAAGAAGTAAGAAAATAATTTTACCCTTAAACCGAAAGTGTTTTTATCTGAGTTGTGAATAAGCGAACACAGCATCTGTGAAATCTTGTCTCAGTTCGACCTCCCCATGGGCGCGTCCTGCACGTTAAATATCGATCTGTGAGTTCGAGCCGGGGAGGTGTTGAGCAGGCTACTGAATCTGTGAATTCTGATTAGGCAATTGAAACATGAAAGCAAAGAGGGAGAAAGTCACGGATCGAAGGCGAAATACTGTTAGAAAAATATGTGAGAGTGACCGGGGTCAACGTTCGAATGGATTAAATCCGCAATCTTTTATATTAAATCAAGGCAAAGCGAATGTCTCATACCAGGTAGCCAAAAGGCTAGACTCATTTCGGTCTTTTTATCTGGGAGTGCCATGTTGGACCAGGGACATCGCTCTGGCCATCTCTCCATCTTATTTGAGTGGGCGCTAATAATTGTATACCACCATGTACCAGGGTTTCTTTTTTCCGTCCCCATATGTTGCCAGGAATACACAGCTCGTAGCCTGTCCAACTGCATTTTCCATGACGTCATTGATGGAAGTTTGGCTCATGATGTAGGTGGCGTGAATTCGGTCCCGCAGAGAACATGTTGGTGTTCTTCGCTATGTTGTCCTTTGAGCGACTCGAAACTGTTGTTGGAACTGTTGTTCGTAGGTTCTTAACCTCGCAGACATATACCACTGCTCACATAACATACTACTGAACCTGTGATCTAACCTCGCAGACATATACCACTGCTCACATAACATACTACTGAACCTGTGATCTAACCTCGCAGACATATACCACTGCTCACATAACATACTACTGAATCTGTGATCTGACCTCGCAGACATATACCCCTGCTCACATAACATACTACTGAACCCGTGAACTAACCTCGCAGACATATACCACTGCTCACATAACATACTACTGAGCCTGTGATCTAACCTCGCAGACATATACCACTGCTCACATAACATACTACTGAACCTGTGATCTAACCTCGCAGACATATACCACTGCTCACATAACATACTACTGAACCTGTGATCTAACCTCGCAGACATATACCACTGCTCACATAACATACTACTGAACCTGTGATCTAACCTCGCAGCCATATACCACTGCTCACATAACATACTACTGAACCTGTGATCTAACCTCGCAGACATATACCACTGCTCACATAACATACTACTGAACCTGTGATCGAACCTCGCAGACATACACCACTGCTCACATAACATACTACTGAACCTGTGATCTAACCTCGCAGCCATATACCACTGCTCACATAACATGCTACTGAACCTGTGATCTAACCTCGCAGACATATACCACTGCTCACATAACATACTACTGAACCTGTGATCTAACCTCGCAGACATATACCACTGCTCACATAACATACTACTGAACCTGTGATCTAACCTCGCAGACATATACCACTGCTCACATAACATACTACTGAACCTGTGATCTAACCTCGCAAACATATACCACTGCTCACATAACATACTACTGAACCTGTGATCTAACCTCGCAGCCATTAACCCATGGCTGATATAACCATACAGCTGGACGTCTGAGCTAATCTCGCTGCCATATACCATGGCTGATATAACCAAACTACTAACCTGTGAGTTAATCTCACAGCCATATACCATGGCTGATATAACCAAACTACTGACCTGTAGGCTCTTGCTGTATTATTTCATAACTGTTGCAGTTGAGCCATCACTCTGTTATCCTTCAGGAACTCTCACGATTTTTTCTTCTGGAGATCTAAATTTCTTGAATTCTATCAGTAAATGAATTGTCATTCGGCTGTTTTTACTTCTTTGCCTTCTACTGGGATGGAGGGGGGGGGGGGTGTATGCTCAGAGAGGAAGGGATGGAGGGAGGGCATGGGGAATGAGGACAAGAGAAGTATAGATAGATGGACAAATTGAGGGCAAGAGAAGTAGAGATAGGTGGATAGATTGAGGGCATGAGAAGTAGAGATAGGTGGATAGATTGAGGGCAAGAGAAGTAGAGATAGGTGGATAGATTGAGCGCAAGAGAAGTAGAGATAGGTGGATAGATTGAGGGCAAGAGAAGTAGAGATAGGTGGATAGATTGAGCGCAAGAGAAGTAGAGATAGGTGGATAGATTGAGCGCAAGAGAAGTAGAGATAGGTGGATAGATTGAGCGCAAGAGAAGTAGAGATAGGTGGATAGATTGAGCGCAAGAGAAGTAGAGATAGGTGGATAGATTGAGCGCAAGAGAAGTAGAGATAGGTGGCTAGATTGAGAGCAAGAGAAGCAGAGATAGGGGGATAGATTGAGGGCATGAGAAGTAGAGATATGTGGATAGATTGAAGGCAAGAGAAGTAGAGATAGGTGGATAGATTGAGGGCAATAGAGGCAGAGATAGATACATGGGGATAAATTGAGAACAAGAGAAGCAGAGATAGACTGATAGGGTTAGATTGAGGACAAGAGAAGCAGAGACCATCTGACTAGGACGTCGCGTCAGGGTCAGTCATAGTATACTGACCAATGCCACTATTTCTCATCCATGTAGCGTTTCCTGGAAACATGTTGTTTTCAAGGCAGTCTGTGTTACTTGTAGATCAACGGGATCCCCGTAGTAGTGAACGTCACGCAGATGAAGCCAGGCAAAGCACAACCGTCTGGAGACTAGTCTGGACCAGACAACATCTGCGAGAACTCTCTGTGGGACAGAGCACTGTTTACTGACGAGTGCAGGATGAACCTTCCAAGAGCCCATGGTCGTCAGAGAGTGTATCGTCGACATGGATAGAGCTATGCCAACAACTGCATTCTTCTTCTTCTTCTTCTTCTTCTTCTTCTTCTTCTTCTTCTTCTTCTTCGTACGCAGTCAGACAGTAACCATTATTTTTTTCAAAAAATGCGGCGGTCATCCTGAGGCTGTCGACACTGCCATAGAGCTTCTCTTGTGGTTCCACTGGTGATGGCCACATCTGCTCTCTCTGATCCTCGTATGTCGGGCAGTTCTGCAGCAGATGCTCAGCGGTCATTTTCTCGGTACCACACGGGCATTCGTCGGTACACCCTATCTTCAGTTTGTTGAATAGGTGGTACCTCAGTCTATTGTGGCCAGTGCGAAGTCTGAAGACAACGACCTGCTCTCTTCTGTTCAACTGGTAATATGCATCGTTTTTGGCGTAGCCGGTATGTTCAGTTTCCCATTTGGTCATGTATCTGGCTTTAATAAGCCGTTTTAACTCTTCGTACGTCATACTAGTATCTGTTTGTGGTAGTCTTGCACCTTCTTTTGCCAGTCTGTCTGCCTCCTCGTTGCCTTGGATGTTGCAGTGTGATGGGACCCACTGTACCACTACCCTTTTTGGTGCGAACTGCTGGCATAGTTGACAGAGTGCTGCTCTTAAGTCATTAAGCTGAGTGTTTTTCTGGCTTTTTAGCGCTGTGACTACGGCGAGAGCATCTGTCAGCAGGACTATATGGCTCTCATTTTCACTGTGTGTCACCATTTCTTCCACTGCCGCCCTCAGTGCCTCTGCCTCCGCTCTGAAATTGCGTGTGTACTTACCAGTAGCGAATGACAGTGTTATTTTTCTGCCATTTGGTAGGTTGAGGAATGCTCCTGCCCCTCCGTTCTGTGTAGTGTCTGTTACAGAACCGTCGGTGTATGCATGGGTCCAGTCCATGCTTGGGTAGTTTTTCGATATAAAGCTTAGGGTAGTATCTCTCCTTTCTTTTTCAGTCTGGCAGTTTTTGTTTCCAATACCTGGTATATTTTCTACCACCTCTGGAAATATATCCTGCCTCCAGGTAGGTTTTCGTACAGTAGTGATGGGCTTTGGTGTTGTTAGTGCGTTTATGGGATCTTCGTGCATCTTTGCTTTGGCTATTTCTGCAAAGTTTCTCCGCTTTAGTTTCCCAGTTCCCAATTTTTTTAGTCTCTGGTGCCTTGGGTGGTCAGTCAGTCTTCGGAGTTTCTCTGACTGCAGCTGGGCTCTGCAGTCTCTTCTATCGGTCATGGGTTGCAGCTTTGTAATCTTTTCAAGTTCTACAATTGGCGTTGACTTCATGCCTCCTGTTATAACTCTCATGGCTTGGATTTGAAGTTTGTTAACTTTATCGAAGTTCGCCTTTGCTGCTGTTGTCCATGCCGAAATGCCATACTCGAGAACTGGTCTCACTCTTCCAGTGTACAGTTTCTTTAGTATGCTTTCGTCTGCTCCCCAGCTTGTGCCAGCTAGTTTCCTCATGATTGCCATTCTTTCTCTGGCTCTCGTTCGGTTTCTCTCGATCTGACTTTTCCATGTCATGCGCCGATCAAATGTGACTCCCAGATAGTTTGGGTTGTCGTTTGGCTGCAGCAGTTTGCCAGTTAGACTTAATTTGGTATTTTGGGGTTTGATTGAAAGCGAGAATATTGTGCATGTGGTCAACTGCATTCAAGAGCGCGCTCTTTATGGAGATTGAGGGATTATGATCTGGAAAGGCACATGCACCAGTTATCGGACAATCCTATTTATCTTAGTTTGTGCTGTTATCGGCTTGCGATACCCTGATGAGATCTTGAAGAACCACATCGCATTGTGTTTCAGCAGGACAATGTCCGTCCACGTGTTGCCAGAGTCGTGCATGATGAACTTAAACCCAGAAACATTGTAATCTTGCCCTGGCCAGACATTTCATTTGACCTGTCATCAATTGAGCAGATCAGGGATGAGCTGAAACGTCGACTTCAGCAATAACGACATCCACCGCAGATTGTACGGCAACTTCGTCAAGAAGTCGTGCATGAGTGACTGAACATTCAACAGGATTTACTGAACTGCTGCATTCAATCAATGAGGCTCAGATATCAAGCCGCGATGAACGCACGTGGTGGACACACGCGGTCCGGAGTGTTGTAATTTGTAAGAATGACCGCCAATGGTCGCAGACGCTCCGGAGAAAATCACACGGAATACAAAAATGTCTTTCCAATTGTTTCAGCTTCGAACTTTGAAATAAAATTTCTTTTCCCCAATTTTCGTTGTTTTTGGATGAGAAAATAAAATAATATGATGACAAACATGACCTGGTAAGTGACTTTTTGCGTTGAGTATAATTTTTCTGCATCAAACTGGCAATTAAACTGTCCAAATTACATGGCTGCAGGAAACTCTGCTGGAAGGGCCCACAGTAAGCCCGGCTTCATTCCAGAGACCTGTGTTGTGTGATAGGTCGTACCATAGCAGATACCGTCAGTTGGGATGAAATGCAATAGCCTTTTTATATATCACTGCTCTGTGGAAACTGAGACGCTGGTCCGGTTAGGCGCAACATACTGACTAGAACGTCACATCAGGGTCAGGCCCAACATACTGACTAGGACGTCGCGTCATGGTCAGGCCCAACATACTGACTAGGACGTCGCGTCAGGGTCAGGCCCAACATACTGACTAGGACGTCGCATCAGGGTCAGGCCCAACAATCTGACTAGGACGTCGCGTCAGGGCCAGGCACAACATACTGACTAGGACGTTGCGTCAGAGCCAGACCTAACATTATGACTAGGACTTTGCGTCAGGTTCAGACACAACATACTGACTAGGACGTTGCGTCAGGGCCAGGCCCAACAAAATGACTAGGACGTTGCGTCAGGGTCAGTCACAACATACTGACCAGGACATCGCGTCAGGGTCAGTTACAGTATACTGACCAAGACCACTTTCTCTCTTCCATGTAGCGTTTCCTGGAAACATGTTGTTTTCAAAGCAGTCTGGATTACTTGTGGATCAACGTGATCCCCGTAATAGATGAAGCCAAGCATAGCAGAACCGTCTGGAGGATTGCAATCCACCTTCATCAGCATGCTCAGGAGGAAAGGTACCACAACCCGCCACTTGACACACTTTTCGTGGCTCACAAAGAGGTAAGCATACTCATTGTGGGTATTACACAACAACAACATCTTGCTGCCGTGCAACCTACAAAATATTTGTTATGTACCCATTTACAACTGGGTAAAGAGATGCATGTCAAGAGTATTGATTGAACCCCGTTCCTTTTCCACGAGAAACACAAAACTGCCCAGACGCTCGAGATGCTTGTTAAAGGTCCGAAGACAAGGGCACAGACATGGTGTTGACGGAAATGTTGAATAGAGAGCGCGCGAGAGAGTAAAGACAGGACAGACGGCTGTGGATAACTCTGGATGGGGAAACTTGTGAGATGTTTGCAAGACAATGTTAGCTTAGGAAAATATTTCTCGATGTGGTGCTTATAATATGAGTAAATATTGTTGCTTGCACAACGTCGAAAATCCTGATAGATACATGTGTAGGATAGACATACGACAGACATTTGACCAGTAGACAGACAAATTAATGTAGCAGATATTAAACAGATTTCTGAGGGATGGCTAGCCCGGTTCCCAAAAATACCACGTTGAGTTCGGGTGTGTCGGACCGAAAGGTGTAAATAGTCAGTCAAGCTGTAAACTATAACACAGCGCATTCCGTTCTCTGGACGACATCCTGCTACTTGCAAAGCCCTTTTCGGGGCTTGGTTACGGGAGTTTGAGAACGAACGAAGGATATAAAAATGAAGAATAAGAAACAGATGTTTGAGAAGCATACTTTGTACACATGTTTAGGCAGCAGATACCTGAAAAAGCACAATTTAGACATATATTTGGAATGCAGATTTCAGACGAATATTATGGGAATAAATATTTAACATAAATTTGAGGAATAGATATTTCGTATATATCTATTGGCCAGAAAAATACAGAACTTAATGATTTAAGAGCAGTACTCTGTCAACTATGCCAGCAGTCCGCACCAAAAAGAGTAGTGGCACAGTGGGTTCCATCCCACTGTAACATCCAAGGCAACGAGGAGGCAGACAGACTGGCAAAAGAAGGTGCAAGACTACCACAACCAGATTATAGTGTGACCTATGAAGAGTCCAAAAGGTTTATTAGGGCCAGATACATTGCCAAATAGGAAACAGAACATACTGGCTACACAAAAAATGATGCCTACTACCAGTTGAACAGAAAAGAGCAGGTCGTGGTCTTCAGACTCCGCACAGGCCACAGCAGAGTGAGGTACCACCTATTCAATAAACTGAAGATAGGTGGCACTGACGAATGCACCTGTGGTACAGGGAAAATGACCGCTGAACATCTGCTGCAAAATTGCCCGACATTCGAGGACCAGAGAAAGCACATGTGGCCATCACCAGTGCCAACACTAGACAAGCTCTATGGCAGTGTCGACAGCCTCAGGATGACCGGTGCTTTCTTCGAACAAATTCAAGTTGACGTCTGACAGCGTACGAAGAAAAGGAAAAAGAAGAAGAAGAAGAATAAGAAGTATATATTTATTGAGTGCATCTTTAATATATATTAGGGGAGCAGATATTTTAAGGGAGCAGATATTTAATGTATATTTGAGGAGAATATATTTTGTATAAATTTAAGGAAATGATATTTGGTATATATTTAAGGAATAGATTTTTGGTAAAAATCTATTAGGTAGATACTAGAGGACATCTAATGATTATATATAAGATATGCACCCAGGAAGCACAATTGAACCACTTGTTAAGAAACTCAGATCAAGCTTAATGTGTCACTAACAACAGCGGGTAGCATGTGCCCGTTTTATGTGAACATATATGAGCTAATAATAATCAGGGTCAGGGGACATGCTAGACTAGATCTTACCTGACGTCCTCGTCCGGGCTCCTGGAAACAGCCCGTGTCACAGAAATTTGGCTAACCAGATTGGGATTGATAAAGTTAAAGGTGATCCTGGATAACAGGCTGCAGCAGGGCAGACTGGCTAAGGAGAAGGGATCGAAGAGGGAATGCTAGCCCGGTACTAAAAAAATGCTTGCTCAAGTCGGATGTGTTGGACCGAAAGGTGCAGATATCGCAGCCAAGCTGTAAACTGCGACAGAACGCATTCCGTTCTCTGGACTACATTCTGCTACGTAAGCCCCCTTAGGGTTTGGTAGTGGGAGATTGAAAACGAACGAAGAAGAAGAAGAAGAAACCCATAGTGGTTGTTGTTGTTGTTGTTGTTGTTGTTGTTGCTATTGTTGCTGTTGTTCTTGTTGTTGCAGGAATGCCCACAATGAGTAGATGTGCGCACTGAAAATGACGTTTAGTGACAGTCTGTTGTAGCTTTCCTCACCTCACGAGCGTGCTGATGAAGCTAGACCTGAGCCCTGCAGGCGGATGTGATATACTTGGTTTCATCTGCGTGTCGCTCACGCCTACCCATCCAGGCTGCCATGAAAACATGAAAACAATTTGTTTCTAGGAAGAGCTGCGTGGAAGTCAAGGTGAGGGTCTTTGCCAGTATGTTTTGCCTGACCCTGACTAACATGTCTGATCAGTATGTTGTGCCTGACCCTCACTAATATGTCTGATCAGTATATTTTGCCTGACCCTGACTAACATGTCTGATCAGTATATTTTGCCTGACCCTGACTTACATGTCTGATCAGTTTATTTTGCCTGACCCTGACTTACATGTCTGATCAGTATATTTTGCTTGACCCTGACTAACATGTCTGATCAGTATATTTTGCCTGACCCTGACTTACATGTCTGATCAGTATATTTTGCCTGACCGTGACTGACATGTCTGATCAGTATATTTTGCCTGACCCTGACTTACATGTCTGATCAGTATATTTTGCCTGACCCTGACTTACATGTCTGATCAGTATATTTTGCCTGACCCTGACTTACATGTCTGATCAGTATATTTTGCCTGACCCTGACTAACATGTCTGATCAGTATATTTTGCCTGACCCTGACATACATGTCTGATCAGTATATTTTGCCTGACCCTGACTTACATGTCTGATCAGTATATTTTGCCTGACCCTGACTTACATGTCTGATCAGTAAATTTTGCCTGACCCTGTCTTACATGTCTGATCAGTATATTTTGCCTGACCCTGACTTACATGTCTGATCAGTATATTTTGCCTGACCCTGACTTACATGTCTGATCAGTATATTTTGCCTGACCCTGACTTACATGTCTGATCAGTATATTTTGCCTGACCCTGACTTACATGTCTGATCAGTATATTTTGCCTGACCCTGACTTCCATGTCTGATCAGTATATTTTGCCTGACCCTGACTTACATGTCTGATCAGTATATTTTGCCTGACCCTGACTTACATGTCTGATCAGTATATTTTGCCTGACCCTGACTTACATGTCTGATCAGTATATTTTGCCTGACCCTGACTTACATGTCTGATCAGTATATTTTGCCTGACCCTGACTTACATGTCTGATCAGTATATTTTGCCTGACCCTGACTTACATGTCTGATCAGTATATTTTGCCTGACCCTGACTTACATGTCTGATCAGTATATTTTGCCTGACCCTGACTTACTTGTCTGATCAGTATATTTTGCCTGATCAGACATTAGTCCTCCTTCCCATCCATTGTGGTGAGACAAATGATGCTCCGCGACTCGAACTAAACTACAGCCAAGAGGTTCACCTTCTCAACCACGCCTCGGGATATGAATAAGAGCCACTGTAACTGGCTACCAGAAAACGTTTTCAAGAGTTGACTCAGCTCGAGCATCTTTCAGCAAGATCAAGAACGAGTAGATATTAGACAGACATCTAACGATCATACATAAGATGTGTACCTGAGGACAGAATTCTTCAAACTGTTCAAAAAGTGAGATCAAGTCTGTCACTAATGGCAACCATGAGTACGTGTTCGTTTTGAAAAACAAAACCGTCAAAGCTGCAGCGGGACTGACAATAACAACAATAGGTTGCAACAAAAGTATCAACGAAATTCTGACGAAGGTATTTTGGTTGTAACATCTACTATGTAATCATTTTTTGCTCCGATTTTGTATCTTAGCCATAGTTATCCACGTTATTACGTCTTTGATGTGGACGTAAAAAACAATGTCAAAACTGTACAGCCTGATACAAATATACTGTCAACACTGTACAACGTGATACAAATACACTGTCAGAACTATACGACGTGATACAAATACACTGTCAACACTATAAGACGTGATACAAATACACTGTCAGAAATATACAACGTGGCAAAGATACACTGTCAGAAATATAAGTCGTGACAAAGATACACTATCAGAACTATACGTCGTGACAAAGATACACTGTCATAACTATACATCGTGACAAAGATATACTGTCAGAACTATACGTCTTGACAAAGATATACTGTCAGAACTATACGACGTGACAAAGATATAGAAGAAACGCTATACGACGTGACAAAGATACACTGTCAGAACTATACGTCTTGACAAAGATACACTGTCAGAACTATACGACGTGACAAAGATACAAAAGCAACGCTATATGACGTGACAAAGATACACTGTCAGAACTATACCCCGTGACAAAGATACACAAACAGCACTATACGACGTGTCAAAGATACATTGTCAGAACTATACGTCGTGACAAAGATACACTTTCAGAACTATACCACGTTACAGAGGTACACACGCAACACTATACGTAGTGACAAAGATACACTATCAGAACTATACGTCTTGACAAAGATACACTATCAGAACTATACGTCGCGACAAAGATACACTGTCAGAACTATACAACGGGACATAGATACCCAAGCAACACTATGCGACGTGACAAATATACACTACCAGAACTATACGACGTGACAAAGATACACAAGCAACAATATACGACTTAACAAAGATACACTATCAGAACTATACGACGTGACAAAGATACACAAGCAACACTATGCGACATGGCAATTTGTTTATCCCATTCTGGCATACGCATTGACATTGCCCCCGTGGTTACGTGAAATACGCTGCCCAAGATTCCAAGCCGAGCACATGGACACAGGCTGTATTACAGCAGCATGACCAACAAGGAAGAGATGAACACTGATTTCGGTAGTGCCGATGAGTCTGTCAAAAAGCGTGTCATTTCAATACAGCCGCGATGGCGTAGATCTACTGAGAGTCAGTACGTCATGACCAACAAAATAAATGGGAAATGGCATCACCGACAGACGCTCCTGTTGTCGGGTCCAAATGCTGAGTAAAGAGTAGTGGGGCCTTTCGGCAGAGAACGAGCTGACAGTAGCCAGAGAACTTCAGCTGATCGATACCCTATTCCATCTCAACGTGGCGGTCTTAGAAACAGGCTGCACTCACACAGTCTGGCTAAAAAAGGGATCGAAGACGGTAGACAAATCCGGTCCCAAAAATACTTTACTGAAGTCTATTGAATCGGGTTGAAAGTGCGAATATTGCACCTTCCAGGTAGACTGCGACACAACGTAAAAAAAACTCCTTTTTAGGACCAACTCAGAACAAGAAGACAAAGAAAAAGTGGAAGAAAAAGCAGGAGAAGAAGAAGAAGACGATGAAGAAGAAGAGAAAGTAAATTTGCAACGTATCGAAAGAGGCACCTAAGGAGGTGTAACAGTTTCAGCTGGAGTATGGGCGGGGTTAAGGGCTAGGGGGTGATGATGCCGGCGACTCTGGGAACAAAGGTTACCTGAATGTGTGTCAAGGTCGCCAATCGTCTCGACACTAAATCGACAAGGGAAATGAGGGATTAGGGGGGAAGAATGATTCTAGTACAGATGGGGGTTCGGAGCTGACCACTCTGGCGTTCCGTTTCAGCATAGTGGAGGGTTAGTGACAGTCAGAGACCGTCACGGCCTGCTACGACATTTGAAGTGACAGGAATTCAGAGCTATTCGTCCAAAAAATAATATAGTTGATGTAGATCCAAATTAGAGTGATGGCTAAGTCAGACAACCAACAGAAGTCCACTGGACAGCCAAGAAGTTGCTTTAGATAATAAAACACTCGGCAAAGTTCAACTCAGACTGGCCTGGAAATAGAGTGACTGAGAGACTAGCTATCAGGCTGACAAGGAGTACGATTTATAGGCTGCTAGTAGCTAGCAGGTTGACTAGGAGTTTGTGAAAGAAAGAATGAGTTGCAGGGTGACTGAACCTGCATACACCTTCGAATTTTGGCCAGTCGCTCTTTAAATGTGTGTGTTGGGCACCCTGTGACTAGAAGAGATCTGAACCTGTGTTGTATGTTCAAGACACAGAGTGAACAATGTGTGTTCTAAAGTATGTGTATCTACAGATCGACTGAGTATGTAACCACAAGTGAGTACGTAATTCCGACTATAAGTGACGCAATCTAATTTCATATGAACGCGCAGATCACCTGAGTATACGTGAATAGACCTATTGTGGATATACACATCACCTGACTGAAGAGATCTTGGTGTGGGTGAATGAACGACAGAGTGCATTATACGATCGTGAAGGCGAGTTTGTGAGAGTGTGTTGAGTGTGCAGACAACGGGAGGTGAGTGTAGCGGCTAGAACTGGGTTTTATTAGTTTGAGAAGTTAACAAAAGCTAGTGCTTAAAACCTCCGAGATAGTTTTAATAAATATATATAATATATGATCATTTAGTTCAGATGTATTTTGTCCTTTTTGCTAACATTGTTTTTGAAAATATTCATGTAATACATTTACATATAAGGTTCACCGTGTTATTTACTGTGCGCAGTCGTGTCGTGGTGTGAATACATGTAACATTTTAGATCAGTAACTACTGAGCGGAAAACCTAGGCTCTGCCACAAAGGTTTGAACGTGCGGCTGACTGTACATTCTGTGGAAACTATCCGCCAGAAGTCAAAATCTCAGGGTAGAAGAGGTGTGACAATAGCAAGTTACCACTTGCGGCCCAGGGTAGAAGAGGTGTGACAATAGCAAGCTACCACTTGCGGCCCAGGGTAGAAGAGGTGTGACAATAGCAAGCTACCACTTGCGGCCCAGGGTAGAAGAGGTGTGACAATAGCAAGCTACCACTTGCGGCCCAGGGTAGAAGAGGTGTGACAATAGCAAGCTACCACTTGCGGCCCAGGGTAGAAGAGGTGTGACAATAGCAAGTTACCACTTGCGGCCTAGGGTAGAAATGATGTGACAATAGCAAGTTACCACTTGCGGCCCAGGGTAGAAATGATGTGACAAATGCAAACTACCACCTGCTACACAAGGTAGAAATGGTTAGACAAAATTAAGCTATTACCTGCGACCCAATGTAGAAATAGTTAAACAATAACAAGATATTACCTGCGACCCAGTGTAGAAATGGTAAAATAATAATAAGCTACCACCTGCATAGTGTATTCTCAGTCACCGCTAAATGGATGTAGTGCGTTTTGGCTTCAAGAATTTGTTTCTGATCACTAAACCCTTCTTATGACGGGATGCGCACCGTTCAACTATAAACTCGGGTATAATGTCGCACTGGCGTTCCACTGGTTGGTCCACGCTTGGTAATTGCGGTTTTCAGGTTATCTGTCCATGTCGAGGAGACGGCCCAGGCAGATATGTTTGTCGATATCCTCTAGTGGTGTTTCGTTTAGAAGCATGGGGCTGGGCTTCGCATGGCGATTGCGCACAGCTTTCATTATTCATATACTTATGGTGAGGCCTGCTTTCTTGCCCTCCGCTTCCAGCGATGCCATCATCTGTGTCTCTTCGGTGGGTGTCTCTGTGATGAGTGTCTCTTCGGTGGGTGTCTCTGTGATGAGTGTCTCTTCGGTGGGTGTCTCTGTGATGAGTGTCTCTTCGGTAGGTGTCTCTGTGATGAGTGTGATATCGTCGACAAATCGTAGGTGGTTGAGCAAACGTCCATTTATGTCGATGCCGTACTCTCTCCAGTCGCAATGTCTCATCGTCGACTCCAAGCATGCAGAGAAAAGGTTGGGTGAGATGGGGTCGTCATGTCACACAATCTGTCCCGTTTCGATAGTTATCGTTCGTGTGGATGGATGGATGATAGTAGCGCATTCATCATAGCAACGTTTCAACATGTCTATCAAGTCAGCTTCAACTCCGTCGTCTTCCAGAGCTTTCCACGCATATTTCGGTTCTACCCAGTCAAACGTCTTTTCATAGTCAATGAATGTCAACACCATACTCCGTCTTTTAATTCATGAACAAAGTCCGAACCAATTGTCTACTTAACTGCATGCCAGACCCAAATGATGTTTCGCATGCAGCCTTAGAATTTCCATGACGCTAAATCATTTATATTGTTTAGTCCATAGATGTTTAGCCATTTGCACATCGGCGAATTCGTTTGATCTTTTAGGACCATTGCAAAGAAATTACATTAAATTTAAGAGTTTACAGTATGCAGCTTAATTTCTCGTCGTAATTTGTTCATAGGCGTATCTCCGTATTGTCTTAATAGATCGATTGTTTGTGTTGCCCTTCGATCACTCTTAGACCCCCAAGATTGTATCAACCCTGCAGCAAATTGTATGTTGCTTAACGCAATTTAATATTGATATGTATTTGTTGCCATTGTATATTGCCTAATTTTGTTGATAAACATAGGCTAATTCATCAAGTCTGCTAATCAGTATGTCAACAAAAGATGAGATTAATAATCCGAATCTGACGATTCAAAGAGATTGATAATTGTTACTGGCTGGACAAATTGTAATCCATCTAGTTGGTATAACTGATCTTCTTCCCGGAGCACATATTCAACACACGTCTTCCCGTAGCACATGTTCAACACACTTTTTCCCGGAGCACATGTTCAACACACTTTTTCCCGTATCACATGTTCAACAGACTTTTTCCCGTAGCACATGTTCAACACACTTTTTCCCGTAGCACATGTTCAACACACTTTTTCCCGTAGCACATGTTCAACACACTTCTTCCCGTAGCACATGTTCAACACACTTCTTCCCGTAGCACATGTTCAACAGACTTCTTCCCGTAGCACATGTTCAACACACTTTTTCCTGGAGCACATGTTCAACACACTTCTTCCCGTAGCACGTGTTCAACACACTTTTTCCCGTAGCACATGTTCAACACACTTCTTCCCGTAGCACATGTTCAACACACTTTTTCCCGTAGCACATGTTCAACACACTTCTTCCCGTAGCACATGTTCAACACACTTTTTCCCGTAGCACATGTTCAACACACTTTTTCCCGTATCACATGTTCAACACACTTCTTCCCGGAGCACATGTTCATAGGTTTATTTTTCGTCAGCAGTTTCAATATCTCCTGTTTTATGACATCTCTGTCAAAACCGTCAAATTACCTATACCTTCCTTGCTTGATATGAGTACACTCTGAGGTCTGTCCAGTCCATCGGTAAAAGGATGAACTATCACAAGAGCTAATTGCGTTCGTTTCTCTGGGTCCTGAATATCGTAATATAAATGACCCATCTTAGATTCCCTGCGGAAGAACTGGTACAGTAAAACAGTAACCTTCTGCTTTGCTGTAAAAATACACTTAAATCTCATTTTGAAATTGAAATCAATGAAACTTTTGAAAAAGCAGCTACATGTCACAATAAAAACACCACAGACTATAATATCGTGATACGCCTTTGATGAACGACAGCTTCGCATGAATGATGTTTGTTGTTTTCCGCATTCAACAAAGTGTCTAATTAGTGCTCTGGAAAATCAAGAATGTGTATTTACCGAGCGTATTTGAAGTCAAAGCATCTATTTTTAAAACAGCAGGTCTGTGTACCTTAAACATGTTAAAAGTATGCCCAATTCACTGAGGTTGCTTTTAATATAGCCTAATGAATACATTTTTCAAAATGCATAACATTTCTTAGTGAAAAAAATATTTCCATAGCGTCATGTATATTCTAAGGATGCATGCTAAAAATCATTTGGATCTGACATGCAGTTTAGTAGAAAATTGCTTCGGACCTTGTTTATGAATTGAAAGACTATAGTGTGGTGTGGTGCTCTCTTGTTTCCTCAATCAAACGACAACACGTGGTTGTGTGATCCAGCGTGATGTAAGTGCGCCTGAACCCAGCGTCCGCTAAGGGTTGGTCTTCATCGAGGGTTATGCTGGCTGGGAGTTGGGGATCGATCGGGGGTGGGGGGTGGTGGTGGCGGGGGCGAGAGATGTGCTGGCTGGCAAATGGGAATCGATCGAGGAGGGGGGGGCGGAGAGGGGAGAGTGTGGTTATTGGAGGGTGGTCAAATATCATTTAGCACAAACCGCTTTTGGGTAATACCCCAGAAACATATCCTGACTCCTACGATAAAGAATAGCATTTTGGAGAAATGTTCTGTTGCAACACCGCCAAGATTCATGTACGAGAAGTGTTCAAATGAAAGAGGACCAAACTGCAACAAATGAGCATACGTACGATTCGCATGATGATGTCACTTTTGGTGTATACAGTACATACCAACCGTCAAGTTTGAAAAATGTCATTATCCTCCGACTCATAGTTTACTCAGCAGACCGTTGAAAACATGGCGTGTGTGATACGGAATCCGTCCAGAGTTAATCAGTGAGCGGTGATTCGGTTTCTAACAGCTGAAGGATGTCGACCAGTTGATATTCATCGCAGGATTCAGGCAGTGTATTGTGACAAAAGTGTGTCTATGACAACAGTAAAGTTATGGACAATGATGTTTAAAGAAGGACCCGAGTTAAAGAAAGATCTTCCGAGACCAGGTCAGGCGCATATTGTTGCGTTTTCTCGGGTCCTTCTTTAAACATCATTGTCCAGTTCTTCACTGTTGTCATAGACACACCTTTATCCCCATACATTGCCTGAATCATGCGATGAATATCAACTGGTCGACATACTTTAGCTGTTAGAAACCAAATCACCGCTAATAGTCGGAGAATAATGAAATTTTGCAAACTTGACGGTTGGTATGTGCTGTTTACACCAGAAGTGACGCCATCGTGCACATCGTACGTATGATCACTAGTTCAAGTTTGGTCCCGTTTGATTTGAACACGCTACGCTTAAACTAGTTATACCTGTGTCGTATCTCACGGGTTAGTTCTGCCGGTTCACCTTCACGAATTTGGCGTGTGGGAATTTTAGATGCTACTATGATGAACTGAATACAGCTAGGGAGAGATGCCAGACTCACTCACACGCTGAGTGTTGTCCATACGACCTCTTGTGGTTATCGAAAAGGCACGACAAACTGCGTTAGATGCCATCCCACCTTTCTACCCTGCTGGTTACATGCTTACGGAAAGGCTTCGGTGGTAACCCTGAGGCAAAATCTGCCTCCTATGCTATCTCCAGTCGTCTCGATGAATGTCTTGCCACTGGCAAAAGGTAGCTTAGGCTCTGTGAGTGAGGTTGACAAAAGGCGCAGTTTCTTCCTCACTTTAATCCACATCTCCGCGCAAGTCACCCATTTCAGCGGACACAGCAAGAGATACGACTGTCCACACGGCTAAACAAAGAGAGTGGTCTTCATCACTTGTGATGGACAAAACTATCAATATATATATATATATATACATACGTACATACGTACATACATACATACATACATACATACATACATACATACATACATACATACATACATACGCACGCACGTACGTACGTACGTAGGCGAGCGTGTGTGAGTGTGCGTGAGGCCTCGTTGCACTGTATTCAAATCACGCCGTGTCCATTTTTGCAGACACGAGTTTTTTTTATCGCAGCGATCGCTCCTCCGCGCGTGCACCCAAAGTAATGGCAACCTACCGTATCGCACGCCTGCCAAGAAATAGGCAGACGGTTATAATAGGCGATGTTCTCATTTCTCCTCCGCTTTCCAATCATTTCCTTGTTTTCGTTCATATCATCGCTTTTCTGCAATCGCGAACGAAAATAGACTAGACCCGACACCTTTCTATCGGCAATAACAAAGAAAACAAAAATAAAAACAAATGCTGCTCGCTTTTGATTATTCCAAATACTTAAAAATAGGGTGGAAGGGGAGACGTGGAGGAAAAGGGGGAGTGTGCGGAATGAGATGTGTGCTAGATAATGATGCAAAACTAGTTTTCAAACAAAACTGACCAAATTGAAAATACAATGATTATAGCGTGAACTTGTTTATGTTTCAAATAAGGCATTCTTGATGTTTAATAGAAACCATGACAGGGCCGTTGATTCTACAATAGCGAAATGGAAGAGCTTGCTTCATACGGGTTGGTTCGATACACGCTATTCACACGCTGCAGTTGGCGCAGTTGTAGATGGTATCTGGCTTACTGCTAAAGAAAGAAAGTAGGGAGAAAGGGAACTGCACACACCACCAAAACAATAGCAGAGGTATACAGTTTCTATCACTTTATCCCCAACAACAGTGTGATATATGTCTTTTTTTTTATAATGGTTTTTTTATTATACACGTATTATTAATGACTGGAACATAATGGATTTGGTGCTATCTATAGTGTACTATTTTATTGGGAAGTTACTGTTACTTAAACGTGTCTCGACAAAATATAAGTTTTACAATTTGAATTTTACGAGGTATGATCTGAAAGATTAAGATGAACGATTTAATAGAAAAAGAGTGAGTGAGAGAGAGAGAGAGAGAGAGAGAGAGAGAGAGAGAGAGAGAGAGAGAGATACATACATAGAAAGAGAGAAATGGAAAGAGGGCAACCATGAACGTGACATAATGCGATTGCTTGAAATCAGGAGACATTCGTACATACAAAAACACAGAAAGCGAGTAGTGAGAGACATAAGAGAGATGGCGAGAGAGATCAGAGAAATAAACAGCGAGAGAAACAAATAAAAATGGTGCATGAATCTGAAAGACGTACAAACACATAAATACACTCACATACAGAGAGAGAGAGAGAGAGAGAGAGAGAGAGAGAGAGAGAGAGAGAGACAGACAGACAGAAGTAGATAGAAAGACCGCGAGGCAGACACGTTTATTTTAATATGTGCATGGAGCGCCCCCCGACATTCAAATACAATCACGATATCATATATACACTGGAATCAAGACGCTGAGCAGCGAATGAGCTGCAGCGGTCACCGACCCATAGATGACTGTTAGCGTCAGGGCCAGCGAACCAGAGCTGCCAAGACCCTTCTACGCCGCCACGCGGTGATCCTGGATAACAGGCTGCAACAGAGCAGACTGGCTAAGGAGAAGGGATCAAAGAGGCAATGCTAACCCGGTACTCAAAAAATGCTTGCTGGTCGGATGTGATCGCTGGTCTCACGGGAGGTGAGACCAGAGTGTCTGCACCCTGAGTTGCCTCCAGTCGTCTTGACTAGTGGCTTGCCACTGGTCCAAGGTAGCTCGGGACCAGAGAGTGAGGTCGAAGACAAGCGCAGTTGCGTCTTCACTAAAATCCATATTCAGCGAAAGTTACATCATCAAAACAAAACCGTCTGATGATGTCGCCATCTTCGCTTGCGATGAGCAGCTGATCATAATCATAATGACCTATCCAGCCCCATTTTCTTCTCTTAATTTGATGTTCCAGTGGATGTTGTTGGCCACTTTCCTATAGGTCTTCATTTCTCACCATGTCCTACCACTGTATGCCCATTATCTTTCGTATGCATCTGCTAACGGAAGGACTGGAGTCTTTGTTGTGTGACCTTGGTTGTGTATGCATCTGCTAACGGAAGGACTGGAGTCTTTGTTGTGTGACCTTGGTTGTGTATGCATCTGCTAACGGAAGGACTGGAGTCTTTGTTGTGTGACCTTGGTTGTGCTCCATTTATCCGCCCCATACAACAGCACCGACTTGACACTGGCATTGGATATTTTAACTTTGGTGTGAATCTTGATTTCTCAGAATCTTCATTTGTTGTTTAGTGTCAGGAATACACCTTTTGATTTTCAAATTCTGATCCGTACATCTCCACCTGTACTCATGATCTGTATATGGCTGATGCACAAATAGGTTAAGGTATCCACTTCTTCTAGCTGCTCTCCTTCCAGCCTGGTTGGTTCTTTGCTGATATTGTTGAGTTTAATTAAGGACCTTGGTTTTCTTTATGTTGATATTCAGACTCCCAGTATAGGTTACTAAGTATTCTTGTGTCATTTCCATCAGTACCTTTGTTTTCCAGGCAAGTTATTCGCTACCTTCTCATGCCCGACTCTGTCAACGCCCTTTTTATTTATTTCGTAAGGCTGTTAAATGTTTAACATTATTGTTCAATGTTATTACATAGATGATAGAGCCATGTTGGCTTCTCAGACAAGGGATAAGGTTTGAATCCGCAGTTGACGCAGACATTATTGTTTAATGTTATTATATAGATAACAGAGCCATGGCCGCTTCCCAGACAAGGGATCAGGTTTGAATCCGCAGTTGATGCGAACACTATTGTTTAATGTTATTATATAGATGAGAGAGCCATGGTAGCTTCCCAGAAAAGCGATCAGGTTTGAATCCGCAGTTGATGCGGAATTTATTTATTTTGCGGTCGCAAACCGGATTCTGTGATCGACCCAGCCACAACAATTGGGTACAAGAATGCTGACTACATCATCCACTATGTGCCGTGGGTCACAAGATAATAAGGGTCTAACATACGGATCTTTACTTAACTTTATATTACTTTTACATACTTTTCTGCCAGTCAGAATTCTGTTTTTCTGTCAAAATCAAAAGTGTTTCCTGTAACTTCATGGTCTGCTCTACCAAATTGTTGACCTGTAACTTCATTGTCTGCTCTACTAATGTGTTGACCTGTAACTTCATTGTCTGCTCTACTAAAGTGTCGACCTGTAAATTCATTGTCTGCTCTACGAAAGTGTTGACCTGTAACGTCATTGTCTGCTCTACTAAAGTGTTGACCTGTAACTTCATTGTCTGCTCTACCAAAGTGTTGACCTGTAACGTCATTGTCTGCTCTACTAAAGTGTTGACCTGTAACTTCATTGTCTGTTCTACTAAAGTGTTGACCTGTAACGTCATTGTCTGCTCTACTAAAGTGTTGACCTGTAACGTCATTGTCTGCTCTACTAAAGTGTTGACCTGTAACTTCATTGTCTGCTCTACCAAAGTGTTGACCTGTAACTTCCTTGTCTGCTCTACCAAAGTGTTGACCTGTAACTTCATTGTCTGCTCCGCCAAATTGTTGACCTGTAACTTTATTTCGCTACTCTACTAAGTCGTTGAGCTGTAACTTCATTGTCTGCTCTACCAAAGTGTTGACCTGTAACTTTATTGTCTGCTCTACCAAATTGTTTACCTCTAACTGTAATTGGCTACTCTACTAAGTCGTTGAGCTGTAACTTCATTGTCTGCTCTACCAAAGTGTTGACCTTTAACTTTATTTCGCTACTCTACTAAATCGTTGACCTGTAACTTCATTGTCTGCTCCACCAAAGTGTTGACCTGTAACTTTATGGTCTGCTCTACCAAAGTATTGACCTGTAACTTCATTGTCTGCTCTACCAAATTGTTTACCTCTAACTTTATTTGGCTACTCTACTAAATCGTTGACCTGTAATTTCATTGTCTGCTCTACCAAAGCGTTGACCTGCAACTTCATTGTCTGCTCTACCAAAGTGTTGACCTGTAACTTCATTGTCTGCTCTACCAAAGTGTTGACATGTAACTTCATGATCTGCTCTACCAAAGGGTTGACCTGTAACTTCATTGTCTGCTCTACCAAAGCGTTGACCTGTAACTTCATTGTCTGCTCTACCAAAGTGTTGACCTGTAACTTCATGATCTGCTCTACCAAAGTATTGACCTGTAACTTCATTGTCTGCTCTACCAAAGCGTTGACCTGTAACTTCATTGTCTGCTCTACCAAAGTGTTGAACTGTAACTTCATGATCTGCTCTACCAAAGCGTTGACCTGTAACTTCATTGTCTGCTCTACCAAAGCGTTGACCTGTAACTTCATTGTCTGCTCTACCAAAGTGTTGATCTGTAACTTCATGATCTGCTCTACCAAAGTATTGACCTGTAACTTCATTGTCTGCTCTACCAAATTGTTTACCTCTAACTTTATTTGGCTACTCTACTAAATCGTTGACCTGTAACTTCATTGTCTGCTCTACCAAAGCGTTGACCTGTAACTTCATGGTCTGCTCTACCAATGTGTTCACCTGTAACTTAATTATCCGCTCTACGTCTAATTCTCTTCTTCATTGTTCTAGATCTCAGCTGTTTGTAAATGGCGTACCAAGTTCCCTTCCTCTCTGCATTGCCTTCTCTAAATGTAAGCGAGGTAGACATTTATAGCTTAGATAAACTGCATTGTGTGGATAGCGATGTATTCAGACACATGAGTTGGAAAGTTTACTACCTTCGAAAATCTCAGTCACCTTTTGTGACACGCTTTCAGTGCTGAAGTTCTCCTATTCAGGTTTATATAGTTGCCATAAGTTGAATAGCATGCCCTAATAATACAGAAGAGCCCTAATAATACAGAGGAGTAGAACGAACAGAGCTATTACAATGATTTACATAAAACACTAGGCAACTAGCATGTAGATTGTGGGAGATAATTCGTAAACTTGAAAAACACATGATGATGTTTGATCATTTTCCAGTGGCCACTGAGATGTGGATTTCTTGTCCGTTATTTCATTTTGTGCGAACCTTCAGCCGTTCCTCACCCATTCACCCCTCCCTCTTCCCAAATATCCGCCGCTTTTTTCTTCTCTAATTTTAATAACTCGTTGCTGATTCCTCTGTATCTACGTGAGTCTCTTGTGTGAATGCATGCCTTTTTGACATATTTCAAGATTGTATTTCTCTCTATTTCTGTCCAGATTTTTTCTTTATATCTGTTTGGATTTTCTCTCTATTTCTGTTTAGATTTTCTCTTTATTTCTGTTTGGAAATCTCTCTATTCAGATTTTCTCTTTATTTCTGTTTGGATTACTCTCTATTTCTGTTTAGACTTTCTCTCTATTTCTGTTTAGATTGTGTCTTTATATCTGTTTACATTTTCTCGTTATTCCTGTTTACATTTTCACTTTATATCTGTTTACATTTTCTCGCTACATCTGTTTACATTGTCACGTTATATATGTTTACATTTTCTCTTTATATCTGTTTACATTTTCTCGTTATTCCTGTTTACATTTTCACTTTATATTTGTTTACATTTTCTTGCTAAATATGTGTACATTTTCGCTTTATATCTGTTTACATTTTCACGTTATATCTGTTTACATTTTCTTGCTATATCTGTTTACATTTTTTCTTTATATCTGTTTACAATTTCGCTTTATATCTGTTTACATTTTCAATTTATATCCGTTTGGATTTTATCTTTATCTCTGTTTGGATACCTTTCACATCTGCTGTGTTGTCTGACAGCTCTGGGAATCGTGCTCTTTTCCATGGTGGACATTTGCTGCTTATCATTATGAGCTCTGCCTTTATCTGTGTGAGGTCTGGCATGTAGAGGGCTAGTTCTTTTTTGTTTGGTACACAGGGCAGAAGGGCTAGAGCAGCTACTTTCAGCCGTTAATGGACATAGTAAAGATCAAAACCTGTTCATAAACATAACTAAATCAAAGATGATGACCACCGACAAAACACAATGTCAGCATAAATTTACAGTGGGTGGTGAGGAAATAGATCAGGTCACACATTTTGAATATCTGGGCTCCAGAATTGAAAAAAAATGGCGACTGCTCGAAAGAAATCATAAAAAGACTAGCTATGGCAATGCAGAGACTGAACAGGCTGAAGAAATTATGGCAGAGCACCAACAAAATTATAAAAGTAAAAGTCTTGAGAGCCTGTGTTTTTCCTGTGGCAGCTTATGGCTGTGAATCATAGATGATTACCAAAACTTCTAGACAAAGAATCGAATCCTTCGAGTCAAAATGATACAGAAAGATCCTCAAAATACCCTGGACAGAGAAAAAAACAAATGTAGACATTCGGCAAAAGTTGAGCATAGAGGAGAACTGGTTTATCAATTCCATTTTGGCTAGAAAATGCAAATACTTTGGTCACATCAAGAGACACAACGGTCTTGAGAGAACGGTGATGGAAGGTATGGTGCCAGGCAAAAGAGGAAGGGGTAGACCAAGAAGACGATGGCACCAAGATATCCAGGAATGCCTGTGTATGACTGTGGTGGAGGCTGGAGTTTTGGCAAGAGAACGAGTTGTTTTTTTTCCAGACAGACTGTGATGGGAGCGACGTTCTACAAAGGACATGCTACATGATGATGACAAATTATCTTTTCTGTAGTTTGCTTCGACAATTTCCTTCTAGTGGTTCTTTCTGTGAATAATTTTGGATCCATTTGAATGTTTCTGCCCGTTGTATTAATCTCTTCTGTCAGTCACGGGGTTGTTATTCTGTACGGTTGAGAAGTTAGGCTTTTTTCAAATTTGCATTTTGAAGGTGTTGCCTAGAGTGGCATTTCATATTCTAAAGCTGGTATAGTCTTTCCTATGTGTAGTAATTTCAGTAATTGACGGTCTGCACACAGCCAACTCTAAAATAGGCCTTGTCAAAACCAGTGAAGCAGGAGAAGTTTCTTAAAAAACGGGGAAAATGTTATTTCCAAAAATACTCATTGTTCTTTTCCTTCTTTTCGCTTGTCCGTGTATGTCTTTCAGCGTCAGATTATGAACAGGTCTCTAGTTGTTACGATGTAACGTTTTTCATTTGATGTTAGTGTCCAGTTTTGACATTGGTATCTTAGTGTCTGGACGAAAATCGTGTTGTATAAAGCTCTTTTTGTAGTTATTGTAACGTCCTTGCAATTAAGTATTGGAGTTAATTCCAATGATCTGATTTGCTTTATCGCATCTTTGTTGGATTTCTTCCGTAATTATTCCGTTTGCTGATAACGTGCTTCATAAGTATGTGAAATCTTTCACCTGTTTGATTTGCTGTTTTTCAATGGCGATATTGATGTCTCCGGCTGTTCTAGATATTTTCATGACCTCACTTTTTTCTACATTGATTTCCATGCTATATTCTTTACATGCTGTATTTAGTTATCAATTTGTTTCTGCAATTGTAGTTACTTTGACTGCTTGATCGGCAGCAAAAAGAAGTTCATTTAAGAGTTTACCAATGTTGCTACCTTCATCTGGGTTGGCTGTTTTACAAATGGGGTCAACACATGTAATGAACAACAAAGGTGATAGGTGTTATGAAGGGGTAATCATTTCAAAAGACTGGTTTCATAATGAGCTCTGTTTTTCTATGCCGTAAATAAAGAAAAGCACACTGGTAATCAGTTTGTTTCAAGGCGAGGATTCTGTGACAGGGTCACTGTCGAAAGTGATTTGTTGTGTTTTGTATCGTGGATTAGTTTTATTTCTTTTGGCAGATGATGGATTGATTATAAACCGTGTTACAATACGAGTTCTGATGAGTTCTGTGATTTAGTTGACCTAAGCATGTGACGTTTCATGAGTATTTTCCCGATGAGGCTAACATCCTGACCCTCATGTAGTTTCCGGTAATGTTTTTAATTGGAGTAATTCGTTGTTTTCTTTTTGTTGACATTTTTCAATGTGATATGTCCATGTTAGTAAAGTGTTATTTGTAGATATGCGGTGTTATTTTCTTCTAGTAGTTCGTGTCTATTTTGTCTCAATGTAATAGTGTATGTACTATTTGAAAGTATAAAAACTATGCGGTTTTCCTCCCATTGATATTACAGGATCTTTCCTGGATCCACTGATGTAATATGTGTAATACATATACCTGACCATTTATCCAAACATAACATTAAGTATTTCTGAAAGAAAAGTGATATCCAGGAATACGAGATAGACAGACGAGAACAGAGAATGAAATATCTTCATTAACACTATCAACGCAAAATGTCAACGTCTCCCGTCTTGTTCAAGGTGAGACAAGTTGGAATATGCCACACTGCACGTTTTATCGATCTCTCTTTTTATGTTTCCAGTCGACATTTCCCAATTTTTCTTCATCTCCTTCTCTTCTCCGTAGTTTTACATCAGGTCCTGAATTAGAGATACACAATTATGTTATTCGCATATAGAGACACACAATTATGTTGTTCGCATATAGAGACACACCATGATGTTATTCGCATTTGTTTCCAGTTAGCAGGGTTTTGAATTTGGCAGATGTTGCACGTGCTGCCGCGCGTGTAAGCCATGGCTCAGTAGCTGTGTTGAGAATTTAACCATTGCCTTGAAACGAACTTAACATAACCGAAGACTTAGGAGAGATGCAGTTGAGGATATATGTTGTGCAAATCTATTAAAGTGTTATGTTGATAATTATAGTAAAACAATTACTGAGAAGAGTTGTGAATGTGATTCGTAAACTCGTGCTGTAGAATAACTTGTTACCGAAACGTTCATGGTAAGATACAATGAAATCGTTCGTGCTGTCTTCACGCAAGGTCATATGCGGAACCTCAGAAGAAGGGAATGCTTGCTTTGACATTACCCTGGAGGGACGTATCTTCATCATCATCATCGTTGTACCCCCCCCCCCCCCATTGTCTGCGATCTCTGTTCATGTTCATGATCATCATGCCTGTTTTTGTATGTCAGTACATCTGAGAGTTTGTGTGTTGCGAAATAGAGAAAGCGAGAGAGAGAGCGAGAGAGAGAGAGAGAAAGAGAGAGAGGAGACAAAGTCCGCTATAGCTAAGAGGTAAGTCGCTCGTCCTTCAAGAAATAAAGCGCGAAATGGTGGTTGTTTGAAACTCGCAAGTTTCAAACGTCCCACGATCGCAAGGGAGTGGAGATCGGCGGTTAGTCCTATCGAAGATGCACGATAAACTGTGAGGTCCTGTGTACATGCTGTGCACATAACAGATCATTAGATAGTTCCAAATCGAAAAGAGCAGACTGTTAGCCTCGGTCCAGGCAAAAATTATAAAGATAACGAAGTACCTACCGATTAGAGATCGGCATGAAGGCCAAAAAATGAGACGACCCCGCCATCATGCAAAGATGCAGCAGGCCAATCACCTGTTAGTCATCACACTCGACTGTATGTATGTCAGTAGGTCACTCTCCTGTAAGTCAGCACTCGATTGTAAGTATGTCAGTAGGTCACTCTCCCGTAAGTCAACGCAATCGATTGTAAGTATGTCAGTAGGTCAATCTCCCGTAGGTCAACGCAATCGATTGTAAGTATGTCAGTAGGTCAATCTCCTGTAAGTCATCATACTCGATTTCAAGTCTATCCAAAACAATGAACTCTACATAAGTGACGTGGCTAAATGTTTAGAGAAATGCATGTTCCATCCATCCGCATAGGTGCCACCTATGAGATGGCCTAACCAAAGATCTAAGCCTGCATTGGTACAGCATTGCTAAATATCGGGACGCATACATAATACTGCCTTCCTCGCACACCGCACATCTGCCGGACTCACATCGAGGATAATGTGACATTGTGTGATACTTCTGCTCCTTCATGTACAAATCCCCGGGAAAACTAATGATATCTGGAAGATTCATTCAAACAAAGCAGCTTACTCCATACTAGACAGGCTTTTAATCTACATGAATTTTGGGATATATCATGAGTTTTAGTTAGAATCTTCTACCCTTATGTGTTTTGATCGCACAGTTGGTCGTCTCTAGTGGAATGCTCTCCAGAATGTAGCTCTCGTGTCTGTCATTTAGAGAATCCTCTCAGAGACCACTCGAGTTTCCGTTTGCGATAAGTGACAAGTGTAAGCTCTTAATTTTACTTGCTCAGAACTAGAACAGATGAGTGTAAGAGAAATGTATCATGGGAAGTGATAACCGCTGTTTAATCTGAATTACTTATACAAACAATTCTCCGCTTGGATGAGGGAAGTAAGGAGAAGTAAGAATAGACTGACCTCGTGTGTTATTTGTGTGACAAGAGGCTATATGGTTAGGCTTTACATATGGTTAGGCTTTACATTAGGTTAGGCTTTAAATAGAGTTAGGCTTTTAAATAGGGTTAGGCTTAGGGTTGACAAGGTCATGTAGAACAAATATGCCACAGAAGTCACGTTTGTAATATGCTTTGACATAGGCTTCCTGAAAGTAAGCTAACTACAACTGATACCCCCGTGCTCCAACTGCAGCTTCTACTGGCAATATAATAATACACAATGTTTGAAACGAACGCATTCCAGACGACCAGATAAGCCTTTGAACTCCATTTTTATAAGCTACCAGTGAGCGCCTGAGCGATGCAGTGGCCAGAATGCTCACTTGATTCTTACGGCTAAAACATATTGTGAGCCTTGAGTACACGCTCCAATTAATCCAGGTGTTAGCTGTCACCTGACTTACTGTTATGTAACGAGAAAACGAAATGATCACTCAACCTCCCTAAAAATTAAGATCTAGCACATGTCTTTAACACTTCCTCCCAAACGGCAGAGACTGCTATAAAGGCACAACTTTCAACTTATATTTGAGCCACAAACCAGATGCAATGAGCATTAAATGCGTCAGTACCCGGGTACGGATCTTGGTGGTAGTAGGAATGATCTCACAGTCGATGCGAGATGTTGAGACTCAGCCTGGACCGTCCGATTTGTTAGCACGGTATATTTTTTTAAATTTTTATTTTTATTTTATTTTTTTTGCGTTCGCCTTATTTCTCTTATCCCCAAGGCGGTGTGCGTTGCAGTGGTTTTTATTTTCAGCATGCATTTTATGTAAGGGTCTGCTTCCTCCTGCCTTTTCTAAGGGTTTGCTTCCCCGGGGTAACGGCTGGTGCTGTGATGGGGATCGAACCCAGTACCTTCGGGTTGTGAGCCGTGTCACTTAACCACTAGCCCACGCCGTCCCATAGCACAGTATATGATCAACATCTTCGCCGTCCAATCGTGCTGCTGATCGTCTCACAATTAACTCGCATCGCCCAGCACCCGATTGATTCAAGGTTGAATATATTTGGACAATGGTTCCCTCTGGGCATGTCGTAAGTTTTATGGATGAAGGATGTACATGGGGCTATCAAACGTGTCGTGTAATGGCCATTGCTTTTGAAATCCCACTGCCAAAAAAATCGATTTAGGATTCCCTAAAAGCTTGTCCAAGTCGCAGATCAGAAACTGCCGTCAGGTATGAAGTGTTAGAGACTTCATTGTACTAAACCACATCTTGTATGAGGTGGGTTGGCCAGATTCCTTCCTCGCTGCCGTTCTTGTCCCAACCGTTGTTCAGGTACTCATTTACAAATATCTACCGCACAGCTAGCTCGACTGGAACGTGTATCGGGAATTGAACCTTGTACCTGTACATTGAGTAGCGAGTGCTCTACCACGACACTAATCAGACAATAAAAGCTAGATAGAATAAACAAAATTGCGCGTTGCATCTAGGTACTTGCGTCTTAATTCACCCCAAACACAGAATTCCGTGGGTACCTATCGTACGTAACGGGACATTTATTTCGAGTAAAGCGGAGGACAGGTGGATATAATTGTATTTTAAATAAATGAAGACTTGAATAAAGATAAATAATAGAAAAGATGGTTATATTCAGTTTTCCGAAGAGTTAGATTAAGGGTTTTGGTTAGGTTTAGGGTTAGGGCTAGTGTTAGTGTCAGATAACATGGTTGTTATTACATCGCTTGACAGCATAGATAATGTTATGCTAATGTAGAAACTGGATGTTACTCTCCTTATCATGGACCAACGTTGACAGATTCACGAAATTCATTGCTAAGGGGGTAGGATCAAGCAGTAGCAGAAGCTATTGTATATCCTCGCAGAATGTTAGACAGTTAAAATTGGACTATTATGTGACGTCACTGCCTCAAATTCGGTGCTAAATATATATATATATATATCTTTTGTTTGGGGGAAATTAAGACACAAATAACTTGGACCCCTACCCCGACATTTGCATAGCAAGGTCAAGGATAATGAAGACAACAACATTGGTGATGATGAATAAGTGCGTACGTGCGTTTATGTGTGTATGTATATGTGTGTGTGTGAACGAATGCGCGCGTCATTTATCCGTCTGCCGTGACCAGACTGAACCTGGGGCTTACTAAAATGTTATACTTGCTCGATAACTGCTTGCCTGAAGGAGGCATGTGTACTGAAGCGGGAAATTGCAAATCATTAGGAAATGATGAAATCGTACATTCACGTTTTATTTTGGTCTTTAAACAAATAAATGATATGTATGTATGACGCTACTTTGCCAAACGTGTCACTTCCGTTTTAAGTCGGTGTGTTTGGTTTGTTATCTGAAAAGTTACCATTGGTTGATAATGTGATCAACTTGTTCATTGTTCTATTTTTAGTTAAATTGCGACATGTATGGTAAAATTATTGTAATTACAAATAAATATATTTGAACTAAATTTGCAGTATTTATAGTCGAATAGCAGTATTTATAGTCGAATAGCAGTATTTATAGTCGAATAGCAGTATTTATAGTCAAATAGTTATATTTAGTGAACCTGCTGTATTTAAAGACAGATTGATGCATTAATAATCAAATTTTGTATTTATGTTCAAATTGTTGCACACATATAATAGAGATTCTTGTGTTTACGCACAGTGTGTATTTATAGTTGTTGTTGTTTCCAATGCCCACAATGAGTAGGTTACTCTTATGTGCGCCCTGAAAAGGGCGTTACGTGACGGGTTGCAGTAGCTTTCCTCACATCCCGAGCGGGCTGATGAGGGTGAACCGGGATCCTCCAGGCAATTATGTTATGCTGAACCTCATCTGCGTGTCGCTCTCTACTGCGGAGATCACGTCGAACCTAACCTTGTTAGATAGATTGTTGTCCTCGACAACAGTCTGTTTCCAGGACGACCATGGGGGAGTTCAGGTGAGGGGTATTTATAGTTAAATTGTTGTATGGTCATTTGATTTAACAGTTCTTGAAAAGGCCTCAAGTGCTGCACTATGAAAGGCGACAAGTGATGCACGATGAAAGCAACAAGTGCTGCACTATGAAAGGTAACAAGTGCTGCACGATGAAAGCAACAAGTGCTGCACTATGAAAGGTAACAAGTGCTGCACTATGAAAGCAACAAGTGCTGCACTATGAAAGGTAACAAGTGCTGCACTATGAAAGCAACAAGTGCTGCACTATGAAAGGTAACAAGTGCTGCACTATGAAAGCAACAAGTGATGCACGATGAAAGCAACAAGTGCTGCACTATGAAAGGTAACAAGTGCTGCACTATGAAAGCAACAAGTGCTGCACTATGAAAGACGACAAGTGCTGCACTATGAAAGCAACAAGTGCTGCTCTATGAAAGGTAATAAGTGCTGCACTACGAAGGGCAACAAGTGCTGCACTATGAAAGCAACAAGTGCTGCACTGTGAAAGGCAAACTTAGAAAAGTGCATCATGGCTCTTTCAAAGATTCTTACTTCATTCCAGTATGGTGCTCTGTGTACTCCAGTATTGCTCTCCGTGCATTCAAATATTATTCCCCGTGTATTATGATGGACTATACATTGGGGGTCTGATATGTCAGAGCGCAGATTTAAAATGAAATTTAGAATTTGAAATCACCGACGGTTCATGTGTTTGACGTCATAGTAACCTAACGAGGGCAACCAAAGTTTGAACAAATATCAACATGTGTTAGAGGGGAACCAAAGTTGTAACAAACATCAACGTGTTTTAAAAGGGAACCAAAGTTTGAACAAACGTCAACATGTGTTAGAGGGGAACCAAAGTTTGAACAAACATCAATATGTGTTAGAGGGGAACCAAAGTTTGAGAACAAACATCAACATGTGTTAGAGGGGAACCAAAGTTGTAACAAACATCAACGTGTTTTAAAAGGGAACCAAAGTTTGAACAAACGTCAACATGTGTTAGAGGGGAACCAAAGTTTGAACAAACATCAACATGTGTTACAAAAGGAAGACCAATATTAAAGCAAACGCTTGCGAAGTGTCCACATAGGAAAGTAAAACATAGACTGCCAGAGAGCGAGAATCAAGATGGCAGTCTGTTGTTAGGAACGTTCAAGGTATCGGATTTCTTCACCTAAATGTTTTGCTTATCCAGTCTCCTTCATCATCATAATCATGGTATAGCCAATAAAAAGTTTAGTCTATGAATGATCTAGTCTAGGAATGGTCTAGTCTATGAATGATCTAGTCTAGGAATGGTCTAGTCTAAGAATGGTATAGTCTATGAATGGCATAGTCTATTGATGGTCTAGTCTATGAATGATCTAGTCTAGGAATGGTCTAGTCTATGAGTGACCTAGTCTTTGAATGATCTAATCTAGGAATGGTCTAGTCTATGAATGACCTAGTCTAGGAATGGTCTAGTTTATGAATGATCTAGTCTAGGAATGGTATAGTCTATGAATGATCTAGTCTAGGAATGGTCTAGTCTATGAGTGACATAGTCTAGGAATGGTCTAGTCTATGAATGATCTAGTCTAGGAATGGTCTAGTCTATGAATGACATAGTCTATTAATGGTCTAGTCTATGAATGACCTAGTCTAGGAATGGTCTAGTCTATGAGTGACCTAGTCTAGGAATGGTCTAGTCTATGAATGACCTAGTCTAGGAATGATCTAGTCGGCATTTGATTCCCAGATCCCCGGCAGCTAAGATTATTGTTGCCACGCCAACCGGTTTGGGATAGACTGATGCTCTAAAAGGCCCCACCTTCTTTATGACGGAGGTATACTCTTTTCAACCACAAATTCGCCCCCGTGCCACTCCTTCATCGACCATTCCTCCCCCTTTCCCCAACACGCGCGAGATTCATACACCCACAATATGATCCAATCAGACGATAAAGTCACGCCCGCTAACTCGAGACAAACGCACAAACAAGAATTAATTAGATGATCGCTTTAATTATTAAACGAACAGAATCGATTTATCGATTTCGTTTGTAAACGTTTGGACTTCCCAAAAGCGTTTACATCCTCTCCCACAACACACCCCCCCCCCCCCACCTCCCTCCCCCAATTCCCTTTTTAAAAAAAGATCTGCGCCCAATTTATGCAAATGTTCCTTTTATCGAGGGAGATAATCGAACCATCCCTCTTCTCCCATGTGTCGATCTAACATTCAAATTAACGGTATGGCTTATCTCCCACAACTAACGCATGCCCACACTGGGCGACTACAGTGAACATCACTGGTTCTTTCTGATGGAAAGTGATATATTCTCTTTTATTACCCGAATGAAAATATTAGTGTTTCAGGAGAGGAGCGACGGACATCGCAGTTTGAATGTGCAGGACGTGCGTTGAAAACCTCACTATTTGTTTTAGTTGTTTCAAAGACGCACTAGCTGAGTTTGCTACTTTGGTAGCAGGTTACAGTGGCTCTTCAAATATCCCGATGTATACTTGTGTCCTTCTAGCTGTACTGCAACGCGCCTCTCCTCAGTAAACTGATCACTATGGTAGACAGCTGACAAGACAGCTGTGGCACAGCCTGTTTCCATTAGTACGAAAGGTGGACCCTACTTGACCTGTATGTTTTACATGCCCTTGAATACTCTTCGGTCCCGTAAAACCATAATTACGTTCTTCTTTATATTGGAGTTAAAATTAAAATAAGTGTTCAATGTGAACTCACTACAGGGACAAGCGGGCTTTATTCATCAGTCGTATAAATCCTCCAGGTGAACTTAGCAATGTGAACAAACGTCGAGATGACGATTAATGTTAGCTTCTAGAGATTTATATCCAACCCAGTCAATGGGACAAACGTCGAGATGACGATTAATGTTAGCTTCTAGAGATTTATATCCAACCCAGTCAATGTGAACAAACGTCGAGATGACGATTAATGTTAGCTTCTAGAGATTTATATCCAACCCAGTCAATGGGACAAACGTCGAGATGACGATTAATGTTAGCTTCTAGAGATTTATATCCAACCCAGTCAATGGGACAAACGTCGAGATGACGATTAATGTTAGCTTCTAGAGATTTATATCCAACCCAGTCAATGGGACAAACGTCGAGATGACGATTAATGTTAGCTTCTAGAGATTTATATCCAACCCAGTCAATGGGACAAGCGCCGAGATGGCAATTAATGTTAGCTTCTAGAGATTTATATCCAACCCAGTCAATGGGACAAGCGCCGAGATGACGATTAATGTTAGCTTCTAGAGATTTATATCCAACCCAGTCAATGGGACAAGCGCCGAGATGGCGATTAATGTTAGCTTCTAGAGATTTATATCCAACCCAGTCAATGGGACAAGCGCCGAGATGGCGATTAATGTTAGCTTCTAGAGATTTATATCCAACCCAGTCAATGGGACAAGCGCCGAGATGATGATTAATGTTAGCTTCTAGAGATTTATATCCAACCCAGTCAATGGGACAAACGTAGAGATGACGATTAATGTTAGCTTCTAGATATTCCTATCCAACTCAGTCAATGGGACAAGCGCCGAGATGAATTATATTTGTTTTTAGAGATTCCTATCCAGCCCAGTCAATGGGGACGAAAGTCGAAATGATGATTAATGTTAGCTTCTAGAGATTTCCACACTTGACCAACTACGTAATGTCAAGAGTTTGAGAGGGACTACCACTCATCTTCTTCTTGTCCCGATCTCCATCTTTAACGAAGCTCTCAACATCAGTTGTCCTCTTACAGAAGTCTGTTTCTCATTCCATGTGGGCTTAAGTAAAGACAACAGCTGTATCAACGATCAGCTGTTTCAACCTCCAGCTCCGTCAACCTCCAGCTGTATCAACCTCCAGCTCCGTCAACTTCTAACTGTATCAACCTCCAGCTCCGTCAACTTCTAACTGTATCAACCTCCAGCTCCGCCAACTTCTAACTGTATCAACCTCCAGCTCCGTCAACTTCCAACTGTATCAACCTCCAGCTCCGTCAACCTCCAACTGCATCAACCTCCAGCTCCGTCAACTTCTAACTGTATCAATCTCCAGCTGTATCAACCTCCAGCTCCGTCAACCTCCAACTGCATCAACCTCCAGCTCCGTCAACCTCCAACTGCATCAACCTCCAGCTCCGTCAACTTCTAACTGTATCAATCTCCAGCTGTATCAACCTCCAGCTCCGTCAACCTCCAACTGCATCAACCTCCAGCTCCGTCAACCTCCAACTGCATCAACCTCCAGCTCTGTCAATTTCTAACTGTGTCAACCTCCAACTGCATCAACCTCCAGCTCCGTCAACCTCCAACTGTATCAACCTCCAGCTCCGCCAACCTCCATCTGTATTAAACTCCAGATGTATCAACTGCTTTAACAACTGGTTATTGTCTGGTTTTATCCCAAAGTTTGGCAGTGTTTTCCATTTAACATCTGGTTATTGTCCCCATGGTCTGGCCTGTGTTTTCCATATAACATCTGGTTGTGTCCTATAATTACGCCTGTGTTTTCCATATAACATCTGGTTGTGTCCTATAATGACGCCTGTGTTTGCTCTAACTATATCCAGATAATTGTGTCATGAACACAGAATGAGCCGAATGGATCTGTCCTTACAACTCCTCTGTAGTTATGCATATGAATTAGAAGACATGATCAACAGGATTGTTACTGGGAACGAATCATGGGTGCACAACTACCAACCCAAATTAAAAGTGTTTCAGTATAATGCAAACGTCCTTCTCCACCGACTGCCAAAGATTCTGGTTGCAGCCATCAACAAGGAAGGTTAGCTGCTAACCAATTTCCAGAAGAAAGGTAAAGTTATGTCCATGCTACAGGACGTAATTCGAGGAAAACGTCTAGGTCTGATGACTGACTGAGTACTGCTCTATCATGACAATGCTAGACCACATACGCTAGGTTAACCCATGAGACAATAGACCAACTAAGGTAGCAGCTTCTTGAACATCCACTTTACAGCCTCAACATACCCCTAAGCGATGCCCACCTGTCTTTGGTGCACTAAAACTCCACTTTGACGGGAGATTTTTCACAAGGGACTAAGAGATTGACCGTGAGGTACAAGTATGGCTGAGGCAGCAGACAACCTATGGTGCAGGTGTTGGTGGACTTTTGTAGCGATGGGATAAGTGTAGCGATGGGATAAGTGTAGCGATGGGATAAGTGTAGCGATGGGATAAGTTTAGCGATGGGATAAGTGTAGCGATGGGATTAAGTGTAGCGATGGGATAAGTATAGCGATGGGATAAGTATAGCGATGGGATAAGTGTAGCGATGGGATAAGTGTAGTGATGGGATAAGTGTAGTGATGGGATAGGTGTAGTGATGGGATAAGTGTAGCGATGGGATAAGTTTAGTGATGGGATAAGTGTAGCGATGGGATAAGTTTAGCGATGGGATAAGTGTGGTGATGGGATAGGTGTAGTGATGGGATAAGTGTAGCGATGGGATAAGTTTAGCGATGGGATAAGTGTAGCGATGGGATAGGTGTAGCGATGGGATAAGTGTAGCGATGGTATAGCGATAGGATAAGTGTAGCGATGGGATAGGTGTAGCGATGGGATAGGTGTAGCGATGGGATAGGTGTAGCGATGGGATAGGTGTAGCGATGGTATAGCGATAGGATAAGTGTAGCGATGGGATAGGTGTAGCGATGGGATAGGTGTAGCGATGGGATAGGTGTAGCGATGGTATAGCGATAGGATAAGTGTAGCGATTGGATTAGTGTAGCGATGGAATACATGTAGCCTCTGTGTTTAGTTGTTCCCATGTTCATCTATGCCAGCCTTTGTGTACAGTTATTCCCTTGTTCATCTATGCCAGCCTTTGTGTACAGTTATTCCCTTGTTCATCTATGCCAGCCTCTGTTTATAGTTGTTCCAATGCTTGAAATGCGTGGCTGAATAAAATGCTGAACTCTTTAATAATTGTCTCTCCTTTGTGAGGGAGCCATGGTAGCGGAGTGGTTAGTGCAATGCCTTCCCAGCCGAGCGACCAGTGTTGGTGAGGGATTTTCCCCATTGCAAAACGGTTCCTGGGGTGGACCCAGCCTAAAGAAATTGGAAAGTAGTAACATTACACTTCATTCTCTACTCTGGTTAGGATACATAAATGCATACTTGGGGTGACAACTTAGTGAGATAACAAAGGGTGGAAAAATAGAGAGAGAGAGAGAGAGAGAGAGAGAGAGAGAGAGAGAGAGAGGAAACAGAGAGAACTGTGAAGAGTGGCATGGTCACAGCAACATACACACACAAATTTACAATACTTACAGGGACTTAAACAGGTAAAAAAGATAGAGTTCTTTGATCAACACAAAACAGACCCAATATGCACACAGGGCTTAGAAGAGATTAGAGTTCTTTGATCACCATAAAATACCAAAATGAATTATAGAGTAGGACCAGACCTTACAATGTCACAGGCCGGTCACATTCTGACAACATTATGCTGAGCTGCATCAATTTAAACAAAACAAGGAATGTGACTTACCCTGTCCAATTGTTTTTAATATCAATTTTCCCAAATAAGAACAAGTCCTTCAAGACAGACAATCATCCAACACTTAGAAGAACAAGTCATGTGGGACAGCCAGTTATCAGACACAAGAACAAGTCCTTCAGGACAGCCAGTTACCAGACACTTAGAAGAACAAAAGTTATCAGACACAAGGACGTCCCTCAGAACAGCCAGTTATTACACAAAGACAAGTCCTCCAGGATAGCCATTTATCAGACACAAGGACAAGTCCTTTAGGACAGCCAGTTATCAGACACTTAGAAGAACAAAAGTTATCAGACACAAAGACAAGTCCTCCAGGATAGCCAGTTACCAGACACAAGGACAAGTCCTTCAGGACAGCCAGTTATCAGACACTTATAACACAAGTATAATGGTCTTCCTCCTATCCCCCTGTACTCCTGTGTCACATATGGTGTACTGTTTCTAGAGCTTCCTTTTAGAAACAGATGGTGACACACACAGCAGCTGTTTGATGTGTGTCCATGCTGGGATGTGCAATACACATTTGTTGGTAAGTCTTCAACCCTAAATGGATTAAACTATATTGTTATTTGTCTCAAGTGGCATGCTCTCAGTGTAGATGTGTTCCTTGCTCTCAGTGTAGATGTGTTCCTTGCTCTAAGTGTAGATGTGGTCCTTCCTCTAAGTGTAGATGTGTTCCTTGCTCTAAGTGTAGATGTGTTCCTTGCTCTAAGTGTAGATGTGGTCCTTGCTCTAAGTGTAGATGTGTTCCTTGCTCTAAGTGTAGATGTGTTCCTTGCTCTAAGTGTAGATGTGTTCCTTGCTCTAAGTGTAGATGTGGTCCTTGCTCTAAGTGTAGATGTGTTCCTTGCTCTAAGTGTAGATGTGGTCCTTGCTCTAAGTGTAGATGTGGTCCTTGCTCTAAGTGTAGATGTGTTCCCTGCTCTCAGAGTAGATGTGGTCCTACTTCCATTTATGTTACGCAAAGGGCTTCTCATGAAACTATTCAAGCAAATAACACTAGTACAAGAGATAGTAGTGAGCCTCTGAGTCCATCCACAACCTTCCTGCATTCAACACTGACACTATAAAACTGATTATCAAGTGCTTTCATAATTTTCACACAAAAATAAAAGAAATTTTGTAGCATTTAACAGCACTGTAAAATGAATTCATCCTATATATTCCTAAACTTAGTGATGAAGAGTTGGATTTAGTGCGAGATCCATTCAAACTATGTCTTGAAAAAATTCCTGACGATTGCCAAAATGAATTTGTGGAAATCTTCTTCTTCTTCTTCTGCGTACACAGTCAGACAGTAACCATTATTTTTTCAAAAAAAGCGGCGGTCATCCTGAGACTCTCGCCACTACCATAGAGCTTGTCTTGCAGTTCCACTGGTGATGGCCACATCTGCTCTCTCTGATCCCCGTATGTCGGGCAGTTCTGCAGCAGATGTTCAGTGGTCATTTTACCAGTACCGCACGGGCATTCGTCGGTACACCCTATCTTCAATTTGTTGAATAGGTGGTACCTCAGTCTGTTGTGGCCAGTGCGAAGTCTGAAGACAACGACCTGCTCTCTTCGGTTCAACTGGTAATAGGCATCGTTTTTGGTGTAACCAGTATGTTCGGTTTCCCATTTGGTCATGTACCTGGCTTTGATAAGCCGTTTTGACTCTTCGTACGTCATACTGGTATCTGTTTGTGGTAGCCTTGCACCTTCTTTTGCCAGTCTGTCTGCCTCCTCGTTGCCTTGGATGTTGCAGTGTGACGGAACCCACTGTACCACTACCCTTTTTGGTGCGGACAGCTGGCACAGTTTGCAGAGTGCTGCTCTTAAGTCATTAAGCTCAGTGTTTTTCTGGCTTTTTAGCGCTGTGACTACGGCGAGAGCATCTGTCAGCAAGACTATATGGCTCTCATTTTCACTGTGTGTTGCCATTTCTTCCACTGCCGCCCTCAGTGCCTCTGCCTCCGCTCTGAAATTGCTTGTGTACTTACCAGTAGCGAATGACAGTGTTATTTTTCTGCCATTTGGAATTTGTGGAAATGAAGGCTGATTTGTGAGCAAGAGACATGTTCAATAAGAAATCAATCACAGAATTTTGGCCCTTGATGTGCACTTCCTACTCAAAAGTGGTAGAAGAGCTACCCATGTACATTGCTTTCATTTTTGTTCACATATCTTTATGAGTCAGACTTCTCATTTTTATTTTGCAAGTGAAAACAAAACAAAACAAAGATAGAAGTTTGAAAATGAAATAAATTGTGGTTTGTAAACACACCTCCACATATCCAAGAATTGGTAAAGAAAAAATAATCACAAGTTATCTGAATAAACTGAATTACATTACCATGGCATTCTATTGAACTTTGTATTTATTGAAGTCTGCTTCCAATACTTTTATTCAAGTTTTAAAATTAATCAACATATTCTATTGCTCTTAATTTGTAAAACATTAAAAAAAGGATCAAAGTAAATGTACATAAGCTAACATAGAAACAATAACAAAATTCTCAATTTATGCTTTTTATTTGGAATGCGCCTATTGAATCAGATACTCTTAAAAACTTAACTTAACGTCTTTATACTGGTTTAGAAGACCCTGCAGAGTCTGTATACAACCAGTTACATTTACATCACCTTGCTCTAAAAGCTATGCGCATCCAGTTTATTCTTAAATGCATTAACTGTCCCTGCCTCCACTACCTCCTGTGGCAATGCATTCCAAGCAGACACCACTCTCTGACTAAAAAAATATTTCCTAATATCTAACCTGGACCTCTCTTTAGTCAGCTTGTAGCTATGCCCTCGTGTTATTGTAGGTGGCTGTATTTTAAAAAACTTGTTATAGTCTAATTTATCGATTCCTCTGATCATCTTATAAACCTGTATTAAGTCACCACGAATTCTTCTCTCTTCGAGACACTGTAGGCCGGTTTTTCTGAGCCGTTCCTCATAACTGTAATTCTGGAATCCCACTATCATCTTTGTCGCTCTTGGTGATGAGGTGATGACATTCTGGTGACAAGGATACACAGTGTAATAGAAGGTCGAGAACCGCTGCTCTAGAATTATAAATGACCTTTTGATGAGATCATACATAGTAGCTATCTGTAGTTCTCATTGTACGATTCTTTATATTTTATGGATTAAACACGGCTGCCTTCAAACTCTATTCCTTGACTAACATGTTTCTTTGTCATCCTTGTTGACTCTAAAATAATCACATCTGCTTCCTTCATAAACTTGGTAGTCTGTGTTAGGCTTCTCTCATGATAATCCATCTGCTTTCTTCATAAACTTGGTAGTCTGTGTTAGGCTTCTCTCATGATAATCCATCTGCTTCCTTCATAAACTTGGTAGTCTGTGTTAGGCTTCTCTCATGATAATCCATCTGCTTCCTTCATAAACTTTTCTTCTCTAATCATAATCACATTTGCTTCCTTCATAAACTTGATAGTCTGTATCAAACTTTTCTTCTCTAATCATAATCACATTTGCTTCCTTCATAAACTTGGTAGTCTGTATCAAACTTTTCTTCTCTAATCATAATCACATTTGCTTCCTTCACAAACTTGGTAGTCTGCGTCATGCTTCTCTCATAGCCATACAGTTTGTTTCTCAGCTTGTAATGAGAGTCCTATGCCACATCTATATGTATATTTTCTCAATGTCATGTCATCATAAATGTATATATTTATCATATACAAACATACTAATTTTCAGGTTCTTATCATTGTTGTGCTTTTTTTTTTGACAGAACAGGTTTTTCATGGCATGATCACTTTTCCCAGTAAACCTTGCTGTAAATTGGTACCTGATGAAACCAGGAGAAAATTTTTGAACGATTGCAGGAGCTATGTAGTTCATGCTTACAGCAATAAAAGGGACTGAGCCCATATGTGCACACCCTGGTGCAATAAGGTGCATTCTATGAGCAGCCATTTGCCAATAGTTTTATTCTTATCTGGAACAGACAAAGCAATATTTTCAAACAGTTAAACATGCTCAATAATCTAACTGACAGATTAATTTGAAAGAAATATATTAGACACTCCACTCTAGTAATTGCTATAGGATTCTTCCACACAGCTGTTGAGTGTCATGCAGGCTATTAACACTGTAAGTCAAGAAGATTTACAGTACAGACAAACTTTTCAAGCATTTTGTTACATATATAAATATATGCACGTGTAATGCATACAATCTGCGTGTGCACATTCAAATTGTGTCAAAGAAAGATACAAGATGTAATCTGCAGCAAATTATGAAACAATAATTTCTGTACTCAATATAACACCTGTATTTACAGTTCCATTTAATATGCATTGGTTACACATTTCAAAATTTGTTCACTTTCATTCCAAAATACAATATTCAATGTCCCAACAAAAAAAATGCTTATTTACATCAATTTACAAGATAAATGTAATAAAGTGGCCAGCACAGATTGCCCAGTTTAGCAAGCAGATAAAAACGTAAATGTTTTCACAAATTTATAAATACGAGGCGTGTTCAAATGAAACCGGACCAAACTGCAACAAGTGAACATACGTACAATGTGCATGTTGACATCACTTCTGGTGTAAACAGCACATACCAACTGTAAAGTTTGCAAAATTTCATTATCCTCCGACTCATATTGTTCTCAGCAGACTGTTGAAAACATGATGGGTGTGATACGGAATCTGTCTAGAGTTGATCAGTGAGCGGTGATTCGATTTCTAACAGCTTAAGGATGTCGACCAGTTGATATTCATCACAGAATGCAGGCAGTGTATGGTGACAAAAGTGTGTCAAACGAAAGATTCGGCGACGGTCCACCCAAATTGCTGCATCAATTTTGGTGATGGCAACTTCTGATGTAACAATATGCACCTGACCTGGTCTCAGATCTTTCGTTAACTCATGTCCTCCTTTAAACATCATTGTTCAGTTCTTCACTGTTGTCTTCAACACACTTTTGTCACCATATACTGCCTGCATTCTGCAATGAATGTCAACTGGTTGACATCCTTCAACTGTTAGAGACTGAATCACCGCTTGCTGATCAACTCTGGACGGATTCCGTTTCACACCCGCAATGTTTTTAATAGTCTGCTGAGGAAACTATGAGTTGAAGGATAATGAAACTTTGCAAACTTGACAGTTGGTATGTGCTGTTTACATCAGAAGTGACATCATGCGCATCGTACATATGTTCACTTGGTGCAGTTCGGTTGGGTTTCATTTGAATACACCTCATAATAACACAAAATATGAACAGGGCCATAAAATCTTTAGATGATTGCAAAAGTAGTTGCTTCCATAAAACGAAGCTCTAAGCCAATGTGCCAAAATAAGGTAACTATTCAGCTATTAGTGACCAAATTTTTGTGCTTTTCATAAATTCATTGTGGCTTATTTGATTTTGACCAAACTAAATGGGTAAATGTAAAGTTGCAAGGTTTGTAAAATGATATAAACACAACACAGTTTTGTGCACAGTAGGAGTCAATTGCGAGTATAAATGCCAAGATAAAAATAGAACAATGAGTACGAAGAGAATTTAAAATAATCCATACGTATTTCAGTTGTGCAGACAAAAATATATTTACTTTATAAATATAAAACTATCTTAACTCATTCAGTTCATGGCGCTGACATGTTGGATGGGGGATCCAAAGGAATGGTTTTTGCAAAAATATACTGCTGTCTATATTTCAAGTTTTTTAAAACACATAAATATTGTTCCATCTGATAGTGGCGAATAAGTTAAATACATGTGTTTTAATTACAACATGTCAAAACATGTGATTTTGTAAAAATAATTAGAATTTTTAACTTCACTTGCCTCAGTAAAATGTGAAATCTTTCACTTTTATTTTAAACAAGAATAGCACTTCAATCTTATCTGTAAATAAGTAAATATGTGAGAGAATCAAGTATCTTGCAGCTATTATGAATGTATATATATATATCTACTTAACTTAACGTCTTTATACTGGTTTAGAAGACTCTTCAGAGTCTGTATACAACTAGTTTCATTTACATTATCTTGCTCTAAAAGCTATGTGCATCCAATTTATTCTTAAATGCATTAATTGTCCCTGCCTCCACTACCTCCTGTGGCAATGCATTCCAAGTATTCACCACTCTCTGACTACAAAAATATTTCCTAATATCTAATCTGGACCTCTCTTTAGTTAATTTGTAGCTATGCCCTCTTCAGCACACTTGGGATGTGAGGAAAGCTACTGCAACCCGCCACCTACCGTCCTTTTCAGGGTGCACAAAAGAGTAACCTACTCATTTTGGACATCCGCAAACAACAACAAACATATGCAGATACCATTACATGGCATTGGACTGAAGAGCAAGAGCTCAGGTGCTACTTGATCCATAACAACATTGATATCATTATTAAACAAAGGAAGAAATAAACAGACAACAACTCTGTACTGTCATGAAGAAGTCAATGTCACGACAAAAGTAAATGTGTGCATGTATCATAAATATGAGATTTGCTCAATTGACAAGTCTTCCAAAATTAAGAAATATATATCAACTGTTGTTTACAGTTCAGAGCTTCCATAAAAGTTTCTTTTAAGTGAGAAATGCAATAAATAAAGTTTCTTTCAAGTCGAAAAATGCAGTAAATAAAGTTTCTTTCAAGTCGAAAAATGCAGTAAATAAAGTTTCTTTTAAGTTGAGAAATGCAGTAAATATGACAAGTATTACAATAGGCAAAACATGTGGAAACAGACATCAGTTAAAAACAACCAGGACTAACAGTAAATATGTACAGTATATATCTTTGCACATAAAAAAAGTTCACTGTTAAGACTTACTGAAACCCCCCAAATCAAAATCTTTAGTTATTAAATCAAAATGTTAATGGCTAAAAAGAGAAAAGCAAAAAAAAACAAAAGAAAAGAAAAGAAAAGTATACCCTTACTATTTTAACTATTTATACCAATATCTAATGGATAGTTTTCAATATGAAATCCATGACTTATGGTACATTTCCACAAGAAGAGTCAAATGATCTCAAAGTCCATATGAAAACAAACAGGAAAGTGCCTTACAAATCATTATATGTAACAGATATTAAGAGACAGGACCTTCTGGTAAGGCATCTTCCATGCAGCAAACAAGGCATCTGAACCCAATCGATACAGTTAGTCAATGTCATAAGCCAAGTTTGACCCCAGCCACTTTTCCACGGTGTTCAAATCTGTGTTTTTCCTTCTTGCATAATCTTTAACCTGGGAAAAAAATTAAGGCAATAACATAATGAATAGTGTTCCACATACAAGAAAGGAAATGGAACTCCTTGACGGAGCAATGCTCTTACATTTACGTCAATAATGTATGGACTAGTGGGTGGCATTTGATGTTCACAAGGACATTTGGCTTGGCTTGGCTTCGTTTGTTCTCAATCTCCCGCTACCAAACTCTGACACGGGCCTAAGTAGCAGAATGTAGTCCAGAGAACGGAATGTGTTGTGTCGTAGTTTACAGCTTGACTGCGATATTTGCACCTTTCAGTCCAACACATCTGACTTCAGCAAGCATTTTTTTAGTACTGGGTTAGCATTCCCTCTTCGATCCCTTCTCCTTAGCCAGTCTGCTCTGCTGCAGCCTGTTATCCAGGATCACTGCGTGGAGGTGTAGAAGGGTCTTGGCAGCTCTGGTTCGTTGGCCCTGACGCTAGCAGTCAGCTATGGGTCGCTGACCGCTGCAGCTCATACGCTGCTCTGCATCTTGATCTCATATGGACATTTAAGATAAGACTTGTCCTGAGTGTTAATAATGACATGTATGACTTGTCCTGAGTGATATAAATGCCTTTTTTTTGGTGTTCGCCTTATTTCTCTAATCCCCAAGGCGGTGTGCGCTGCGCTGTGGTTTTTATTTTGCACTGTCAGCCCAGTGCATCCGACTTCAGCATGCATTTTATGTAAGGGTCTGCTTCCTCCTGCATTTTCTAAGGGTTTGCTTCCCTGGGGTAACGGCCGGTGCTGTGATGGGGATCGAACCCAGCACCTTCGGATTGTGAGCCATGCCACTTAACCAGTAGCCCATGCCATCCCCTAAATGCCATTTAAGACTTGTCCTGAGCGAAATAAATGCCATTAGCTGACACAGCTTGAAATCATTTAAGACATGTTCTGTAAAGTGAGGAAGAGTAGCCACGTGAAATGGAAAAGACGGTTAGTGAGAACAAAAATGTAAATATGAAAGCAATTCAATAACGAATTAGAGAAAACGGGATACAGCTAAAAGAAAAACAATTAATACAATCATAAAACAAAGAAAAAAGAAACTGTAAAATAGACAGAAATGAATCAAAATGATAAAAGGGGGCCAAAGGTGCAGTAGTGAATAAGCTGACAGCTTGCATTAACGTAAGTGACCCCTAAGTGGCAGCCCTGGAAACAGATTGCAATCATGTAGTTTGGCCAATAGATTACGGATCAAAGAAGGAAGGCAAATCTGGGTCTCAGAAATACTGCGCTGAAATCGAATGTATAAGGCCAAAAGATGCAGATATCACATTGTGCTATAAACTGCAACACATCATCAAAAATGTTCTTTTCAGAACTAACGACGAAGAAGAAATGACAAAGAAAGAAAAACGAATAAAAAGGAAAATGGAAGAAAGGTATCACCGAAGATTAAAACAAAAATATAGAATGAGAGACAAGACTCAGTACCTGATCCATGCCCAATTTGTCTGTAGCAAAATATACGCATTGAGGGTTTGCCAGATAGATGCCAGACACAGAGGATGCAGGGTCCATGGCCAGGGAATCAGTCAAGGTGATTCCAACTTGATCTGGTCTCATTAGCGTCCACATAGACACCTTCTCTGTGTGGTCTGGTTGGCTAGGATACCCTGCAGCTGGTCGAATGCCCTGGAAGAGAAAGTATGAAGCAATATGAAATCTTCCCTACAGTAGGTTCATTTTAACAATTATTTCTGGTACCAGAATGATATTAAGGCTATGACTTAACAGCTCTGATGTGTCTTTCTGAGACCTGTTTAACAAAAGTAATAATCATGTTGGACCCTCACTCTCAATCCTTGCTTTGAAAGATACAGAAGGACTGGTTATGGCATGAGTAGATAGCAAGCATAGAGGCTTTCAACATCATATCAGATCATACCATATGGTATAAGAGGTAAATAGCACTAAAAAGCCAGAAAAATATTGAACTTAATGATTTAAGAGCAGTACTCTGTCAACTATGCCAGCAGTCCGCACCAAAAAGAGTAGTGGTACAGTGGGTTCCATCCCACTGTAATATCCAAGGCAACGAAGAGGCAGACAGACTGGCAAAAGAAGGTGCAAGACTACCACAACCAGATCCCAGTGTGACATACAAAGAGTCAAAAAGGCTCATTAGAGCTAGATACATGACCAAATGGGAAACAGAACATACTGGCTACACAAAAAATGATGCCTATTACCAGTTGAACAGAAGAGAGCAGGTCGTGGTCTTCAGACTTCGCAGAGGCCACAATAGACTGAGATACCACCTATTCAATAAATTGAAGATAGGTGGCACTGACGAATGCACGTGCGGTACCAGGAAAATGACCGCTGAACATTTGCTGCAAAACTGCCCGACATACGAGGATCAGAGAAAGCAGATGTGGACATCACCAGTGGCAACACTAGACAAGCTCTATGGCAGTGTTGACAGCCTCAGGATGACCGATGCTTATTTTCGAAAAAATAAAGGTTTGACGTCTGACAGCGTACAAAGAAGAAGAAGAAGTATCAGAGGTAATAAAATACACAAATTATCAGATAACAACAAGCAATACAAAACAAGCAAACACTAGAATAATATAAAGAAGTACTACTAATATATGAATAACAATATAATTTCAACTGTAACCTCATAAGAAAGAAATTCTGAAATGATAAGAGTTAAGCTGACTATGTAATCTGAAAACCAGTTGCCAATATCACCACAGTGACCTATATGGCTCACAACAGAGATTGTCATGATGCAAATCTGCCTACAGTGGCTTTTGCACAAGATGAACATGGATTAATACTGGTTTCAATGGATGGAATATAAGAGAAGGTGACAGAACTGTAGTTGACAGATACCAGGAGGCTCTCAAAACAACTGGTTTTATAGTGAAATAAGATTTATTAAGCCAGAACTCTCAAACTCACTTGATACTTTATCCTGTGCATGTCATTGGCATCAAGGACTTCTTCTTTCGCATATCCCCAGTACTCCTTCCGCACTTTTTCATGCAAGTACTCAGCAAAAGCCTCTGCCAGACGGTCAGCAATAGCCTTGACCATGATGCTGTTGTAGTCATCAAACTGGGCTTCATATCTGCATGAAGAACGATTAAACAAGCACCGCTCTCCAAAATTGGTTCATTAAACATACTCTGAGATATTTACAGTGATGGAATGGATTACAATTAACAATAGCTACACATATGGCACACAAATGAAGATTGAACATCCCTTAGTCTTAGTTGACCTGTATTTATACAGGGGCAGATGCCCCTTTGCAGGTCCTATCACAGGTGCAAGCTGGATGTAGCCAGGAGAAGGATTTCCTGCTTACCTGACCAGGCTCATGCAGCTTATTACTCCGCTGTTTTGGGACGTGCCACAGAGGGTGGTTAACTGATGTGCAAGTCCATCTTAATAAACTTAAACACTAGAGCAAAGCAGACCCACAGCCTGTTAGGTGCCATCTGTGTTGTTCTAAACAACCACCTAACCATGGCCGGTGCTATGCCATGTCACACAGTCACCTCATACAACGTTCTGTCTGTAGAGCAGTGGTGCTATTCATGTCCTTGTCATACACAAAGACCACCCTGGCGGATCACTTGGGCTAGTTAGAACATCCCTACAATGGCTAACAACGTAAGTGGTCAGTTGAGGTACGACAAAGACAACATTGAGAAAAAGTAAAAAATTGCGCTTAAAGAAGCATAATTATTTTAAAAAACACCTCTACACCCTCAAAGGGATTGAAGACTACTGTCTAAGTGAAGTGAAGTGAATAATTTGTATAAAGTTGACTCTTCTTTGCTCTGGTAAGTATAACTTCACCATCTCTCGTCCTTTTCTACTCTCTGTAGTCTTATTTCTTCAATACAATTGCTCACTTTGCTTCTTTATTGCCATACACTATTTCCTATTTTTCTGTTTGCTTTTGTGCTTTAGTACTCATGCACCACCTGCTGGACATCTTCCTCAGACTTGAAAGTCTTTCCTCCCAATGCCTCTTTTAGTCGTCCAAAGACATGGAAATCACTTGGGGCTAGACGGATGTGGTAAAAACTGAAAGCGGAGGTCTTCAATAGTTGCAGTGATTGCATGAGCAGTATGGGGGGTGGGGGGAGGGGGTGTCGTGTTTCCCGAGCATTGCAATAGGACACCATTACTCAGATGTTCACATCGTTTGGATTTTATTGTGGGTCAAAGATAAATTCTGAGAAGATCTGTATACGTGGCACTGGTAACATTTGTCTCCCTGGGCATGTAATGCTCTAAAATATTGCCTCGTTCATACCAAAAGAGAGTCAGCATGATCTTCCATGCTGATTGTTGCGTGTGGTGCGAAACTTCTTTAGTTTTGGTGAGAAAGGATGGTGTTATTCCTTGCTCGCTCTCTTCATTTCACGCTCGTGGCAGCTAACCCAGGTCTCATCTCCAGTAACAATTCTTGCTAGGAAACCATCACCTTCTGCTTCAAAGTGCCACAAAAGTTCCTGACAGACAATGTGTCGTTGTTTCAATTCTGGAGTAAGCTGCCGTGGCACCTCCCTTGCAGACACTTTGTTGTACTGTAGCACATCATGGATGATATGGTGGGCTGAACTCTGACTGATGTCCAGCAATTCTATTCCCAGTCAATTTGCAATCGACTCTGGGATCACAACTCGGTGTGCCTGACCCGGTCATAAACAGTATGTCACAGAACTCATGCCATTTTGAAACTTTCTACTCCAATCACACATTGCATGCATGCCTGTACTGAACGTATTTGCCAATAATTTCTATAGGTTTCACACCTTTGTTGCTCAAAAAACGGATAACGGAACAGTGCTCCTCTTTGGTGCATGTCAATAGTGGGGTGGCCATCTTTCAACTGCAATTATGACATCATGTTGTTCATCTCCACTGTGATGGCATGTGCAGGACACTCTTGACATAATTAGCAACCATATTAACAAGTTACAATACAAAGGCATGGTTTTTAAAAAATGATTATCCCACTTGAAAGGTTTTTCTTTGAAGCCCCCTCGTATATGAGTATATTTTCTAGTCAAAGAATTAATCAAGATTTCAGGTGCACTTCCTGTTACTTGTACTATATATAAAATATACACAACCATAACCAAGACCACACATACTCTTTGCAATATGCTGCAGTTCCAATGCCAGCAGTACAGGCGAATAAGCCTATGTAGTCTGTAACTCCACTCTCTTTGGAAGCGACAAAGTCAGACTGACAAAGGTAGGGTGAGCTGTCTGCCCCATCCTTCTGAGCCTAGAGAATACATGGAAGGAACAGAATATGAGGTCATGACTAATAGCAAAATCTAAACATATCATCTATCTATTGCAAGCTTCTCTGACACACATGCAGGAACCTATCATCCTCTGTGGATCCTTTTTCCCGTATTGGGGAGGACAATAGATGATCCCTGAACTCTACTAGACAATGACTGAGTAGGGTTGTGTATGGGCTGGTAATCTCATCTGGTAAAACAAGAGGCTACAGACGCCTACACCGCTAGTCCACATAAATGTTTTGGTACATGCTACTTATGATGGGAGCAACTGTAGTGGTGATACTATGCTTCTACAGGAACAACTGATGATACTATGATTCTACAGGAGCAGCTGGTCATACTATAATTCTACAGGAGCAGCTGGTGATACTATGATTCTACAGGAGCAGCTGGTGATACTATGATTCAACAAGAGCAACTGGTGGTACTATGATTCTACAGGAGCAGCTGATGATACTATGATTCTACAAGAGCAACTGATGATACTATGATTCTACAAGAGCAACTGGTGATACTATGATTCTACAGGAGCAACTGTTGTGGTGAATGTGGCTGATGTGGTCAAGACGGCTGTGTTCATGACTAATGTGGTCATGACTGATGTGGTCATGACTGATGTGGTTATGCTGATGTGTTCATGACTAATGTGGTCATGACTGATGTGGTTATGCTGATGTGTTCATGACTAATGTGGTCATGACTGATGTGGTCATGACTGATGTGGTTATGCTGATGTGTTCATGACTAATGTGGTCATGACTGATGTGGTCATGACTGATGTGGTTATGGCTGATGTGGTCATGACTGATGTGGTCATGACTGATGTGGTTATGGCTGATGTGGTTATGCTGATGTGGTCATGACTGATGTGGTTATGGCTGATGTGGTCATGGCTGATGTGGTTATGCTGATGTGGTCATGACTGATGTGGTTATGGCTGATGTGGTCATGGCTGATGTGGTCATGACTGATGTGGTCATGACTGATGTGGTCATGGCTGATGTGGTCATGACTGATGTGGTCATAGCTGATGTGGTCATGACTGATGTGGTCATGACTGATGTGGTCATAGCTGATGTGGTCATGACTGATGTGGTTATGGCTGATGTGGTCATGACTGATGTGGTTATGGCTGATGTGGTCATGACTGATGTGGTCATGACTGATGTGGTTATGGCTGATGTGGTTATGCTGATGTGGTCATGACTGATGTGGTTATGGCTGATGTGGTCATGGCTGATGTGGTCATGGCTGATGTGGTCATGGCTGATGTGGTTATGCTGATGTGGTCATGACTGATGTGGTCATGACTGATGTGGTTATGCTGATGTGTTCATGACTAATGTGGTCATGACTGATGTGGTCATGGCTGATGTGGTTATGCTGATGTGGTCATGACTGATGTGGTTATGGCTGATGTGGTCATGACTGATGTGGTCATAGCTGATGTGGTCATGGCTGATGTGGTTATGCTGATGTGTTCATGACTAATGTGGTCATGACTGATGTGGTCATGACTGATGTGGTCATGGCTGATGTGGTCATGGCTGATGTGGTCATGGCTGATGTGGTCATGGCTGATGTGGTCATAGCTGATGTTGTCATCACTGACGTGGTCATGCCTAATGTGGTCATGGCTGATGTGGTCATCACTGACGTGGTTATGCTGATGTGGTCATGACTGATGTGGTCATGGCTGATGTGGTCATAGCTGATGTTGTCATCACTGACGTGGTCATGCCTAATGTGGTCATGGCTGATGTGGTCATCACTGACGTGGTTATGCTGATGTGGTCATGCCTAATGTGGTCATGGCTGATGTGGTTATGCTGATGTGGTCATGACTGATGTGGTCATGACTGATGTGGTTATGCTGATGTGTTCATGACTAATGTGGTCATGACTGATGTGGTCATGACTGATGTGGTTATGGCTGATGTGGTCATGGCTGATGTGGTCATGGCTGATGTGGTCATGGCTGATGTGGTCATGGCTGATGTGGTTATGCTGATGTGGTCATGGCTGATGTGGTCATGACTGATGTGGTCATGGCTGATGTGGTCATGGCTGATGTGGTCATGACTGATGTGGTCATGGCTGATGTGGTCATGACTAATGTGGTCATGACTGATGTGGTCATGACTGATGTGGTCATGGCTGATGTGGTCATGGCTGATGTGGTCATGACTGATGTGGTCATAGCTGATGTGGTCATGCTGATGTGGTCATGGCTGATGTGGTCATGACTGATGTGGTCATAGCTGATGTGGTCATGCTGATGTGGTCATGACTAATGTGGTCATGGCTGATGTGGTCATCACTGACGTGGTCATGACTAATGTGGTCATGCCTAATGTGGTCATGACTAATGTGGTCATGCCTAATATGGTCATGACTAATGTGGTCATCACTGACGTGGTCATGACTAATGTGGTCATGCCTAATGTGGTCATCACTGACGTGGTCATCACTGACGTGGTCATGACTAATGTGATCATGACTAATGTAGCCATGGCTGATGTAGCCATGGCGGATGTGATTATGACTGATCTGAGCATCATTATTAATGTTACAGTGAATGGTAAATAAACTAAGGCAGGGATCCTCAACCAGTGGGGACTTCCTCCCTAGGAGAGAATTTGAGTGTTTCATTTCAAGTCGTTTTCGCAGCGGCAAGAATCGATAGGGAACGTTTCTTCAGTAACATTGCTGATTCAGTCAAGGTTGGCATTAGATCTAACAACCTCAGGCCCACCTACCAGGCCATAAAGCTTCTCCGCACTGGAGGTAAGAAGGCCCACGACAGTGTCGAGTTTGTGAATAAGTCAGATAGCTCACCCTGCACAACGCGTGATGTGGTGGTTAGGTGGTGTGAGCACTACATGCTTGCCTTGAACCCTCCACCAGCCGCGGCCTGCCTTGACCTGGATGATGAATCTATAGCAACTCCTCCTGATCCACAGACTAGCACTGACTCTTCAACTTTGGCAGAAGTCCAAGGAGCCATACCCAAGCTTAAAGATGATGTGCCGCAGGCCCAGATCTCCTCCCGCAGGAGCTGCTGAAATATGCATTTGACACCATCAGGTCTGCTCTACACCACCTCTTCCTTCAGGTCTGCTCTACACCACCTCTTCCTTCAGGTCTGCTCTACACCACCTCTTCCTTCAGGTCTGCTCTACACCACCTCTTCTGTCAAGTCTGGAGAACGGGAAGTGTTCCAGCTGATTGGCGTGATAGGATAGTTGTTGCCCTTTACAAAGGAAAGGGTAGCCGCAAGAATTATAGGCCAATTTCAGTTCCCCGCAAAGGTATTCGCTCACGTGCTGTTGGCTCGACTGAAACAGCTGCTGGTCTCAAAACGTCATCCGCACCAGTCGAGTTTCACGCCAGGTCAATCAACAGTGGATGTCATCCTTGCATTCCGTCTCCTGGCAGAGTTACACCTCGCCCTCTTTGTGCTGCGTACGTGGACTTTAAGGCGGCATTCGATTCAGTGGACAGATCAGGGCTATGGAAAGCCATGCAAGGCATCGGAACTCCTGCTCCGCTTCTAGACTGCGTCCTTGCTCTTGATCTCTTCTGACGGGCTGTCGACTGGTTCCTGGACCGCCTCAGCACCATGGAATCACTATTGACCAAACGTGCATCACTGACCTCGTCTACACGGATAACATAGTCCTGCTAAGCCTGGATAGCACAGCGCTGCAACAGTCTCTTGAGTGTCTAGACAATATAGCTCAAAATATGGGACTATCAATCTCATGGGCAAGGACCAAAATTCAGTATCTTGGCTCTGATACAAGGTCCCAGAACATAATAGTTCGTGGTCACACAGCGGAGTGTCAATGAACTTTTTTTTATCTCGGAAGCACAATGTTATCTGATGGACGCAGTAGCCCAGATATGTCTAGACAGATTGGCCTCATTGCTTCGGTGATGAACGATCTCTGCCGTGTGTGGAACAGTAGTAGATTATTCCTGAGTACAAAGCTGCGTAATTACCAGTCGTGTGTTATTTCAGTGCTAATGTATGGAACCAAAACTTGGACTCTGCCAAAGAAGGACATTTCAAGACTTAAGTCCTTTCATATGCGCATTCTTGGTATTCGTTGGTACGATCCCGTACGTAATGTCGAGGTCTCTATTAAGACTAATCTCCCAACTATACCGGAAGTCCTGGACCATCGTCGCCTTTCCCTATTTGGACATGTTGTCCGACTGGATCAGGAAGTTCCAGCTCACCAGATCCTTCACAATGCAGTTCAAAGTGCTAAGGGTATTCAACCAGCTGGTTGGAAGCGCAGGAGAATTAAATTATGCTACAGCTAAGTCTGTTACGTAATCAAGTATGAATGTTTTACATAACTACTGTAGGGAAATCAAGATTCCGACATATGGTGAAATGGGTGTTTGGTATAAACATGGTTGAAGATCCCTGTTTTAGAGAATGGTCACGAATGATAATGATAGTGGAATATATTTTAGAGGTACATTAGAAATGCTGATGGTAGATCAAGATATTTTATAAAATTGTTAGAAATTCGGAATATAGCTTGAGACAGACGTAGAAGAAAACAGAAAGATGTGGAATGCACTAGAACAGATGGCACATGATGAGAACTAAAAGTGTATTTGCTGAAGACATGTGCTCCACAGGGAGCTTGAAGATTTTGCTGATACATAAGGGTGACAACTCTGACCTGTTGTCTGAGACCATACAGAGTTGCTAGCAGTTTCCCGTCCTCATTGTACACCTCAATGTCATCTCCGACACTACTGGCTTGGTAAAAGGCTACAGTGGCTGCAGCTTTGAGCTTACTTTCCTTGACCGTCTTATTCAACATGTTCTGGGCATCATCGAACACCCTCTTGGCCTCCTGACCTAACAATCAAGATTAAAAGAATATGCACAAGTTTTACCTTTAAAATTGATTTTTATAAATATGCATGCACACAAATATACACAGACGTGAGCTTGTACATGTCACCATCAAACTACTCGGCTGAAGTACAGGCACTAATTATTACTGTAGAAATGATTAGTAACACAATAAGCCAAAGCAAGTAGGCTGTATTCCTTACAGATGCAATGCAAGTTCTGCAAGCTCTCAATAATGATAAACTGCCAGAGCTTAAAAAGGCCTTCAAACAGGCAGGTTATACCTGCTACCAGGTAGCCAAAAGCGATTCGTAGCATGTCCTATATTTGGCAATGTTTACTTCCTGCTAGGACTGGGGGAAAAGTAGATTGTGTATTGGGTAGTGTGTATTGGGTAGGACTTTTACAAATTGTGCCCGGACAGCAGCTAACAGCATACTTTTATCGATTTTCAATTACCAGAGGTTCTTAGATGCACAGTGTGTACATTGGATCTACCAGTTTGTTTTTTTATCAATCACCAATATGACTAGATGCTGGTCTCACCTCCCTGGAGATGAGGGGATACTTGGGGGATTCAAAAACCTACTGTCCTGCACCTTCATTTCTTGCGAGGCAAGCACCTTTACCTAGCTGCTTTAGTGACCCCATCTAAAGAATTATTACGCTTAGTCTTCTAGAATCTGTCATCATTTCAACATTTAACCAAAAATAATCATGACGGTTGTTTAGACATTGTAAATTGAAGTTAGCCTCCTGAGTAACAAATTCCCAGCAACCAACTTTATCCATTTTTGTGGCCATCCTTTCTACTGTGCCACAGTCAAACTGTATAAAGCTTTAGTTAGACCTAGATTGGAGTACTGTGTACAGGTGTGGAGTCCTTATCATAGAGGGGATATAAACATGCTGGAAAGAATACAAAAAAGAGCGACAAAGATGATAGTGGGATTCCAGAATTACAGTTATGAGGAACGACTCAGAAAAACCGGCCTACAGTGTCTCGGAGAGAGAAGAATTCGTGGTGACTTAATACAGGTTTATAAGATGATCAGAGGAATGGATAAATTAGACTATAACAAGTTTTTTTAAAATACAGCCACCCACAATAACACGAGGGCATAGCTACAAGCTGACTAAAGAGAGGTCCAGATTAGATATTAGGAAATATTTTTTTAGTCAGAGAGTGGTGTCTGCTTGGAATGCATTGCCAGGGGAGGTAGTGGAGGCAGAGACAGTTAATGCATTTAAGAATAAACTGGATGCGCATAGCTTTTAGAGCAAGGTGATGTAAATGTAACTGGTTGTATACAGACTCTGCAGGGTCTTCTAAACCAGTATAAAGACGTTAAGTCAAGTTAAGTTAAGTTAATTCATATATTTTTTTAAATTATATATAATTTCACATCACATAACTGAATTATGAACAGCGGGCTGCCATAAGGATGGATGGAGAAACATTAGAATGGTTTGAAGTCTAGTAAGGCGTGAAACACGGTTGTACCTCCTCCCCATTATTTGTGAAAAAATCAATAATTGCATTACATAATGTATAAATAGAAGATGTAAAAAAATGTGAGTATTTAGAAGCCACAATCAACAATTATGAAGACTGTTCCATAGAAATTAACCAATGTCTTGCAACTGCCTTACACAAACTAAGGCAGATGAAAAATGTATGCCAGAGCACAAACAAGAAGACAAAGATCCAACTGATCAGGACTTTTTTTTCTGTGCCAAAATATGATTGAGAGACAAAAAACATTAAACAAAACAATTGGAAAAAAGATATCTTTCAGAATGAAAAATGTTGAAAATGCAGTAGACAGTGAAGACAACATCACAAGGAAAAAGCTCAAATATTTTGGTCATAAGAAAAGTACACTGGTTTGGAGAAGCTGATAGTGGAAAGCATGTAGCCATGAAGAGGGAGACCCAAAAGATGGCATAAAAATATGACTGACAGTTTAAAGTGGTCCTTGTATGACGCAGGCCAGTTTGCTCAAAACTGCAATATGGCCAATACTGCTGTAGTGAAGACTACATTCTGGAAAGAATGCCACATATATAAATATACATTAATGCTCAAAAGGGGTGGTTCCATTACTTGTGTTGAATACATGTTCAGACAGATAGTTCGGTTATCTCATGAAAATTATCCCTGATCAGTTTTCCCTGTGGGTTAAAAATTTACAATGTTCAACTGTTTCGTTTCCGAGTGATATGATGACGGATAGGAAGGTGATAGACGATGAAAAGGCAATGTTTCCAGTGACATGGGTTGACAACATCAAATGCAATGCATGTGACCAAGAAGAAGCACAAATTGCCTACAACAGCCACCAGGGCCCAAGTGGGCTGATAACTAAGTGTACACACACACACACACACACACAAGCATGAGCTATTATCTAGAGACAGTAATAACAGAAAGGCTGACATTCAGTAGATATAAACCAGTCTGAATATCAGATGGTCCTTGCTGGATTATTATGAATATTCTGGACTGAGACAGGAACTCGCATGTTTTTTGTAACCCTTTGAACCTGTGCCACCTATATATCAGTGTATGTGTATGTGTGTGTTTGTGGGTAAATACCATATTCCGTAGTTAATCATTATTCTGTATGAACCATTATTTTAAGGAGTATTCTGGGTCGTGCACTGCTTGGATTTTGGCCATAATATAGTAATGTCTTCACGGTACACACATTTCCAAAAATAACATTGTGTTTTTGATGATTTTTGTGATGGAAAGGCATTTTGAAAATTCTGTAAATGGCTAACAATAGAAAAAGCTGCTGAAAATATTCTCAAGAATTTGGAGGCTGATAACTTGGATTTAGATTGTGATTATTCTAAAAAGAACAAGTGATTATTTGAATGATGACATCTGTGATGCGGATTATCATTGATTATGATCAAGCTACGCGTGTTTATACTTTGTAATGTATCAAGTAAATTTGATACAGGATGGTCTTCAATAAATATATTTCACAATCTACTGACATAACAAGCAGGAACATTGCAGATGATCAGGTAAGTCAATTTGAGATAGAATGTCAATTTACATAAAAGCACAGTTTTGTTAAAGTTAATAGCTACATATGCAGAATGTTTCAATCTATCTGTTTCAAATACCCAATTTATCTGTTTCAAATACCCAATTTATCTTGTTTCCAATGCCCAATGTATCTGTCTCCAATACCCAATGTATCTGTCTGCAATGCTCAATTTATCTACTGATGAAATATTTAACTTTGAAATACCTACCTACATCCTTATCATTGAATATTTTAGGATAACCTCTGTTTGGGTATTTTCCCCTGAGTTGCCAAACGTTGAAGAATGGTCTCCAGTCAATGTATGGAATAAGTTCACTCAAATCAAAGTTCTCAAACGTCTTGACTCCAAGGAATGATGGTCGAACTGAAACAGAATACAATGATAATAACAGAGAAGTTAATAAGAAGAGTTCATGTTATCATCCATGCTTGTTTGAAAGATTGCCTTTCCTTTAGTGAAGGTATAGCTTTTTCAACCAGACACTCTTTTTGGTTATATCAGGACATGTAAGCCAATGTATGTCCTGGAGACCATGGTGGGACCTGGTTTAGGACTTAAAAGTACATTGTGTGATTATTTTGCTTGTGTTTGTTTGTTCTAGGTTGTGGGTAGTAGCTCAAGTGTGTGGTGATAATGAAGGTCTTGTTAAATCATAATTACCTGATACATCTAATGGAAACACTCTACAGTAGACAAGCTGCCGTTAGAACCAATGAAGGTACAACAAATATTCACGTTTCTGAAACTATTGGGCCCCGTAATTTATGAATCGTAAATCTATTAATGGATCAGAGATCTGTTACACTTGAATACATAAATGTAATCATATCCATTCTCATATTATGTAAAACATGACTTGTTCTGTCTTCCTATCTTCATATGTCTCATGATCTGGCACAGATAATCAGGTCCTCCAAAACATTCTGTCCCTAGTGCTGATCTGTTGGTTCTACTCCATGCTATGATGCTAAACTGTTCTGTCTGTATCTGCTTTATTATCCTGTCTCTCTATCTAGGAACTGTTACAGTATACTCCAACTCCTCTCTTCATATGTCTCTCACTCTCCTCTCATCGCTGCCTCATCTCTATCTCATTCCATTTCACTCCCATCTCTCATACACTGCCTCATCTTTCTCACTTTTATATTTATCTCTCTCCTCTCTGCTTCATCTCTCACCTCTGCCTCACCCCTGTTTCATTTCTCAAATCTGCCTCATCTCTCATCCTTCTTAAATTTCACATTTCTACTGACATAAATGCATATCAATATCTCCATTTTCCAATGCCCTCTTTTTGTAATTCCTTGTTATTCTGAAGAATTTCTGTATTTCCCATAATTTTGTTATCTTCACCAGACAAAATCTGTTATCTTAACTTGTCATTTGTTATGAATTTTGTTTCCTTTTGGCAATGCATGACCGTTCGAACCAACAACCAGGTCTTGCAGATTAAATCTGGATTTTATTGGATTACTGGGTGTGTATATCTGGGAGTGTATGAGGATAATTCAGTAAGCAGGTCACAAACTGAAATGGGAAGGCTGGAAGATGTATTTGGTAGTTTCTAAAAATGTCATAAGGTGACAGCAACATCCAGCTTTGTGATTACCTTTAGTAGCAGACGCTGGGTGTTGCATGCCCATGTGCAGCTCATACAAAATGGAGTCTCTGCTCACAGAGTGTACCAACAAAGAACAGCATGATGTTGTGCTGGTTTTTTGGGGGCAAAAGAACTTTCTGCAAAGGGTATTCATAAGGATATGATACCTGATTATGGTGAGAACTGTTTGTCGCTTAAAGCAGTGTATAACTGACTCTATAATTTTTCTCAAGAACACTCAAAAATTGCAGATGAAGCTTTATATGGCCATCCTGTTCTGCTTGCAATAGAAGCATCTGTGTGGCAGGTGGGGAAGATGATTTGAGCAAAGAGGTAAGTAATGATAGACAGTATACCATCCGTGACAGGGTGTTCAAATGGTTTAGTCTACAGCATAATGCATGATCGATCGCATTTCTGAAAAGTATGCTCATGGTGAGTAGCAAAACAACTAAAATGAACCAAAATGGTCTGTCCTTGCACTGATAATGCAATGGATAATTGTATCAATGTTGGTGGAAATTTTGTTAAGTAAAAAGGGATAATGTAAGTGCAATAATAAAATGGTTTTTTTAAGTTTGTATCTCATAAGTTTTTTTTTTAATAGCCATTTGTGACCTATTAACTGACGTCCTAATATATCAGGTGTATATATCATGTTGAACGTGTGGCAGCTGGTTGGGATTAGCTTAGATAAGGCAGATATAACAAAAATTATACATGACCTGTCAACACATTAGTATTTGGAAACAAACAAACCAAAAAACAATCAGACATTCAAAACAACACATCCAACAACATATCACAACACATTTAAACACACTTATCTGAGACAAACCACCTAAATAACAACACAATGATGATACAATCTTTCACTAGATAGCAATGTCATTGCTCAGTAGGATACAATGGATAATATTCACAACAACCACAAAATAAAGTAAGTTCTAAATGCAATGTACAACAAATAAAAAGACAGAAAAAAACAAAATAAAAGGAAACAATAACAAAAAACACAATCCAAGCATGACAATCTTCACCTGGCAGCGGCGTGGTTGTCCAATCAATGACAAGTTTCTTTTCTCTAGCCTTTTCTATCGGCAGATATTTTCGATCCTGATGAAAAAAAAGTAACTCAGATGCCTATTTTCAACATCTTGCTAGCAATTATAAAGTACTTACACAACATCCTGCTAGTAATTATAAAGTACTTACACAACATCTTGCTAGCAATTATAAAGTATTTACACAACATCTTGCTAGCAATTATAAAGTACTTACACAACATCCTACTAGCAATTATAAAGTACTTACACAACATCCTGCTAGAAATTATAAAGTACTTACACAACATCCTGCTAGCAATTATAAAGTACTTACACAACATCTTGCTAGCAATTATAAAGTACTTACACAACATCCTGCTAGCAATTATAAAGTACTTACACAACATCTTGCTAGCAATTATAAAGTACTTACACAACACTTCCTAGTGTGAACTCTCCACAAGATTTTGCTAGTAATAAAGTACTTCCTTATTTGTTTTCCTTTCTTTTCACAAGGTCAACTTCATTCTTCAATATATCTACATTTCAAGGGTATCATTTCTCTTCAACTTTTTGTTCACTTTGCTATGCAATACAATAATGATAAGTATATATAACATTTTCTTCTACTTCTTATCATAGGCCACCATTGTTTGTAAGACTGTTTTATCTCCGTACAGCCTTTGTCTCTCACAAGGCCAGTATTATTCTCTCTCTCTCTCTTCCTCTGTGAAAGATGCAGCTTTTTAGGATGTATTACATGGTCATGGTATGACTATCCACTACCTGGCAGAATGTGTCACAACCTCAGCGTGACTCATAAATAAATAGCATGCAGGTATTTTCTCAGTGGAACTAACAAGGAAACTCAGTAATGCAAACAAAGAATAATCTGTCAGTTTTCGTAGACTCACTGGTGACTTATTGAACTACAGCACAATTCTTGTCAATATCATCACATAACTAGCAGCGTGATGTCACATATCTCAAGTACTTTCAGTTTACAACAAGGTCTTACCTTCAGAGATTCACAGGACTCTTCTCTGTGAGAATAAGTCACAGGATGACATAATTGTGCCTGAAGAAAACCAAGCTTCTTAAACACAACACTATCAACAAAGAACCAATCATGCTGGAGGGAGTACAGGTGTAAGACGTGGATACCTTTAGCTATCTGGGCAGTACAGTAGACACATCAGGAGGTACAGGTGTAAGACGTGGATACCTTTAGCTATCTGGGCAGTACAGTAGACACATCAGGAGGTACAGGTGTAAGACGTGGATACCTTTAGCTATCTGGGCAGTACAGTAGACACATCAGGAGGTACAGGTGTAAGACGTGGATACCTTTAGCTATCTGGGCAGTACAGTAGACACATCAGGAGGTACAGGTGTAAGATGTGGATACCTTTAGCTATCTGGGCAGTACAGTAGACACATCAGGAGGTACAGGTGTAAGACGTGGATACCTTTAGCTATCTGGGCAGTACAGTAGACACATCAGGAGGTACAGGTGTAAGACGTGGATACCTTTAGCTATCTGGGCAGTACAGTAGACACATCAGGAGGTACAGGTGTAAGACGTGGATACCTTTAGCTATCTGGGCAGTACAGTAGACACATCAGGAGGTACAGGTGTAAGACGTGGATACCTTTAGCTATCTGGGCAGTACAGTAGACACATCAGGAGGTACAGGTGTAAGACGTGGATACCTTTAGCTATCTGGGCAGTACAGTAGACACATCAGGAGGTACAGGTGTAAGACGTGGATACCTTTAGCTATCTGGGCAGTACAGTAGACACATCAGGAGGTACAGGTGTAAGGATGAGAATTGAAATGGCAAGAATGACATTCCTGACACTAAACAACATATGAAGATCCAGAAAAATCAAGATTCCCACCAAAGTTAGAATATTCAACACCAGTGTCAAGTTGGCGCTGCTGTATGGAGCGGAGACATGGAGAACGACCAAGGTCATACAACAAAGACTCGAGTCCTTTGTTAACAGATGCCTACAAAGGATAATGGGCATAAAGTGGCAGGACATGGTGAGGAGAGTTGTGGGAAAGGAGTCAACAACATCCACCAGAACAACAAATTAAGTGAAGAAAATGAGGTTGGATAGGACATACACTGCAAAAGGCAGTTCAACATAGCCAGACAGGCTCTTATATTCTTATATGGATGGATAGATAGAATCAATCAATCAATCCATCCATAGGGAGGAAGTGTGAGAGAGAGAGAGAGAGAGAGAGAGAGAGAGGTATATCCAAAAATCCACAAAGAAGAGAATGTGAGAAGGAACTAAGATTAAATGATTATACCTGGAGAGAGACAGAAGGAACTAAGATTAAATGATTACACCTGGAGAGGGACAGAAGGAACTAAGATTAAATGATTATACCTGGAGAGAGACAGAAGGAACTAAGATTAAATGATTACACCTGGAGAGGGACAGAAGGAACTAAGATTAAATGATTATACCTGGAGAGAGACAGAAGGAACTAAGATTAAATGATTATACCTGGAGAGAGACAAAAGGAACTAAGATTAAATGATTACACCTGGAGAGGGACAGAAGGAACTAAGATTAAATGATTATACCTGGAGAGAGACAGAAGGAACTAAGATTAAATGATTACACCTGGAGAGGGACAGAAGGAACTAAGATTAAATGATTACACCTGGAGAGAGACAGAAGGAACTAAGATTAAATGATTACACCTGGAGAGACATAAAGAGCATGCTGATGGGATGTTGTCAATGGCCTTTACACCGAGAGAAGCAGCGGACTGACTGATTGATTAAAGATATCATAACACACCCTCTCTATGCGGCTACTAATCAATATCACATATCTCAGGTACATTCAGGTTGTTCTGACATGGTCTTTCAAGGTGCTCTTCTCTATGAAGATGCCACAGTAAGTCTTAATAACACATCCTCTCTATGAAGCTACTGTTCATTGTCTTATTTCAGGTTAAAACATGGTCCTACCTTCAAAGATTCATAGTGCTCTTCTCTGATCTCCTCATACTCATCTGCAAGTTCCTCAATAAACTCATCTCTGCTAGTTTGATCAGACAATGCAGACAACTGTAGAGTAAAAAAATAAAGAATGAGAATAAATCTCTCCACTGATGGTCAGAGTTTTCCTGAAGAGATGAGAGGCCCATGACCATTACTAAATGGGATGATTTGAAAGAATAACCTGACACACTATTTATCCCAAAATCTTTACAAGAACAGACGTAATATGGAACTTTAAGAAAGCAACACTAACAATATATAATTACAAAAAAATCATTAGTAAATCAATAATATATTAGCCCTTTGAACCGTGACCAACCAGTCCATAAAATCCCTTTTCCCTAAGCTCATGAGAAGAAAATGCACAAGACAATGTGAGCAAAGCTGCTGTTTACTTTTGACAAAACTATGTGCTCTATTTTAATGAATTTATCTCAAATTGATTGACCTGATCATTTCCAGTATTCCAGCTTATTATGCTTGTGGAATTTATTTGTGGAAGACCACCCTGTATCACATTTATATGACATATTACGCGGCATATGTTCCCAGACCATAGACTGATTTTCCGAGAGACCAGGAACAAATCTAGCATGCTCATTATCCATTTCCGACATTTCATCATTGAAATAATCATCATGTTCCACTTGTCATTGTCATGACATCATCTAAACCTAATTTATTAGCCTCCGAATACTTGGGAATAAGTTAACGGGCTTGTTCTGTTGCCAAGCATCCACACACTCTTGCAGAATACCCAGATTAGGTGGGGCGGCCACGTCGTGTGCATGCCATACAACAGCATCCCCAAACAACTAATGTATGGTGAGCTGAAAGAGGGCCTGCGTCTGGTCGGTGGCCAAATAATAGCGCTTCAAATACTCCCTCAAAGTATCTCTGACACACTTCAACATCGATGCAAACTCATGGGAATGCCTCACACAGGACCGCAAGGCGTCACATGGAACTACCATCAGGGGCACCTCCATTACTGAGAAACGCTGGGCCTCTGAAGCACAGGAAAGACAAAACAACTGAAACACACATGTCCAATTATGACCTTAAATGCTACATATGTGGAAAGGATTAGACTAAACAGCCACCTCCTGACTCACCGGTGAGGTGCAACACAATATGTTTGATTGCTGTTGTCACCATTGCTTGCGATGGACGGCTATTATTATTATTACCCAAATTTTGAAAATGCCTTTTCATCATAAAAACATTAAAAACAAAATTTATTCAATATAGGCCACCACCATTACAAAGTAACTCTGAAATGTTTTCTGACATCACTATATTTTTGTCAAAATCTAAGCAATCTAACTTAATCATCATTATCTAGTTGATCAGTCCGGAGACTGGTTGTAAGATTGTTTGAGCACGTCTATCGATTTGACCCTATCCTCTGCATTTCTCTTTAATTCAGCTTGTCCGTACATGCATGAGATGTAAAGGCAAGTCTTGGTCACCTCGGTTCTCTATTCCCTTGAATCTTGCCCTCTAGCATTTTCTGTACAAGACGTTCATGTCTCATATTGTGACCCAGCCAATTCAAACGACGTTTTTGTATCATATGCAATATTTGACTTTGTGCGCACACGTCATCGAGTACATCGTCATTGGATCTTCTTTCTGACCAGCTCACTCTTTCCATTCTTCCGTAGCACCACATTTCAAACTCTTTCCATCCTTCTTTGCTAGAGTCCATGTTTCAGGCCCATACAGTGTGATTGGCCATATATGAGTGGCGATTATTCTTTGCCTCAGTTCTGTCCTGATATTCTTTGAGGTTAACAATTTCTGGTTTTCTCTGAAGCCCTTTTTTACCATTGCAATCCTTGTCTTAATGCCTGCCTCATTGCGGGCATCTTCTGTTATGGTTTGCCCCAAATATGTAAACTTCTGCACTTGTTCGATTATTTCTCCATTAACCTAATAAGCCTTAAAATAAAGGTCTATGCACCACAGAGAAATTGATGGCCTAGAGAAAAAGCTATTTACACACACACCAATATATTAGTGACTCGAGTTCAGAGAGTTAATGATTAGGCTAACATCTTTGAAAGCTAGTACTCACCACGACAACAGCCTTTGATGCATCCAAGACATGAACCACCGGAGAAGATTTACGAGGGGCAATTTTAACAGCGGTGTGTTGTCTGAATTACAAATACAGCAAATATAAGGCATGTGTTAGAAATTGATAATAATATTATTTATATCACACAACATTTTAAAAGTCACCTATGACCTGCAAGCAAAACTAAACTTGACTTGTTGCAGTGTAAAGATTTTCTTTCCTCTTTCTTGTGGCTTATACTTTCTAAAGCCAGCCCCATACCCAGCTCCTTATGATATGCTTGGCAGGTTATAGTGTTACTATTCTTTGTTCCACTTACAGATCCCAGTAACACATGGGCATGCAAGACTTCAACCTGTCACTCCAGATCATGAACTATAGGTCCAACACTGCATTTAGTTTACCCTAGCCTGCTTTTAGGGAATCCTGAATCCATCTGTTTACAGTGCCGGTTCAGTAGCAATGGTTTTTACATAGTGAGGTTATTAGTCATATAAAAGGGTTAATCAGTGAAATTTGATCTTTTAGGGCCCATAAGATAACAATATATCTCCAAGATTATTGCAGTAAACTCTATACTGATCTGTATCCTTCCCCTCAATCCAGGATACACGCTAAATTTTTTGGCTTTTCCTACACTTCCTTTTCTTGCAGGTTTCACTCAGGCCTGCTTAGCTACTTTTAGTTAGAGTATGGCTTGTACGTTTCCACTTGCTCCTGGTTTGGTTTACTGCTGTTCAAAGGACTTAGTAACATAGTCATAATTCCATAATTCCCCTACATTTTAATGTACGAGTTGTAAAAATAAATAACTGCAAAATGTTATCACTTTTAAATAGCTATTTTATTGAATTGTCATTCATTTTAAACTATCTTTTTCTAACGAAAGAATTATTTTCAGACAACCTATAGATTAATTATCATTACTAAACAGTTTTGACCAGAATAACTTCAAAATGCTTATAAATTCTGTTTGTTTAACTGTACAAGACAAATCTTGATTACCCTCTATATGTGTTTATCAAAAGTTGTGGCAAAGCGTATGCCATATTCAGCGAGACATATTGTCTTTGGCTAGATAAGTAGTTGATTTGTTTGTGGGCCCTAACACCCTGGCTTCACCTGAGTGGTGTCGAAGGAGGGAAAAAACAGGGCCACTGAAACCTTCCAATCATGCTATAAAAGCTGATTAAAGTTTAAAATTGTCGAAGAAGGGAAAAAAACAGGGCCACTGAAACCTTCCAATCATGCTATAAAAGCTGAATCAAGTTTAAAATTAGGGACCTGATTGCAAAACCTCTGGCTATATTATGTTCTAAATCACTTGCGAAAGGGACTGTTACATGAGATTGGAAAGATGCAGGAGTGAACCCCTTGTTCAAAAAGAGCAACAAATCAGATCCAGCAAATTATAGACCAACATAGTCTGCAAAATGTTAGTCAACAATCAAAGAAATTGTTGTAATGCACTTAGACAAGTTTAATCTAATCAGGAATAGACAGCATGGATTTACTAGAAGGGATTGTGCTTAACAATTCGATATCTATATTCATGAAGGTTACTAAAATATTAAATGAAGGGGAGCCAGTAGATGTTATTTATCTAGATTTTGCAAAGGCCTTTGATAGAGTACCTCATGAATAGTTTAGGAAGTTAATATCACATGTAATAAGTGGTGAAGTTGCCAAATGGATAGGCAATTGGTTAATGGGAAGAAGGCAGAGAGTGGGCATAAATAAGGAGTACTCTGAGTGGTGTGAAACTAATTTTATTCTTGATAAATATAAACAATTTGGACAATATCGGATACATGATTGCAAAATTTTTGGATGACAAAACTATGCAGAGGTGTCTCATCTAAAGCCGAGGTTGCTGCTGCTGTTGTTTCGAATGCCCACAACGAGTAGGCCTACTCTTTTGTGTGCCCTGAAAAGGATGTTAAGTGACGGGTTGCAGTAGCTTTCCTTCAGGCGGTTGTGCTATGCTTGACTTCATGTGTGCATCGCTCATTATTATGGGGATCACGTTGATCCCTCCCTTTGTTAGTCAGGCTGACATGAAAACAGCCTGTTCCCAGGGATAGCTACGAGGAAGCCGAGTTGAAGGTCTTGATCAGTAAATTTTTCCTGACCCGACATTAGTCTTCCTCCCCAAAGCAGATGTTCATATAATGAGGTTGGATTTAGATCAAATTCAAGAATGGTCAGAGAGCTGGCTAATGGAGTTTAATGTAGGTAAATGTACAGTAATCCACATTGGTAGATCCAATATGGAATATAATTACGGGATGGGAAAGAACAATATTAGGAAGATACAATAGTGTCCTAGGGGTTATAATCGATCACAGAGGTAAGGTGAGTAAGTAAGTCTAGGTAGCATGGAAAAATGCAAATGCAATGGTAAGTATGAAAAAAGGAAACATTAAATATAGGAACATGGAAGTGATAGTCAAACTGTTTAAAGCCTTAGTTAGACCTAGATTGGAGTACTATGTTCAGGTGTGGAGTCCTTATTGTGTTGGGGATAATAACATGTTGGAAAGGATACAAAGAAGAGTGACAAAACTTATATTTGAATTCCAAAATTACATTTACAATGAAAGACCAGCCTACTGTGTCTAGAGAAAACTGAGGTGATTTAATACAGGTTTATAAAGATAATCATCAGAAAGGATACATTAGACTATAACAAGTTTTTCAAAATAAATGAAGGCCTACAAGAACCAGATGGCACAGATACAAATGTATTAAACAAAGGTCCAGATTAAATATTAGGTAATATTTTTGTAGTCAAAGAGTGGTGAATGCTGGGAACAGGGTCAGTTAATGCATTCAAGAATAGATTGTATGCACATAGTTATTTTTAGATTAAGTGAAATAGAAGAAACTGGTTGTCTACAGATTCTGCAGTCTTCTAAACCAGTATAAAAAAGTTAAGCAGGTTGTGCATGAGACTAGCAACCTCAGAATGTAAAAGCATTGCTACAGAAAGCGCGACTGTTAGTGCTTGTATACAGGTTTCCTGTAAGGTGGTCATCTGTAGTAGTGGTCCAATGCTTTATTGGTACAAACAGATGAAATGAATGAAGGTCTAAACTGAGGCCTAATAAGAACTGATTGTCTTGTTGTTGTTGAGTGCGACGGTCACTAGGTGAATTCTTGAACAGCACTTGCAGTCAGATAGCTCTGAGGACAGTTTCTCTTATTGGTTTGAGTGACTGGCAGGCATGAGTGTAGAGGACTCTACAACATGGATTTTCACGCACATCTTACAATTCACACAGACCAAAAATCTGCTGAGAGCAGAGCAGCCTTATGGATTTGAAAGAAAGCTCCAGAAACTGTTTCAAATAAGATGCATAGGAATAACAGAATGAATAGCTTGTTTTCCTGGGGATAAGAAAAACAAGATGCCCTAATAAGAACTTTGTATCTTACTGGATCCGTTTTATCACCTACCAGATTTTTGTTCTGATCATCATCATCATGTGATCAATCTCAAAGAAATAGAAATTGGAAGAGAGATGAGGACACAGGATACAGAATGGAAAGGAGACAGTTGGACAAGACAGGCAATAGATGGGTTTGAAATAGATGTGGAGAGGGTTGATGCAGAAGACGTATGTGTCGGACCGAAAGATGCAAATATTGCAGTCAAGCTGTAAACTAACGACACAGCGCAATCCGTTCTCTGGACTCATGCTACTTACAAAGCCTGTTCAGGGCTTGGTATCGGGAAATTGAGAACGAACACAAAAGAAGAAGAAGCTTGTAAATAGCATTATATTTCAGAAACTAAAATACCATGGTAGAAGAGACTAAGTCAGACCAAGGAGAGCTGCGCATCGAGCTGGCTAGCTCATTCTACAGAATCTATAAATTACAAGAAAAGATGACCTTTACATCCATGGTAGAAGGTGAGAAACTAAGTCAAGTCAGACTAAGGAAGGCTGGGCATGGGGTCAGCAACTGGCTACCCTATCTTGTACAACTATAAGCCACAAGAAATATCTCTACACCTTATGATAAAAGTGCAGCGACTACGTCAACTCAGCCTGACCACAGTCCAATGTCAGAAGTAAACAACCAGAGCAAACAGGAGCACTAGACTGTCAAGTGTGGAAACGTGTGATGACTGTTGCTCATAGACAGGAGCACTAGACTGTCAAGTGTGGAAACGTGTGATGACTGTTGCTCATGGACAGGAACACTAGACTGTCAAGTGTGGAAACGTGTGATGACTGTTGCTCATGGACAGGAGAACTGGACTGTCAAGTGTGGAAACATGTGATGACTGTTGCTCATGGACAGCCAATAAATGTAACTGAACAGATGAGTACTCACTTTGATGTGGTGGCTCCACCGATGAGAACTGGTATCTGCAAGCCAACTCGCTCCAGCTCTTTCACATTAAAGATCATTTCATCCAGGGATGGTGTAATCAAACCAGACAACCCAATGAAATCTGAAATTGGGTGGAAAAATATTTATTGCTGGGTAATTATAATATATGTGCAAGAGGCTATTGACCTCATCGCATAAAACAAATTGCTACAGAAACCACCATTTCAAAAGTACATAAAGTATTTTGATGCAGGCTTCCAAAGGGAGGCCAAATGCGGTGTAGCCTTATACTCCAACTGGAATAGGTGAAAAGGGGACATATAAATAATCTTTACAACACTCGCGCCGTATTTTTATGACATTATCACCTGAAAAACATGTCAGTTTTGCCCCATAAGGCATGAAAACTTGTCGGGTGATAAGAAATATATTCGGGAGCATTGCCTTTGTTTTTACACTGATTTATCGAGTTGCCTTTGAATCGCAAAAGAGGACACTTCTGTCCTACTCAATTAAACTAGCAAAATGGCTATTTTTAATTTTGAAACGATTTATTCTCTTTTCACACAGATTACAGGAGATTATTCCACTAATGAGGGTGAGGTTTAGGTTGTTGCAACAGATTTTTCTTAAATAAATCTGTTTAGCATGTTTATGTAGATGTAATAAATATGTTTGTAGTGGAAAGTAACATGATATGCTGTTCTTGTAAGTAAACATCATTAAGTGCTCTGTGGAAATTCTAAAAACGTTTGGGACACCTGACATACCTGATAGGTGAGACTAAATATTTGTGATACTTTTCATCATCATCTTCTTGTATCTCAGAAACTGACACACACACACACAGCAAAAACAATACCACCAATGAGTTCTTTACTCATTTATGTCTCTACACACACAGACAAATCATATTTATAGACAAATTTAAAATATATTCAAGCTCTCAAAGTCAAGAACCGAGATAAATGTGAAGCAGATATAGGCATACTCTCATGTGAAAGGAATATTAGACAAGGATGAACAGAACAGTGTGCAGCGTAGGATAGTTATCCTCAATTTCCTGGATGAAGAATACCCACAAGACCTCTGGATCAGAGTATACACAGATGGGTCAGCACAGAATGCAGTAAAGAATGGTGGAGCGGGAGTGTACATAGAATACCCAAACAACATTAGGGATACAGTCAAAGTACCAACTGGGAAATTCTGTCATATATATGATGCAGAAATACAGGCAATCAAGGTGGCAACTGAGAAATTGTTGAACACCAATGTCGGTCCACAACCTGTAGTATTTCTTTCAGATGCACAATCAGCACTCCAAGCACTTAAATTTGAGAAACTGCCAGATCTACAGGCTCTACTGTCTGAACTGAGCAGCCAGCGCAAGATTGTCATGCAGTGGATACCTTCTCATTGTGGAATACCAGGAAACGAGAGAGCAGATCGACTGGCAAAGGAAAGGAGGGTGCTGCAGACGAGCAACCAGATGTGCCAGTTACATACCAACAGAAGATAAGGATGATCAAATCAATCAGAAAGCCACCAACAGTAACACCAGACGATTACCATAACATGAACAGACAAGAGCAAACTGTTGTGCTGCGCCTTAGAACAGGACACAACCGACTCCGCAGCCACATGTACACAAAAATGAAGATTGGCAACTCAGCCATGTGTACATGCGGACAGGCGCCCCAGACAGCAGAGCACATACTGCAAAACTGCCCCGAATATGTTATACAGAGAAAATCTCACTGGCCCATAGAAACAACACTGGAAGAGAAACTTTATCGACCTGTGTGTGAACTACAAAAGACAGTGAAGTTTATACAAGAGACAACATTGCAGATATAGACAATATTTTAAAGCGAACGAAAGAAGAAGAAGAAATGTGAAGCGCTGACTAATAATAGTTGCAGGGAAAATTGCATAATTTTTTTAATTGAGTGTGGTAAAGGATAAGGATATATATATATATGGTAATTACAAATTTTAAATCATTCCTACATGAAAGTGTGCTTTAGTATAGTAGATAAAAAAGTTCTTTCTCAACTTACCAGCTTTTTCTTTGATGGCTGTCTCAATTATTTTCTCACAAGGTGTCATAACTCCAAGATCTATAACTCTGAAAAGGAACAAAACATTAATATAGGATAATTATGATTCAGATCAAAGTTTTTTCTGAACATTGTAATTTCCAGAAATTCCTAACTGAATGATTATTCATTTCTAAATGTATCAATCTGTGTGAAAAAGTTTAAGCTTTGACAAGAAATGGATATATGCAATACAACACTGTGATGATAATAAAAATATCACAAAAGGAAAGATTTGATAATATGAATATGAAGCAGTTAACATGTGTTTCTGTATGTTCCAACATTGATCTTACTTGAAGTTGTTGCAGCCCAACACAACAGCCACTATGTTCTTCCCAATGTCATGGACATCACCCTTCACTGTCGCTATAACAACTGTACCTTGATAACTTGGCTCCTGATGTGGGATTGAGAAAATTTATGCAAATGTATTGGATTTGACATCACAATTAAGAATATTGACAAATTGGATACCTCCCTTTTCTTCAGCTTTTGTTCCGAGAAGGACATTTGTGATGCTGTATCGTAGTTTACAGTGAAGCTGCAATATCTGCACCTTTCGGCCCAACACATTTGATTTCTGTAAGGGATTTTTCAGACCAAGCCTGCCTTTGCTTTTCAATCTGTAATCTCTTTGTCAAGCAGCATGGCTGCAATCTGTTTTCCGGGTCACCACTTGGAGGTGGAATAAGGTCTTGGTCTGTTTTGGATCATTGATCGTGATGCAAGCAGCCAGCTTTGAGTCACTGGCTGTTGTCAGTTCATTCACTGCTGTATCTTCAGCCCCAAATGAATATTTGATTTACATTACATAATTTTCTAAGTTTCTTTACAGGTATTTCTGAAAATATAAAATTGTTATCAAACTGAGCACCACCAAATAGAATACCACCAAATTGAACAATACCAAACTGAGCACCACCAAATTAAAAACCACCAAATTAAGCACCAAATTGAACCATTTTAAACTGAGCACCACCAAATTGAATACCACCAAATTAAGCAACAAATTGAACCATTTTAAACTGAGCACCACCAAATTAAAAACCACCAAATTAAGCACCAAATTGAACAATACCAAACTGAGCACCACCAAATTAAAAACCACCAAATTAAGCACCAAATTGAACCATTTTAAACTGAGCACCACCAAATTGAATACCACCAAATTAAGCAACAAATTGAACCATTTTAAACTGAGCACCACCAAATTAAAAACCACCAAATTAAGCACCAAATTGAACAATACCAAACTGAGCACCACCAAATTAAAAACCACCAAATTAAGCACCAAATTGAACCATTTTAAACTGAGCATCACCAAATTGAATACCACCGAATTGAACAATACCAAATTGAGCGTCACCAAAGACGTTTTGAGAACAATGTGTGGATTTGGTGTGTTTGATTTCTGGTATATGTCTGAAAAATAATGGCAATGCTGTCTGTTTGTGTAATTATACAAATAATTTTTTATTTTTATCTACAGATTCTATAGAGAGAATTGTTTATGACACTGTTTATGTTGTTGGAGTATGCAAGTGGGTAAAGGTGCTGAGAAAGCAATGAAAAATATAAAGAAACTGAAAAGAATTAACAGCAAGCAAAATGCAGAAGACAAGCACACACAGTGTAATGATATCAACATTGAAATATGTACAAAGTACATTGAAAGTAGCACCTTCAGGAGGGGGAAAGAGATGGACAAGGGTGATGGGCTGATTAAAGGAGGAAGAGACATCATGGTTAAGAGGGTAGCGCATGGATTTGGAGCATAAGAGATTGACAGGTTAGAGGGAGGGGAACGTGAGACATGCGAGGGATGCAGAAAGGGGATGATCATTTAATGATTAAACTGTTGTTTCTTACATATTGTACAGTTCGGCTGACAGGCAGATCTTCTGCAGATATTGCTAGTCATCGTTAATTAGTGATGCCTACATCCACAGTTTAAAAACCAATACAGAACATGAAGAAATCAAAACATTTAAATAAACTGAGCTTCTTTCTTCTTCTCCTGTTTTGCCTTTGAGTGTCAGGTTATGCAGGATTCCTTAGAACGAGCCCTACTGTGTACCTCATAGACAGTGGCATTCCCCGTCTCAGATATTTCTGTAAGCAACCTTTTTCTCGGTTCACCTTTGGCCTGAAATCAATTGTATCTAAATAGCATTTCTTGTTGCGGATGATGCAGCAGTGAGAACAGATGTTATAATATTGAAAGAAAAATCACTTGAGGAACTCAAAGTGGGTGTAAAGGCTAGCATCAAGATACGGTCAACACATTGACCAAGACTATCCCATGCCTATGCGTGCACCTTTAAACAGAATGTGTTATAGCATCCTGGCCACTGAGGTGGGGATTGACACTGTGATCCTCATGTTCAGCTTACTGAGAAGCCTTGTACTTGCGCTACATTACAGTGAGAGCCCAGGCCCACCACCTTCTGCGCACCCGAGATGCAAGAAGAGCGAGTTTAGAAAATATGATAATTTTTAAGTTAGACTGCATAAAATTGACTCCAATTTATATGTCATAAATAAAGAGACTCTGATTATATTTTCTCATCACTCATTTGTGAAACTCTTACATATAGTTCATGGCTTATTGACTTTGGATCACCATTGCTCTTCACCTTCCACTACAGCAGGAGCATGGGTTCACCATAGCAGTTGGACTCCTTGTAGGAAGCCTGCATTAAATCATTGTGCTCTTGTACTAGTAGCTTCTACTACTAGTAGTAGCTTCAATTAAATGAGGTGTACGGCAGGGTTGCCTACTGTCGCCTTTCCTGTTCATCCTGGCAGTGGACTGGATTATAAAAGTAACAACAAATGAGAGGAATGGAAAGCTGGAGGACCTGGATTTTGCGGATGATATAGCCGTTCTGTCCCACAGCCAAAGCAAAATGCAAAGGAAACTGGATAGACTGGATTATACCTCTAAACAAGTCGGTTTGAAGATCCATGAGGAAAAGACAAAAATAATTTGGGTCAATGCAACAAACACAGAACCAACCAGGCTGAGAGGAACGCCATTGAAAGAGGTGGAGGTATTTACATACCTAAGAAGTATCATCAATCAACAAGGAAGGAGGGACAGACGAGGATATAAAAACAAGGATACAAAAAGCAAGAGTTGCATTCGGAATGTTGAAACCCGTATGTAACAAGGAAATAAGAAGGAAGACAAAAATAAGGATTTTCAATATAAACGTAAAGCCAGTCCTGCTGTATGGAGCGGAAACGAAGGATGACCAAAGGCAATGACAGAAGACTACGGGGTTTTGTCAACAGATGCTGAAAAAGATACTTGGTATAAAATGGTTTGACAAAGTTACAATTGACAGACTGTGGGAGAGAGCGGGACAAGGTAAATTGGAATATGAAATCTTAGGAAGAAAGTAGAGATGGACAGGTCATACATTAAGAAAGCACCAGGCCAGTATCACCAGGAAATCCCTGTCATGGAACCCCCAGGGAAGGAGAGGCATAGATAGACCAAGGAATACATGGAGATGAGATCTGGAGGCGGAAGTAAGGAAAACAGGAAAAAGCTGGAAGGAAGTGGAAAAGATTGCACAGGACAGAACTGCTTCGCGGGGGTTGATTGATGGTCTATGCACCCTGGGTGATAGAAGGTGAAAGAGAAGAGTAGTAGCTTCTGCAGCACCTTGTTTTACATGATGAGGTTGCTAGCCCATGAAAAGCTGTCTTCAGTAGAGTGCATAGTAGAGTGCAGTGTTTCTAGCTTCTACCTTTCTGTAACAAAGGGCCTTGAAAACCAGAGGTAACTTTCATTTAATTCTCTACTTAGTCAAATCTTTATGTCCAATAAGTTTCCTGATAAATACATACTAACATCCTATATTAACCCTTTTAAGTCCTATTTGGTAGGTATTGGTGGTGCAAAAATATCAATTATTGTTTTATTTTGTGGCATTCAGTATATGTCACGGATGTTTTGTCATTTATTTTTGCAAACCACATTTACATATTTAGGCTGATCTAAATATGATCAACCATCTAGCGCAAGCACAAGTTTCATTTAGTGTAGAGTTATTTCCCAGAGGCCTATATCTATGAATACATTGAATTTTCAAACTTGTGATGTTCTTCATAGCGGAAATCAGATTTCAAGATCCATGGATTACACATGCACATTCAACACACTTGTGATTCAGTCTTTAACTGGGGCACAGACGAAATGAATTATGATAATGATAGCGAGAGTTTAATGCAGGAGGGTTTAAACGCAGAAGTATTCATGACATTGTGAGCAGAAAAAAAATGTCTGCTGTATTTTCCTTCCGCATTAATGTCATTTAGAGCTTCATACCAATATATATATTTTGTATTAATACTTCATGTCATACATAATTTAATTATGTGTCATAAGATCTTAACTTTAGCTCAATTTGTTTAATATCAATTAATTATATTTGGAAAAAAAACTAACACACAGTATTACGGCACTTGCCGTAGACTGAAAGACATTTTGGCAAAATTAGCACAGACTCAAAAGAATTTATCTTTGTCGTACCATTGTTACTTTTATTTTACTGACAAAAATTTCAACATGGCGGCCAAAGTCATATCAAAGCAATGGCTTATATATAAATACACCATTTTAATCATATGTAGACAACCGGGCTACCGTAGAAATCACAACAAAAACAATTACACCAACAAGTTCTTTATTCATTTATGTTTCTACACACAACATAATCATATCTATAGTAAAGTTAGTAGCATGTCCATTACAGAACGTCGATTATTACAACTGCCACCTAATTGGCTGTTATAAGTTTCTTGGCAAATGTGCCCAAAAATTACTTTCTGTACGTGGAGGTGCAATCGCCCAAGAAAAATATCCAGTGTCTGTCAAAACTGGACGCATGAGAATCAAATCGGTGTGTGGGATCAAGATGCTGAGCAGCACAAGAGCTACAGTGGTCAGCGACCCATAGCTGACTGCTAGCGTCAGGGCCAGCGAACCAGAGCTGCCAAGACCCTTCTACACCTCCACGCGGTGATCCTGGATAACAGGCTGCATCAGGGCAGACTGGCTAAGGAGAAGGGATCGAAGAGGGAATGCTAACCCGGTACTCAAAAAATGCTTGCTGAAGTCGGATGTGTTAGACCGAAAGGTGCAAATATCGCAGCCAAGCTGTAAACTACGACACAACGCATTCCGTTCTCTGGACTACATTCTGCTACTTAAGCCCTTTCAGGGTTTGGTAGTGCGAGATTGAGAACGAACGAAGAAGAAGAAGAACCAGTGCGTTCGGATTGTGAAAACGGAGCGAGTTTCCCCACTAGGCCACACAGCCTCCCATATCTATAGACCAACTAATAAAAAAATGTTTCAGGCTACCAAAGTCAACAACCACAGTCAAATGTGACGAGCTAAAAAACAGTGCAGCTGCATGGAAAATTGTGTCAATTTGTGTGTGTGGTCTTGTCAAGGTTAAATCTTTATGACACATACATCGAGTCTGTTTGACTGATGTCATGATAACGGATGTGCGCACGTTGAGTCTCTCCGGCTTACGTTGCCGTTGTGTAGCAGTGGCAGTTCTAATCAAACTTAAGAACGAACAGCTACGTAGTAATAATCTGATTTTAGTTCTGACTTCTGTGATGTGCGTGCAACAGATTTTTATGAGGTAGATCTGTTTATATTGATACAATAATTACAATTTATAGTCGAAGTGACAGACATAGCCATTACAGCACACATAGGTAATCAGCTGTCAACGATTTAAAAAAATTTTTGTTGTCAACCAAGGGACGCTGAAAGCGGGAATCTAAGTGTGCTGGTTTTTTTCAACCTTATTTTTTTTAATCTCAGAAACTAACACACAACAAAAACACCAACAAATTCTTTATTCATTTATTTCTCTACTAACAAACAAATCATATCAATAAACCATCAAATAAAAATGTTACAGACTCTCAAAGTAGCAACCATAGTTAAACGACGTGACGCCATGAAATATAATGCAGCGGCAGGGAAATTACGTCCATTTTGTATGTAGAGTTGTAAAGGTTAATAGCAACTAATTTTATTATGAACAAGAAAAAAAAAAAGACACAGAATTACGCCCCTTGCCGTAGACTGAAAGACCCAATTTGGCAAAATTAGCGTTGACTGGAAAGAGTTAAAGAAGTTTAATGAAGCTTGAAGGCAGATACATCATATCAAGAGCCTAGATTGATATCAGCGTGTATCTCAGATTTCAAAATGATAACTTTCTACTTACAGTATTTGCTGGAAGGCCACTGGCTTTCATCACTTCCTGACGTTCTACCTCCATGAATGGGATAAGATGGCCAACAGCTTTCTTCATTACACGAGCAGATTTAATGACCTGGGGCAAGAACATTTTGCCGGCACCAAAAAGATCACCAACAACACTCATACCCTGTTGGTTGTGAGTACAATTAGCATAGGAAATAAATGGTCATTGTGAGTACAATAAATAGAGGATATAAATGGTGATTGTGAGTACAATAAATAGAGGATATAAATGGTGATTGTGAGTACAATAAATAGAGGATATAAAAGGACATTGTGAGTACAATAAATAGAGGATATAAATGGTGATTGTGAGTACAATAAATAGAGGATATAAAAGGACATTGTGAGTACAATAAATAGAGGAAATAAATGGTGATTGTGAGTACAATAAATAGAGGATATAAAAGGACATTGTGAGTACAATAAATAGAGGATATAAATGGTGATTGTGAGTACAATAAATAGAGGATATAAATGGTGATTGTGAGTACAATAAATAGAGGATATAAAAGGACATTGTGAGTACAATAAATAGAGGAAATAAATGGTGATTGTGAGTACAATAAATAGAGGATATAAAAGGACATTGTGAGTACAATAAATGGAGGATATAAATGGACATTGTGAGTACAATAAATAGAGGATATAAAAGGACATTGTGAGTACAATAAATAGAGGATATAAAAGGACATTGTGAGTACAATAAATAGAGGATATAAATGGACATTGTGAGTACAATAAATAGAGGAAATAAATGGTGATTGTGAGTACAATAAATAGAGGATATAAATGGTCATTGTGAGTACAATAAATAGAGGATATAAATGGTGATTGTGAGTACAATAAATAGAGGATATAAATGGTGATTGTGAGTACAATAAATAGAGGATATAAATGGTGATTGTGAGTACAATAAATAGAGGATATAAATGGTGATTGTGAGTACAATAAATAGAGGATATAAATGGTCATTGTGAGTACAATAAATAGAGGAAATAAATGGTGATTGTGAGTACAATAAATAGAGGATATAAATGGTGATTGTGAGTACAATAAATAGAGGATATAAATGGTGATTGTGAGTACAATAAATAGAGGATATAAATGGTCATTGTGAGTACAATAAATAGAGGAAATAAATGGTGATTGTGAGTACAATAAATAGAGGATATAAATGGTGATTGTGAGTACAATAAATAGAGGATATAAATGGACATTGTGAGTACAATAAATAGAGGAAATAAATGGTCATTGTGAGTACAATAAATAGAGGATATAAATGGTGATTGTGAGTACAATAAATAGAGGATATAAATGGACATTGTGAGTACAATAAATAGAGGATATAAATGGTCATTGTGAGTACAATAAATAGAGGATATAAATGGACATTGTGAGTACAATAAATAGAGGATATAAATGGTCATTGTGAGTACAATAAATAGAGGATATAAATGGACATTGTGAGTACAATAAATAGAGGATATAAATGGTGATTGTGAGTCCAATACAGAAGGAATATAAATGTTAGTTCTGAGTACAATAAAGAGGAGATATAAATGTTGGTAATGAGTATAATAAAGTGGAAATATAAATGTTAGTTCTGAGTACAATAAAGATGAAATATAATTGTTGGTAATGAGTATAATAAAGTGGAAATATAAATGTTAGTTCTGAGTACAATAAAGATGAAATATAATTGTTGGTAATGAGTATAATAAAGTGGAAATATAAATGTTGGTTTTGAATACAATAAAGAGATTTTTTTGGGGGATTTTTTTTGCGTTCGCCTTATTTCTCTATTCCCCAAGGCGGGTGTGCGTTGCACTGTGGTTTTTATTTTGCGCCTGTCGGCCCAGTGCATCCGACTTCAGCATGCATTTTATGTAAGGGTCTGCTTTCTCCTGCATTTTCTAAGGGTTTGCTTCCCCGGGGTAACGGCTGGTGCTGTGATGGGGAACGAACCCAGCACCTTCTGGTTGTGAGCCGTGCCACTTAACCACTAGGCCACGCCGTCCCCAAAGAGGAGATATAAATGTTGGTTTTGAGTACAATAAAGAGGAGATATAAATGTTGGTTTTGAGTACAATAAAGAGGAGATATAAATGTTGGTTTTGAGTACAATAAAGAGGAGATATAAATGTTGGTTTTGAGTACAATAAAGAGGAGATATAAATGTTGGTTGTATAAAGTGTTTATATGAGAATATCAGCTTTAACAAATTATGTGTAATCAAAGGTATTGATCACAATAAACGGGAAATGCAGACCAAATGTGAGAATAAAGCAAAAATAAAGATGCTAAAACAAATAGAGACATCGGAACTACCATAGAAAATAGCAGGTGTCACACAAAAATGGAAGAACAATATCTCACAAGCTAATAAAGGCTTTCAAAAATTAAAACGACAAACTAAAAACCAAGTCATGTTAATGAAGTTAAGGTTATACTGTGGTGTGACAATTGGGCCAGCAAACTTTTTATAGTCTTTAGACAGCTAAACATGTTCTCATGTAGCCCTCATGGTTGTGCAAGTTTAAGAATCAAATCGTCTTGTCTGTCCACTTTGTAGTTAGATGCTGGGAGCAGTACCTGTTGTCTTTATGTGTCATCTGTGTAGACAATGTTAGTGTTTCTGTAACATTTTCAATCAACTTCCTCCTCAGTCTTCCTCCTGCTCTAACCCTTTGCTGTCTTGTGTTATATGCTCTTGTGACAGTCAAAGTGTGATCATTCTTGACAAATGTCCAAACAATTTAATTCACTGTTTGTAAATATCTGGCATGTATGGCATTTCTTCAGTTATTTCGATGGATGTCTTCATTTCTGTGTATCTTCTAGCAGTTTGCTTGGCATGACCATATTATACACGACCTGCACTAAATGTGGTTAAGTGGATTAATATCAGAGATATATGATACTTGTGTGGATCTGGGATCCTTGATGATCACAGAACAGAACCACTGTGACTGCCTCTAGCCAGGCATGTTGCAAGAGGGTTGGATATGGTACAAGCAACATCACAATGAAACCAACACTGAAAGAGAGCATGAAGAGCTTTTGTGCAGATTTTCTGTAAAGGGTCCAAACGTAGCAGTGGCTAGATGTTCCACAAGTAGTACATGTTATCACAATTCTAAAGTAAAGGCTTTATCAAAGCAAATAAAAGAATAAAGTTATTGCCCACATTAACTGTGTTGTCAAGAGAACAAAAGTCACTTGTCATTATAACTTACTTTCATAAGAGGTCCTTCAATAACATTCAGAGGTCTAGGATAGAGGTTCCTGTCCTGTCTGGCTTCCTCTGTGTCATCAACAACATACTTGTCTATGCCCTGTTCACAGAATGAGTACAGAGAAGATTCCAGTAAAAGCACACTAATATTCACTAACAAAGTCAGACTGCATTTGTTATAGAATATGAAGAGCTAACTTCCATGTAGGCATTCAATCAGCAATGTCATTTTGTTGATTAACTTTATTACAGAACAAATAGCAAACAAAGCGAGGCTGTGGCAGCACTGTGGATTAAAATAAAGAGTATAAAAACAGATAGCCATGGTTCAGACATCTGCGCTGCAAGAGAAACAAAAATGATACTTAGATTATGATCAAAAGGCCATCAGGGACAGCAGATAAAGCACATACAATTGTATATTGTCTGTTGTTCCTGATGAAAACCATTTGACGGAGATGTAGGTTTTTGTTCATGATTCTGTTCAAGTGCTGTATCTGAACTATTCCAAATTTGTCTTGATACATTTTGTTCAGATAAAGTAAGTAGCATGTAATATGCAGAACGTAGCTACTTACAATCGCCACCTATTTGGTTGTTATAAGTTTCTTGGCAGGTGTGCAATACGGTAGGTTGCCATTGTTTTCCATACGTGGACAAGTGATCGCACCGATAGAAACCCATGTCTGGCAAACTGGACAAGGTGGGATTCGAACCGGGTACGCTGGGATTGTGAAAACAAGACGTTATCACCCCTAGAACACGCTGCCTCCACTGTACATTACCTTCTAGCAACTGCCCCTGTTTTGTTGAGACCAAAATAGAAAGCAATGAATAGTAGAACTGTAACCTGCCAGACAACTAAGGAGTATTGAAACTATGAGCCACAAGTTAAAAGATCTCTAGACCCCATTGGTGGAAGGGAAGTGCCTATCCAGATAAACTTGTAACAACTCAGGCAACTGATAACAACAATCAACTTATATAACATTAACCAAGATCTAGCCATAACACCCTCCAGAGTGTAGTGTACATTCCATAAACAATACTACTGACCACCATCTCTTCACTGTCTGGCACTTGATGTTAGAAAAATGTTTCTTTCTCTAAGGCCAAACAAATTAGACACCTTATATGGAACTAAACACTTCATTTCTCATTAGGCCTTACCCATAACTCACTGAATGCTGCATAACTAAGTCTCACCCATAACTCACTGAATGCTGCATGACTAAGTCTTACCCCCAACTCAGTGAGTGCTGCAGGAGTTAAGGTTTGTTTAAAATTTCACTTGTAGTAATGTTATGGAATTGGTGAGGCTGATTTATAAGTGATGTTATGGAAGAGGCTGATTTATAAGTGATGTTATGGAAGAGGCTGATTTATAAGTGATGTTATGGAATTGTTGAGGCTAATTTATAAGTGATGTTATGGAAGAGGCTGATTTATAAGTGATGTTATGGATGAGGCTAATTTATAAGTGATGTTATGGAATTGTAGAGGTCGATATATATGGATAACCAACCCCTCCATGACGGGGCACACAAGGATCCGCAGCAGTCAGTGTTTATTATTGGCACACAAGGACATGCTAAACAGTTAACCTTTATTTGTAATTGAGCATTTCTACCTCATTTTGGCGAGATGCACACTTTCTAACCTCAGAGTTCTTTTGGTTCTATCATGAACATTTAACTAAGAGTTTACCTTAATGAGAGAGTATGACAGTCTCTCCTCCACTGGTTTTTGTCTCCACTCATCTTCTTGAATAGATTTCACCTTGCTGCCTTGTGCCATGTTCTGGTGAGAGAAATGTAGAGCACTTAGGATACCAGGATTATATTTATTGTTTGTGTAGTTTCCCAATACAAAACTAGTCTAAACAAATTATATATTTAAACCAGAATGAAACTATGATGGTCAATCTTCAGTTCTAGAGCACTTGTTTAAAACTACGCAGCAGATCAGTGAATGCAACAATTCATAACCTGTCTGCCTTCACACCTCTCTTGAAAGTGGGGGCTTGTTGACAAATCTCATCATTGACCTAATTAATTAATAAAAAAACAACAACTGCAGTAAATTTTGAAGCTATCACCTCAAAGATTCATTGCATCCTCTCTGTTGAAGGAACCCCTGTATTTACTTGAACACAAGGGGACGATGTGTGCTAGTGGTTAGTGATACGGCTCACAATACAAAGGTGCTGAGTTTGCTCCCCATCACAGCACCAGCCGTTACTCCAGAAAAGCAAACCATTAGAAAATGCAGGAGGAAACAGACCCTTACATAAAATGCATGCCGAAGACGGATGCACTGGGTCGACAGGTGCAAAATAAAAAACATAGTGCAACGCACACCGCAGTGGGAAACAAAAAAATAAGGCAAAACTTGAACACAAACCAAATACACATTTACAGATGGACTGGTCTTTGATGAAACCAAGCTCTATCATTACTCATTAAGCATAGACATGAACACCTACAAGGACAGGGAAAATAAAGAAGACCAAGACATTCTTTTTCTTCTGCATTAGTCCTGAAAAGGACACTGGGACGTGTTGTAGTTTGCAGTGAGGTTGCGACATCTGCGCCTTTGGCCTGACATCTGATTTCAGCTGGCTTTTTTTAGTACCAAGTTTGCCTTCCCACTGCGATTTATATTCTCTTAGCCAGACTACACTAGTGCAGTCTGTTTCAAGGGCTGCCACTCGGAGGCAGAATAGGGTATTGGGCAGCTCTAGTTCATTGACCCTGACAAGCAGCCAGCTACGAGTCACTGACTGCTGTCAGTTCTGGTTCATTGACCCTGACAAGCAGACAGCTCTGATTCACTGACCCACACAAGCAGCCAGCTCAGATTCACTGACCCTGACATGCAGACAGCTCTGATTCACTGACCCTGACAAGCAGCCAGCTCAGATTCACTGACCCTGACAATCAGACAGCTCTGATTCACTGACCCTGACAAGCAGACAGCTTTGAGTCACTGACTGCTGTCAGCTCTGGTTCACTGACCCTGACAAGCAGCCAGTTATGAGTCACTGACTTGACTGCTGTCAGTTCTGATTCACTGCTGTATCTTCGGTCCTGTCAAGGCATCCAAGGAAAAATGATGCTGTAACAGAACTGAAATATTAAAGATATACTTAGAAACAGATGGAAATAATGTCAGGCAAGGGAGGGAGAGAGGAAGAGAGATGTACAGAAAATGTCAGAGAGATAAATGAGATGGCAGGCCTAACCACCAAATCAGCCAGTGCGTAGTGGCAGATTCGACACATCAGTATACACTCAAGCATGGAATCCCCCCCCCTAAAAGAGGACCAGTCTGACAAACCTGAGCATAAGCTAGAAGCTTATCTGTTCCCTCTGGGTCCTTGTTCCACAACAGATTCTCACACATTTTCAGCAGCTCTGGCTCTATGTCATCATAGACAGGGAGGGCTCCTGCATTAACGATCCCCATGTCCATGCCAGCCTATAGATCATAATAATTCAAACATCAGCTTATTACCAGGAATGTCTCTACACCAATATTTCTTAGAAATAATTGTCACATTGCAGGGGACCACAGAATAAGGAAAATGTTATCTTCAGCTCACAGTGGGGCCCCATGTAACACAGTATTCAGTGCACTAACTTGCCAGTCAAGTGATCAGGGTTCGGTTCCCAGTTGGTGCGAGATTTTACCCAATTGGAAAAATGGAACCTGAGGTCGACTCACCCTCACAATTTGGGTACTGGATTAATCTGGGAAAATAAAGATGACTGACATGTCGTTGACTACTACACCCCAGTGTATTGTTGGTCAAGAACAATATGAGCCTAACACCATATTCCCAATATGACAGACTAGTGTGTTAACAGAATCTTTACTGTTACTTACAATTGAGATTACATCCATGTGATCAACAAGCTGTAAATATGATCATTTAATCATAATCACCTATGACATTTTCATTAATTTAATACATCAATCAATCCTTTTTCAGCTTCCTGTGGAGAATAGGTCTTCAACAACTACATGCCAAGCTATTAAACATTGGCCAGCCTATTTCTGTTCAAGTTTTTTTAGGCTTAAAGTTTCTAAAGGATTGAGTGGCCAGTACCATGCATTACCTTCTTCAGTCGCCCCTTGTGACATGTCTGACAGATTTTAGTGTTACCAGTGTTTATTTTCCAAATGGGCTGACTAGGAGAAATGTTTGGTGACACAACCTTATATGAAAGAGCTGAAATGCAGGGTTGATTGACAGCATGTCGTCAGAAAACCGCACAATAAAAACTAGCCATTTAAAATAAACTGAAAATGTATTGTAACTCCACTTGAAGATACACAACAGCTGGTCTTCCTAGCATATGTATTCAGTCCATGTTATCAAGTTTCCTCTAAAGTAAAGTGAATGTTTAATCTAATTCTGTTATTACATATACTTGTTCAATAAGAACAAAGTTCACTGCTTAATTGTGTTCTTTAGTAAGTTTCTGTGCTTACTTCTTCTTATCTAATATTTTAACAATGATTGTATATTGTTTTCTTACTACAAAACATAGATGTTTGAAATTCTGGTGAAACTTGTAAAAGTGTGTTTCCATGAGACATCCTAATCTCAACTAAATGATTTCCCGAAGAGAAAAAAAATTATTTTTGCAATAGATGAATAGAGATGCTCTCCTACCATCTGCCCATGAAAACCTAGACCAAATATAGTCTCTCTATCCAGGGAACACCATGCTATTCTAGAATGTGCTGCTTTGGTATTGTTTTTTGTGGAAAGATTTTCCTGCAGTGTCATGTATGCATCAAAGCATGCCAAAATACAACTACAAGAAATACAGCCATTCTAACAGACTTCGGGAATGTACTCCAAGCCTAAAACAAGACAGACTTTCACAAAATAAAATAAAACAGCGAGTTGCTGTCCCAAAAAACAGATTTAGTCCTAACGTGGATTCTGGCAGACTGAAGAATTCTTGGAAACGAGAAGGCAGATAAGCTCGCAAAAGCCGAAAGTAGCGGCACATAGACTTGCAACATTTAAATAACATTTAAGTCTAATATACAATTTGACTTTGCAATTTGTCTAAATGAAGATTTTATTCTGAAATAAAAACAGACAAATTACCTTGATGGTATGGTAGAGGAATACACTGTGCATCGCTTCTCGTACTGCCTCCATTCCTCGGAAGGAAAACGAGAAGTTTGAAACTCCACCACTAATTCTGGCACCAGGAAGTGTCTTCTGTTAATTAAGAATAAACTGATCACAAACTGATAAGTATCAATTTACGTTTAACCAAAGGTTGTCAATCCAATTATGCTTCCAAACTGTTTTTGACAATTTGAGTCCTTTCTGGGAGGGTTGTTTGTGGCAAGAATATAACAACTGCTTCAATGAGATCACATACTAAGAGGCAACTAATAATGAGGGAAGAAGCCAGAAGTCAGTAAAAGACAGTCAGGTAGTAAGAGATAGAGTCAGGTAGTAAGAGAGAGTATATTTGAAACAAAGTAAAAGGCAATAATCAATGAACAAAAAAGATTTCCCACACCAGATACTGAAATAACCAACACCAGATACTGAACTAGCAAACAGATACTGAACTAGCAAACAGATACTGAACTAACCAACACCAGATACTGAACTAGCAAACAGATACTGAACTAACCAACACCAGATACTGAACTAGCAAACAAATACTGAGCTAGCAAACAGATACTGAACTAGCAAACAGATACTGAACTGGCAAACAGATACTGAACTGGCAAACAGATACTGAACTAACCAACACCAGATACTGAACTAGCAAACAGATACTGAACTAACCAACACCAGATACTGAACTAGCAAACAGATACTGAACTAGCAAACAGATACTGAACTAGCAAACAGATACTGAACTAATCAACACTAGATACTGAACTAGCAAACAGATACTGAACTAACCAACACCAGATACTGAACTAACCAACACCAGATACTGAACTAGCAAACAGATACTGAACTAACCAACACCAGATACTGAACTAGCAAACAGATACTGAACTAACCAACACCAGATACTGAACTAGCAAACAGATACTGAACTAACCAACACCAGATACTGAACTAACCAACACCAGATACTGAACTAGCAAATAGATACTGAACTAACAAAAACCAGATACTGAACTAGCAAACAGATACTGAACTAACAAACACCAGATACTGAACTAACCAACACCAGATACTAAATAAAGCAATACGTAACTAACAGACACCATATGCTGAATTAACAAACAAAATATACTGCTGTTTGAGAAAGCAGTGTTTATGACTTGAATGTACCAAGTCTCAGTTTTGTGAGGTTTTGTAGGGTACTCTACCTTGTCTTCCCAGAATGTGTCAAGAACTCAATTACAATTGGGTGAACCAGAAGGTAACAAAACTAGGTCATGAAGCCGGCAGTTTTCCCCTGATCACCTCTAACCTCTCTACTGTTTAGACACTGCCAGTCAGTATATAATCCAACTACATATAGTGAAACTACATATAGTGTAGAAGTAATTACATTCAAATAATATTGGGTGCTTTGGAGAAATCAAAACTAAAAAAAGAGGATGTGTATAGGATGAACTAATATGAGTAAGAAAGAATATTATATATATATATGTATTATAATGTAGCATGTCTTGTGCTGAACGTCGCTCCCATAACAGCCCGCCTGAAAGAAACTCTTGCCAAATCACCAGCGGGCTCCAGTCATCTGACATCTTAGTGCCATCGCCTTCTTACTCTATATCTGTCTCTCTTGCATGGCACTATGCCTTCCATTACTGTTTTCTCAAGACCATTGTGTCTTTTGATGTGGCCAAAGTATTTCAATTTACTGATCATGACGGAATTTATGAACCAGTTCTCCTCTGTGCCCAACTCTTGTTGAAAGTCTGCATTCTTCTTTTTATTCCATCCGGGGTATTCTTGAAACCTTTCTAAAATATTTCAACTTGAACTCAATTCTCTTCCTTGAGGTTTGGGTAACTGTCCATGTTTTGCGGCTGTATGCTGCCCTACAGGTCTTACAAATTTTCACATTTGTTGGTTTGCTGACACAATCAAAACTTGGCATGTGATCCGATTCATTAAACAGCATGGATGTCTTCATTTAGGAGTACACTTTTTGTTTTAACGTGCTGAAGTTAAATGCACTGGGTTGTTAGATGCAAAACACAGTATAATGCACTCTGCTTTAGGAATCAAATTGAATGAAGGAGAACAAACAAATAAATAAAATTACTATGTCTAGTAATAAAACATTTACAAACAAGAGAAAGATATTTCAAACTAATAAACACAAATTTATGAGACACTGACAAAGAAATGATGTACACAAATTCTTACTTTAATAATGGCCGTGGCCTCGATGAAATTCACTCCATAGCAGTTATGCTCCTCAATGCCAGTAGCAATGGTCAGAATGTTGGGGTCAAAGATGATGTCATTTGGGTTAAATCCCAGTTTCTGAGTCAGTAGGTTATACGAACGAGTGCAAATGGCAACTTTGCGATCCGTCTCTGTGGCCTAAGTTAAAAGAAAATGATCTTTGTCTTATATGCCCTCTATTGATGCTGATGAAACAGAACAAAAATATATCATTCTCTTCTGAAGTAACCGTGATTATATAGACTCTTCAAGCAAGAGAGAATAATCTATCTAGTGCTGTGATCAATCTTCAAGCAAGAGACAATAATCTATCTGAGAGTGCAGTGATCAATCTTCAAGCAAGAGAGAATAATCTATCTAGTGCAGTGATCAATCTTCAAGCAAGAGATAATAATCTATCTACTGCTGTGATCAATCTTCAAGCAAGAGACAATAATCTATCTAGTACTGTGATCAATCTTCAAGCAAGAGATAATAATCTATCTAGTGCTGTGATCAATCTTCAAGCAAGAGATAATAATCTATCAGAGTGCTGTGATCAATCTTCAAGCAAGAGAGAAAAATCTATCAGAGTCCTGTGATCAATCTTCAAGCAAGAGATAATAATCTATCAGAGTGCTGTGATCAATGAAAATCTTCAAGCAACAAATACAAATTGTCCTTTAGGAATCTTCAATGATGCCATATCTTAATTATTCTCTTTATTCATCAACTCTTTAATTCCAGTAATTGTAGAATTCTTACTTAAACTACTGTTATCACCTGTAGGTCCATACTTAAACTACTGATATCACTTGTAGGTCCATATTTAAACTACTGATATCACTTGTAGGTCCATACTTAAACTACTAATATCACTTGTAGGTCCATACTTAAACTACTGATATCACTTGTAGGTCCATACTTAAACTACTGATATCACTTGTAGGTCCATACTTAAACTACTAATATCACTTGTAGGTCCATACTTAAACTATTGATATCACTTGTAGGTCCATGCTTAAACTGCTGATATCTCTTGTAGGTTTCCTATGTAGCAGGGTTAACGTTTATTGTATCACTTTTATTTCTATCTTATCTTTCTTCCTTACCACTATCAGTCCTTAACTCACACTTTAATATAACCACTAACAATTATTTTAACAAAAGTAAAACAAAGATTTGACCAACATCATACACAACCTATCAGAACACTAGTCTCATAGATCATATTATATTGTTCATCAATTATTAACTAAGAATTTTAATGTCTCTCAAAAAGTTTGATATCATCACTTCTCTAACTGACTATGATTACTTCTAGAGTTTCGTGCAATTAGCACAGGTGTTACTCTTGCCCTAAACTTTACCCAGGGTTTTAATCACGTGATCGGAATCTAGCAATTGTTCTATTTTCTGTCTATCTCTGTGCGTTGATATAATGATATCTATCTACAATTTCTCAGTCCTCATCTATCTGTCCTCGCTCGTCCGATGGCCTTATGTTCCATCTCTCAGCTTACACAATGTGAATGTCTCCCGTGACTTGCCTCGTTTAAACGTAAGGCAGATGTCTACTGGGCCTCTTGTCTCGTCTCAACACATCAGGAAGTCGGCAACTGCATCTGTGCTCCAGCTGCAGCTGTGCTCGTGTCTATGACAGTGGTTGGGTTACTGTGGCTGTCAGGACGAGGAAACACACAAGTCACGACGGGTCGCCCAGGACGACAGCTTCATGTTGAAGCAACACGTCTCCGTCTGACGAGAATGAAGTCGGGTCACAAGAGACCGGTATTAGCGATGGCGACTCGAACAGCAGATCACACACAGACAGATTCTTACACATGTGTGGTCTCTCGTTGCCTTGCAGTGTTGGTCTGCTTCGGTGGCTTCTAATTCTATCTCTCTATTCTGGTCACTCACTGGCTAAGTTCTATAGTTTTATCTATCTACTTGTTCTTGTCTAATATGCTACCTACTAAACTGCACGGTAGAATGCCCTTCTCTGCTCATTCTGATCTGTCTCCCACAGAATATAAGCTAAGCTCCCCACTTTGGTCAATGACTTCTACTTTCTTGAGTTCATTTCCCTCAAACTTTATTTGAACTCGCCTGTCCCACAGAAAGGCTGCCTTGTTTTTCAAACTACTGGATGACCTAAAAGTCATGGGATTGCCAGTTCAAATCGTGGGAACGAGAACCATTTTGGCTGGACAGTTTTAAACTGCATTGTTTGAGAGTTAAGAACAATGCCCTGATATTACTTGGAGGTCCATGTTTATATTTTGAAAATGAAGAGATAAACAGAAATATATGAATAACTATTTTTTTGGACACTAATGAGGATGGGAAAGCCACTTTAATTGGCATCTATATTATCATGAGGTTGCCAACTCCATGCAAAACCCTTTTCTGTCACCTTTTATGACATGCATGAAAGGGTGCTGTTGTCTTGTTCTGTCCACCCTGATAATGGGGTGGCAAAAGGATATAAAAATAGCACATCGGCCAGCTCTGAGTATAGCTTATGTCAGATATTACCTGTCCGTCCTCATCGAATGCCATGACGACCACAGCAGCTCCATACTGTTTGATGATCTTGGCTTTCTTCAAGAAGTCAACCTCTCCTTCCTTCAAGCTAATGCTGTTGACAATGCACTTTCCCTGAGCACATTTCAGCCCAGCCTCAATGACAGCAAAGTTAGATGAGTCAATACACAAGGGAACCTGATGAGCAAACAATAATAACAATGTTGCATAGCTAATAAAACTGGTTTATGAGACTAAGCAAATTTAGTTGAATCAATGCACAAGGGACTATGCAACAAGCACGCCACTTTTACACATTGGCAAAGGCTGTCATCCATCTTAGACGATGATGGCATAATTAATTTTGCTAGCGCTATTTTTAGTAAGGATTGACTGCGCTACTTTTTATCCTCACTCTCTCAGTGGCAAGTCAAGGACAAGACAATTAGGGGGCGACTATGAGATACAGGGGACTCCACATCAAGCCCCAGTGAAAAAGACGGCGGAGTCCGGAGTCGAACCCACACCACCTGATCACGAGGGCTAGAATTGGAAAGGCAAGGAATCATTCGTATTACTAAATAATATATAAACATGCAGGGAAATAAAGACTGATACCAAGTTATGATTGTTTAATTTCGATGTCAAGTCAGTTCTCCTGTATGGATCAGAAGCTAGAAGAATGTCAAGTCAGTTCTCCTGTATGGATCAGAAGCTAGAAGAATGTCAAGTCAGTTCTTCTGTACGGATCAGAAGCTAGAAGAATGTCAAATCAGTTCTCCTGTACGGATCAGAAGCTAGAAGAATGTCAAATCAGTTCTCCTGTACGGATCAGAAGCTAGAAGAATGTCAAGTCAGTTCTTCTGTACGGATCAGAAGCTAGAAGAATGTCAAGTCAGTTCTCCTGTATGGATCAGAAGCTAGAAGAATGTCAAGTCAGTTCTCCTGTACTGATCAGAAGCTAGAAGAATGTCAAGTCAGTTCTCCTGTACTGATCAGAAGCTAGAAGAATGTCAGGTCAGTTCTCCTGTACGGATAAGAAGCTAGAAGAATGTCAAGTCAGTTTTCCTGTACGGATCAGAAGCTAGAAGAATGTCAAGTCAGTTCTCCTGTACGGATCAGAAGCTAGAAGAATGTCAAGTCAGTTCTCCTGTACGGATCAGAAGCTAGAAGAATGTCAAGTCAGTTCTCCTGTATGGATAAGAAGCTAGAAGAATGTCAAGTCAGTTCTTCTGTACGGATCAGAAGCTAGAAGAATGTCAAATCAGTTCTCCTGTACGGATCAGAAGCTAGAAGAATGTCAAATCAGTTCTCCTGTACGGATCAGAAGCTAGAAGAATGTCAAGTCAGTTCTCCTGTACGGATCAGAAGCTAGAAGAATGTCAAGTCAGTTCTCCTGTACGGATCAGAAGCTAGAAGAATGTCAAGTCAGTTCTTCTGTACGGATAAGAAGCTAGAAGAATGTCAAGTCAGTTCTCCTGTACGGATCAGAAGCTAGAAGAATGTCAAGTCAGTTCTCCTGTACGGATCAGAAGCTAGAAGAATGTCAAGTCAGTTCTCCTGTACGGATCAGAAGCTAGAAGAATGTCAAGTCAGTTCTCCTGTACGGATCAGAAGCTAGAAGAATGTCAAGTCAGTTCTCCTGTACGGATCAGAAGCTAGAAGAATGTCAAGTCAGTTCTCCTGTACGGATCAGAAGCTAGAAGAATGTCAAGTCAGTTCTTCTGTATGGATAAGAAGCTAGAAGAATGTCAGGTCAGTTCTCCTGTACGGATAAGAAGCTAGAAGAATGTCAAGTCAGTTTTCCTGTACGGATCAGAAGCTAGAAGAATGTCAAGTCAGTTCTCCTGTACGGATCAGAAGCTAGAAGAATGTCAAGTCAGTTCTCCTGTATGGATAAGAAGCTAGAAGAATGTCAAGTCAGTTCTTCTGTACGGATCAGAAGCTAGAAGAATGTCAAATCAGTTCTCCTGTACGGATCAGAAGCTAGAAGAATGTCAAATCAGTTCTCCTGTACGGATCAGAAGCTAGAAGAATGTCAAGTCAGTTCTCCTGTACGGATCAGAAGCTAGAAGAATGTCAAGTCAGTTCTCCTGTACGGATCAGAAGCTAGAAGAATGTCAAGTCAGTTCTTCTGTACGGATAAGAAGCTAGAAGAATGTCAAGTCAGTTCTCCTGTACGGATCAGAAGCTAGAAGAATGTCAAGTCAGTTCTCCTGTACGGATCAGAAGCTAGAAGAATGTCAAGTCAGTTCTCCTGTACGGATCAGAAGCTAGAAGAATGTCAAGTCAGTTCTCCTGTACGGATCAGAAGCTAGAAGAATGTCAAGTCAGTTCTCCTGTACGGATCAGAAGCTAGAAGAATGTCAAGTCAGTTCTTCTGTACGGATCAGAAGCTAGAAGAATGTCAAGTCAGTTCTCCTGTACGGATCAGAAGCTAGAAGAATGTCAAATCAGTTCTCCTGTACGGATCAGAAGCTAGAAGAATGTCAAGTCAGTACTCCTGTACGGATCAGAAGCTAGAAGAATGTCAAGTCAGTTCTCCTGTACGGATCAGAAGCTAGAAGAATGTCAAGTCAGTTCTCCTGTACGGATCAGAAGCTAGAAGAATGTCAAATCAGTTCTCCTGTACGGATCAGAAGCTAGAAGAATGTCAAGTCAGTTCTCCTGTACGGATCAGAAGCTAGAAGAATGTCAAATCAGTTCTCCTGTACGGATCAGAAGCTAGAAGAATGTCAAGTCAGTACTCCTGTACGGATCAGAAGCTAGAAGAATGTCAAGTCAGTACTCCTGTACGGATCAGAAGCTAGAAGAATGTCAAGTCAGTTCTCCTGTACGGATCAGAAGCTAGAAGAATGTCAAGTCAGTACAGGGGAGACCAGTCGTTCATCAATAAATGCCTACAGAGCATAACGGGTATAGGCTGACAAAACATGGTGAAGATTGATGACCTATAGGAAAGTAGCTACCAACAACCAGTCAACAACAGATCAAACTTAGAAAATGTGGTTGAATAGGACATGCTATAGAAAGCGCCATCAAAATTGGCCAGACAGGCCCTGACATGGAATCCGCAGGGAAAGAAGAAGAGATGTAGACCAAAAAACACCTGGAGAAAATACTGTGAAAATGAACTTCAGTCCCTGGGCCTCAATTTGAGAGAGATAGAAAAGACATCTCAAGATCAAACCTCTGGAGGAGGGTTGATAATGGTCTATGCTACAAATGGAAGATGGGGATTAATTAGTTTTGATTCAACAAAAACAAAATTATTCATTTTGCATGCAACAAGCCATCCTGACTTAAGTTAGTTGCTACTTTTCTACCGTGAGGTCAAGATGATGTGTTTGTTTGCTCTTATGGCTTATATTTCTACGAGATGAGGTAACTGGCCCCGTGCTCCACTCTCCTTAGTTGCAACATGTCTGGCAGGTTACAATGTTAATATCCTTTGGGGTACCAGTAACACACAGGTGAAACAAGTCATCATATACTGTTTAATCACACAGGTAAACTCATGAACACTAATTATGTAACAAATCAAGTCATCACATGCATACACAAATATTTGTTATAGGAAAATGTTTAATACCCTGGAAATTTCTGGTTCTGAAGCTATGAGATTAACAAATGTTGTCATGGCAGAGATGCCATCTAACATCCCTTCATCCATGTTGATGTCCAGGACCTGAGCTCCATTCTCCACCTGGACTTTGGCCACTGCAAGAGCTTTCTGAAAATTGTCGAGGCATGGCGTTATTATCTGCAGACCAATTTCTAAATAAAAACACTTTTTACTGAAGACTACATTGATACAAATATTGCTTGCATTTAAAAAAAAAGTAATGATAAATTTTAATCAAAACCCTTCAGCTCACAGCTGAGCACAGGTACTCAACCAACAACTTCCAAGTCTGTCTGTCCTCAGCCTTTTTCCACCAACCTAGCCACGGCAGTCTTGTCTCCTTCATGTTAGACTCCAGTTCTCTTCTAAAAGTGTGTTTTGGTCTGCTTCTACTCTTTTTACGCCTGGAGTTCCAGAATAGCGTCTATCTTGCAATGTCATCTGGCTCTTTTTTTTTACAGTATGCCCTATCCAGTTTCTTCTCTTTATGTCACGTTCAACTGAGATCTGGCAAGATCTTGTCAGCATGTTGACATTGGTGACCTTATCATACCACTTAAACCACATATTCTGTGCAGGCAGGCATCTGTTTATGAATGTCTGTACCTGCTTTGTTAACAACTATGTCGTCCTTCAAGCTTCAAAGCCACATAGCAATATCGTCTTTACATTCCAGTTGAAAATTGTAATCTTTGTTTCCAACTTTAATTTCTATGGAGTTTTACAATTTGTCCAATGTAATGAAACCCACTCTTGTTCCCTGTATCCTTAAACTGATTTCCTTTTCTGTGCACCCCCTCCATATTGTCTATGTTGCGGCCTATGTAGGTAATTGAGTCGACCTCTTGGAGTGTGGTTTCTCCCAACATGATGTGAATGTTGTCAGCTGCATTTATTCTTAGTGTACTCTCTATGAATCCTCAGCCCCAATTTCTGTGACCATGCCTCGAGTTGTATTTTATTTGGCATTTGATTTCGGTCATGTGATATGCAAATTCTAGGTCCATTAATTCTTTTTTCAGGGTTCATTTAATTCCAAAATCATTGTCTGAAGTTTTTTCCTCATAATCCGGTCTACAGCCAGAAGACAGAGAAATGATGGGAGCAGACACTCTTGTCTCACATCAGTTATGATTTCAAATGGTGCCAATGGGATCAAGATGCTAATCAGCGCATGAGCTGCAGTGGTCAGCGACCCATAGCTGACTGTTTCGTCAGGGCCAGCAAACCAGAGCTGCCAAGACCCTTCTATACCTGTTTTATTCGCTTTCTGAGATATGTTCTGCTTGTCCAAATATTTTACATATGTTTCTTTTGATTTACCTGCCTCTATATATTTTTTCCACGCTTTATTTTTTGCTCTTCTACATTTCAATACAAATCTAGTTATCCACTTTTTACGCTTGGGGTTTACTTCCCTACATGGAACACATTCCTCTTTTAGCGTTTCTAGAACTGTTTTAAAACTTTCCCACTCCTGTTCAACATCTGTTCCTACAACAATATCTTTCCAGATTATGTGGTTCGCTGCCTCTTTCATCCTCTTAACATCTGCCTTAGAGTAGTTGTATGTTCGCGTGTTTATGTTTACTTCTTTCCCTGCAATAAGACCCAAACGGATGATTTGATGGTCACTTGAGCCAAACAGTTCCCCAACGGTAACGTTTTCAATCATATTTTCCTCTGTGGTAAAAACTAGGTCGAGTATGTTTTTGCCTCTGGTGGCTGCTTCTACATGTTGAATTAAAAAATGTTCAGTTATGCACTTAACAAAAGGTTTTGACTCTACAAGTGCTTCTGCCATATCCCATTTTATTTCTGGATAGTTGAAATCTCCCATTAATAATAATTTCCCTTCACTTGCCTTTGCTATGCTACTAATCAGCTCCTTATCTTCCTCTTTTTGACTTGATGGACATCTATAGCATACTCCAATCACTGTTTTTTCACCCCCACTTTCTATTTCTCCCCATACACTTTCATTTTTGTTACCACATGATAAATAATCTTTGATCGTTATATTAACAGAATTTATACAGTATAATAAAACGCCACCTCCCTTAGTCTTGTCTCCAATTATCCTATCTTTCCTTAACATTGTATATCCCTCAATTTCAAGTTCACTATCTGCAATCTCCTCATATGTCCATGATTCTGTTAACCCTATTATATCTGGTTTTTCTTCTTCTACATACAGTTCCAATTCTTCTCTTTTATTTACTATGCTTCTCACATTTGCATAAAAACATTTTAGTTTGTAATGTTGTTGGTTTTCCTCTTTTTGCTTCTGCTTTATCATATTAGTGTTTGCTTTTCTACTATGTATTTCACACTTCCCTGACACCAACTTACCCCTTTGACTACATCCTCTATAGCACCCTATTGTAGGGCTATCTTTAGCCTCATACTTCATAGGCCTTACTAGTTTAAATTTCTAAGACAATGATAGAACATATACTTTGCTACAACATGCTGTCCTATCTCATTTAGATGTAAACCTCCCCTATCTAACATTTTACTTTTGTCTACTTTAACATCAATAAATTCCATTCCCATGTCCGCACACATCACCTGTAACCTAAGGTTGATACCTATTATCTCTCTAGTAAGCCCATGCTGACTATTTCTGATTAGATTAAACTTGTCTAAATGCATTACAATGTTTTCCGTGATTATTGACTCTAACAATTTACAGACTATGCTCGTTAAACTCACCGGTCTATAATTCGCTGGATCTGATTCTTTGCCCTTTTTGAAAAAGGGGATCACTCCTGCATCTTTCCAATCCCGTTCAACAATCCCTTTTGCAAGTGATTGAGAACATAACATAGCCAATGGTTTTGCTAGTTGGTCTCTAATTTCAAACAGCAATTTTGGATGAATACCATCTTGACCTGGACATTTATCCACTTTCAACCCCTCCAATTTTTTAAAAACAATTTCCTTTGTAATACAGATTGATCTTAATCCCACTGTTTCCATGTCTCTTTGAAAGATATCTATAAACTCTGGGATCTTGGAGCAGTCCTCTTTTGTGTAGACTGTGCCAAAGTACTGAATGAGTAGATTAGCTATCTCCCTATTCTCACTTATTATTTTTCCTGTACTGTCTTCTTCTTCTTCATTCATGCTCAGATCAAGATCCTGGTTTCTCTTACAAAGAACACCGTTGTTTGAAATGCTGTTTTATCTCCATACAGCTTTTGTCTCATATCTGTCTCGCAAGGCCAGTATTGTTCTCTCTTTTCCTGTGTGAGCATGCAGCTTTGCAGGATGTGTTCCACGGTCATTGTATGCTCCCCACATGGACACTTATCTGTTCCAATCCTCATTTTATTGTAAAGATGACCCTTGAGTCTGTTATGCCCAGTTCTCAGTCTGAAGATGATGACTTGCTCTTCTCTAGTTAAGTTATAGTAACTGTCTTCTTTTCAGAAGTCGTGATGTTGATCAGCCCATTTTCCCCTGAAGTTGGCTTTAATTATGGTCTTGGCCTCATTATATGTGATACTCAGGTCTGTTTGTGGGGATGCTCCTTCACTCTTTGCTAGTTTGTCTGCAGCTTCATTGCATTCAGTATTGCAGTGGGATGGGATCCACTGTATGACCAACCTTGGGTGTTCTGCTGAGAGCTGTGTCAGGGAGAACATACATTGCTCAAGATCTTCAACTTTGTGTTGTTTTAGCGTGTTGTTTTGTTTAATACTGTCGCAGCTTAAGTCAGGAATACTATGTTTTCTTGGTGGATATCTTTATCTTGGATTACAAGCTCAGTTGCGGCCTTCAGTGCCTCTGCTTCTGCATGGATGTTATTGGAGTATGTTCCCGTTGTTAATACTCAAGTTTTTTTTCTTCTCCATTCCTTAGTCTGTAATAGACCCCTCCACCTCCATTGGATGTGGCTTTGTTAGATGAGCCATCTGTATATACGTGTATACATGTTTCTGGTGGGTATACTCTCCTAAGATATTCTTCTGTGATAAATTTCCTTTCTGAATCTGTCTGAGTTCCCTTTTTCCCTATTCCCTCTATAGTTTCTACCATTTCAGGGGACTTGGCTTTCTTCCATGGTGGGATTTGAGATGTTTGTTTTAGGTCTCTAACCACTGCCTGGCTTATGAATTGGTCTGCTCTTGCAAGTTCTTTTGTTTTTTATATAAAGTGGTTTCTCTTTAATCTTCGTTCAAACATTCATTTGAACTTCTGCCCGTGCTGGAGTGTTTTTTGGACTCTGCGCGTCACCATACTTTTGATTCGTGTGATGTTCTCCATTGCATTTATTGGTGTTGTTCTCATAGATCCAGTGATGATACATATAGCTTGAATTTGGGTTGTATTTATTTTTTGAAAGTTATTCTTTGTTGCTGTTATCCTGTATTCTAGCACTGGTCTCACATAACCTGTGTACAGTTTCTTTAGTGTGCCAGTGTCAGCTCGTCATGTTGAGCCTGATATCTTCCTCATTATGGCCATTCTGTTTCTGTTCTTACCTTGCTTTGTTGGTGGCTTTTTCTATCTGGTTTTTCCATGTCAACCTTGGGTCCATTGTTATTCCCAGATAAGTTGGACATACTATACTGTCTATGAGAGGGCCTACTTTGTCTTTTATTTATTTCTAACATAAGAAAAGAAGCTTTTATTTTCAGTCTTGATCCTCTGAGCAAGTTTTTTCTTCTAAGTCTAATTTTGCTGTTTTATTCGCTTTCTGAGATATGTTCTACTTGTCCAAATATTTGAAATATGTTTCTTTTGATTTACCTGCCTCTATATATTTTTTCCATGTTTTATTTTTAGCTCTTCTACATTTAACTACAAATCTAGTTATCCACTTTTTACACTTGGAACACATTCCTCTTGTAGCTTTTCTAGAACTGTTTTCAAACTCTGCCACTCTTATTCAACATATGTTCATCCGACATTATCTTTCCAGCTTATCTGGCTCGCTGTTGTGCTGCATGTTTCAACCAGATGGATAAATGATGATTCTTTGCTTCACTTTTGGGTCCCAGTAACAGCCAAGAGTCTCAAAACAATGGCTGCCATGTATGGCAAGTAGTTGACTGTCTCGATATTTTATGCCCTATTTGTTCCACTGCTTTACCCTATCTTCAGGTCAGTGGTTCAAAGGCAGCGCAGAGTGTGAAGTGAGGCCATCAAATGAGGAAAAGTGCAGAAAGAATCTAAAGAGGTTGATGTCAAATGTTCAGAACTCAAGAAAACAGCCTAAATAAAAATGGTGAAGATCAACAGTTACAAGCTTGTGTTCTTGAATGAATCCTAAAGAATTGGTACAAATTCTCCAGAAACATCCATTTATGAAAGTTTTATTAGCACATCTGGTTGTAGATGTGCATAATATCAAACCCTTGTATCAATAAATATGTTACACATTTACACAATAAATTATCATCTTAGTTCAGTTACAGACTGGTCAGCTTTACCTCAAACTGGCGAGTCTTGATGAGCCTACAGAACATTTTAGATCCTGCCACATTGCATCTCTCTCCAATGTTGACAAAGTTTGTTATGGGAGTAATATAAAATGGTTCCAGACCTGAAGTATGAAAAATAAAAATTTAGCTTTACAAGAGATTTACTCACAAACAAATGTAGAAAGTCATAAAATGGTACAGATAATGAATAAACCCAGGTCTGAGTGTTGGAATATAGAAGGTAACATTAACATAGGTTTACTAAGTAACAAACTAACAGGTTACGAGAATGAGCAAATGCAAGTTTATGTATTACAATATAACAGAAGACTTAGCACAGCATTTCTTTGATTCTAAGATGCCATTGATTTCAGCTACAGAAACAACAATTAAAATATGACATATTATAGCTACCACTAAAAAGTAATATCAATCAATTTACTAAGAAAAAATTATTTATTAAACAGTATGTTATAAATCACTTCTTCCTGAATTAATATAAGAAATGCAGAGTTCAATTCTTTTGAATTACTTATTAAATACAAAAGAACACTGAACCAAATAACAAGAGACAGTTGGAAAAACAAAACAGAAAGCCTCAATATAGATAAAGGGAACAAACTATGGAATCTAGTCAGAGCCATGAATGATGAAACACCATCAAATAAACAAATTACCATCAAAAAGGGCGACAACATGCTTACCGGAAAAAAAACAGCAAACGCCTTTATAGAACATTATGCCAGAGCAAACCACATCGATGTCCCTACAGACAGGCATTCAGACATTAGTGAAGAGCAAAAGAACCACGACAACATCAAGACGGCACCAGAGGAGCACATGATGGCAAAACTAACAATGAACGAAATGGATGAGGCCATGAAAACTCTAAAGAAAAAGAAATCGCCCGGAAAAGATGGGATAACAAAATGAAATGCTAATGGGCTTTGGCCAAACAGCAAAAATGAAGTTACTATCAGTCCTGAACCAAAGCTGGAAAAGGGGAATTGTACCGCAGGCATGGAAAGATGCTGTACTTATACCAGTACCAAGGAAAGAAAAAGATAGAACAGATCCAAATGGATACAGGCCTATCAGTCTACTGAGCTGTGTATGAAAACTGATGGAGCGTATGATGAACACCAGACTGATGTGGCACCTGGAAGCAAAACACATACTAATTCCACAGCAAGTAGGTTTTAGACAGCACAGATCCACTGAGGACCAGATCACTCTCATAGCCCAGGAAATAGAGGATGCTTACCAGGAGAAAAAGCACACAGTATCGGTTTGGGTGGATTTAGAGAAGGCATTTTACAAGGTGTGGAAAGAGGGACTTAAAGTCAAGCTACGAAGAAGTGAAGTTTGTGGGAAAATGTACAGATGGATTAGCCACTACCTCGAAACCAGAACAGCCAGAGTTCAAGCACAAGGGCAGATGAGCAAAAAGGTGACACTGGAGCAAGGAGTACCCCAACGGGGGTACTGTCACCCACACTTTTCCTGGTGTATATAAACAACATCACGGAGAATATACAAAGAAGAGTCTACAGCTCCATGTTTGCAGACGATCTCGCTATGTGGACCTCTGAAAAAAATCTCACCGTAGCAAACAATCGGATGCAGCAGGCCCTAACATCGTTGAAGGAGTGGGCGAACACATGCCTGGTCAAAATAAATGAGGAAAAAACAACATGTTCGATATTCTCGCTTTCAAATAAACCACAGAACACCAAAATAAGTCTTGACGGCAAATATCTGCGGCCAAACGACAAACCAAACTACCTGGGAGTCACATTTGATCGGCGCATGACATGGAAAAGTCAGATCAAGAGAAACCGAATGAGAGCCAGAGAAAGAATGGCAATCATGAGGAAACTTGCTGGCACAAGCTGGGCAGCAGACAAAAGAATACTAAAGAAACTGTACACTGGAAGAGTGAGACCAGTTCTCGAGTATGGCATTGCGGCATGGACAACAGCAGCAAAGGCAAACTTTGATAAAATCAGCAAACTTCAAAACTAAGCCATGAGAGTTATAACAGGAGGCATGAAGTCAACACCAATTGTAGAACTTGAAAAGATTACAAATCTGCAATCCATGACCGACAGAAGAGACTGCAGAGCCCAGCAGCAAGTAGAGAAACTCAGAAGACTGACAGACCATCCAATGCATCAGAGACTAAATAGATTTGGAAATGGGAAACTAAAGCGGAGAAACTTTGCAGAAATAGCCAAAGCAAAAATGAGCGTAGACCCTATGAACACCGTAACAATACCAAAGCCCATCCCTACTGTACGCAAACCCACCTGGAAGCAGCATATCATTCCAGAGGTGGTAGAAAATACACCAGGTATTGGAAACAAGAACAGCCAGACTGAAAAAAGAAAGAAGAGACATAACCCTGAGGTACATAGCGGAAAACTACCCAAGCATGGACTGGACCCACACATACACCGACCGTTCTGTAACAAACACAACACAGAATAGAGTGGTAGGGGTATTCCTGAGCCTACCAAATGGTATAAAAATAACACTGTCAGTGGCAACTGGAAAATACAGCAGTACTCTGTCAACTATGCCAGCAGTCCACACCAAAAAGAGTAGTGGTACAGTGGGTTCCATCCCACTGTAACATCCAAGGCAACGAGGAGGCAGACAGACTGGCAAAAGAAGGTGCAAGACTACCACAACCAGATTTTAGTGTGACCTACGAAGAGTCCAAAAGGCTTATTAGGGCCAGATACATGGCCAAATGGGAAACAGAACACACTGACTACACAAAAAATGATGCCTACTACCAACTGAACAGAAGAGAGCAGGTCGTGGTCTTCAGACTCCGCACAGGCCACAACAGACTGAGGTACCATCTATTCAATAAATTGAAGATAGGTGGCACTGACGAATGCTCGTGTGGCACAGGGAAAATGGCCGCTGAACATCTGCTGCAAAATTGCCCAACATACGAGGACTAGAGAAAGCACATGTGGCCATCACCAGTGGCAACACTAGACAAGCTCTATGGCAGTGTCGACAGCCTCAGAATGACAGCTGCTTTCTTCTAACAAATTCAAGGTGACGTCTGACAGCGTACGAAGAAGAAGAAGAATTACTTATTGAGTCATTAATCTCTGTATTATTAAAAAATATATTGTCCTCTAAGCCATCTGAGCTTTGAATGAAAAAAAATAAGTTAGTCATTTCTCAGACAATGAACATTTGCTCCACTATTTGCTATCATATTTTTTCCAGTGACTCTTTATTACCATGTCCTTCTACATACACAATAATTGTTCTTTTCAATGGGGCTTTGTAATGCCATCTTTCTGACAACATTTTGATTGGCAATAAGAGATCAAAATGGATTCAACTTAGATGATATGGCAACATGACAAACACAGGAAGTTCAACTATCAATTTTGCGCATGCGTTTGGCAATGGCTCATTTCCAGTGTTTGTCTTTCAAAGTAAAAGTTTGGGCTTGTGGACCAGTCACGAGACTACCCAACTGTGAATGGGTATACAACTATGCAAATCACATAAGCAAGGATTCAGACTACTTATAGAAACAACAATTTCTGTAATAGAATAATGTATGCTGAACCTGCACGTTTATTGCACTATTTCAACATCCATTTCTTAAAAATGTGACTGCTATTACATACATAAGTAAAAAAAAAATACAGCAAAGTTGCTGTGATACTGAAGGTCAACAGTCTATAATAACATACACAGGTATGGTTCAGTTACTGCACCATGACATGAACAAAACAAAACCCAAGTTATGGTCACAAGGTCTTCATCAGGGACAAAGAATAAATGGAAACACATAATAATAATAGCTGTCCATCGTTGTCGATGAGGACCGCCGACATCATCCTTGTCACAGATTTCCCTGTTGGGTGTGGGTGCGCATGTGGCTGAACAGGCCAATGCGAGCACACAAGGTTTGTAGAAGGGGATGGTGTTCCCGCTGCTCGGGATTTTCGCGTCTCGCGTCTGTTCTGGGCTTTCACAACACGGTCATCTTCACCAGCAGCTACACCCGATTTGACTGCGCTTCTCCAGTCAGATCTGTTTTTCGCAAGACATTCCCAGGTGTCGATGTCTATCTGGCAACTTTTTAGTGAGTCCTTCAGACCGTCTTTAAAGCGTTTCTTTGGGCGCCCTCTCTCGCACCATCCCTCTCTCAGCTCGCCGTAGAGAAGCTTCTTTGGGAAACACATAACAAATCCCTAAATTAACAAAGGCAATGAACTCCACAACAAAAACAACACATATGGTTGTATAGTTATGAGTTTCATGTTAAATCAACTATTGCAGACATATTAATGACTTTTATGTTACATCTCCTGGATAAATGTGTGTGTGTGTGGGTGTGGGATTGGGAAGGGGGGGGGGGGGGAGTGATGAGAAGATGATGAATGGTATGAAGACGAGAGATATATAAGAGAGAGAGAGTCAGAAAGTGTCTGTCTATGCACTAAAAGTACAGCAATAAAGTTTACGCCAACATTCATTTATTTCAAGACTCAGGCAGAGGAGACTAACGTCTGGTCAGGCAAAATATACTGATCAGACTATGTTGGTCAGGCAAAACATACTGAGAAGACTATGTTTGTCAGGTTCAGGTGAAACATTCTGATCAGACTATGTTGGTCAGGGTCAGGTGAAACATACTGATCAGACTATGTTGGTCAGGGTCAGGTGAAACATACTGATCAGACTATGTTGGTCAGGCAAAATATTCTGACTACGTTAATCAGGTTCAGGTGAAACATACTGATCAGACTATGTTAGTCAGGCAAAACATACTGATCAGACTATGTTGGTCAGGCAAAATATTCTGACTACGTTAATCAGGTTCAGGTGAAACAAACTCATCAGACTATGTTAGTCAGGGTCAGGTGAAATATACTGATCAGACTGTTAGTCGTGGTCAGGCAAAACATATTGATCAGACTATTTTAGTCAGGGTCGGGTGAAACAAACTGATTAGACTATGTTAGTCAGGGTCATGTGAAACATACTGATCAGACTATGTTAGTCAGGCTCAGGTGAAAAATACTGATCAGACTATGTTAGTCAGGGTCAGGTGAAAAATACTGATCAAGACCACACATCATTTCCATGCAGTTTTTCTGGAAACTGACTGTTTCATGGTAGTCTGGCTAATGAGGTGAGCATCACAATCATTGCACAACAGCCTGTAGGACCCCAGTCCACCATCAACATGCTTGGGTTGTGAGAAAAGCTACTGTGGCATACTATTTAACACCCTTCCCATGGTGCACAAAAGAGTAAACATATCCATCATGGACATTTTAAAAAAAACAAGTTTCTTGGTGCATTACACGTGTGTGCTTCAAAATTTTTAACACATAATGTGCCAGTTTTGAAAATTATAAATAAATCAAATTTAATTGGAACAAAAAGGAAACAATAATGCCCACCTGAAAGACAACAGTGGCCTGTATGAAGATCTGATGGAGGGATTCTTGGCTTGAAATGTTGTGCTACTTCTGCTATAGCCCTGAAAAGACAAAACATCTAATCAGCCAAGCGTTAATAAGGACAATGGACCGCTACTGGCCAAGTGTCCCCGGCATGACGCAATGAAATAATACAAGGGAAAGAGCTCCCGTCTGGAATGCAGCAATTGAAGGCCTATTACCCTACTGTCCGTCCCCGGCAAGATCTTTGCACATTTGCTCCTCTCCAGACTGCAGCCCCTGTTAACGAGACATCGTCGCGTTCCCCAACAGTCAGGGTTCACAGCTTCTCGCTCCACCATTGACGCCATGCACTCGTTCAGCAGAGTTTGGTCCCAGTGACGGCTCTCCCTGAATACCAGGCTTCGTATTTACTACTCCTGCATTATCCCCCTTTTTTCCTGTGCAGCTCAGATTCCTGGACACTATCACAGCAGTACCGCAGGCAGTGCCTTGTGGTCTTCCACCTGCGTAACCAGAGGTGCATCCTCAGGATCGTCTGGACACATGATTTCCAACAGTGAAGTAGTTAGACGTACTCAACTTGCAGGCATTGTCTCAACATTTGATCGCCGTCGCCTCTCCCTCTTTGATCACATTGCTTGCCTTTCCCAGAAATTCCCAGCCCACGAGATGCTCGGCAGGCTGTGGGGGTGAGTTACGGGAAGAAGCCATGCTCATTCTGGAGACATCCTCAAGGCCGCCCTCAAACCCCTGGCTAAAACAGATCGCCTCCCCAACAGAACTGCAGGTCGCCTGTTATGTGGCCACCAGACGTGTTCATTCGACGTGATTAGCTCTGATTGCCTAAGCGTAATATTGTATTGTTGACTGCTACTGATGAATTATACAGAAAATAATCATTCACGAATAAAAACTATTAACAAATATAATAACAGATTCAGCTATTTAACTTTCAGGATACCCAGCGCTTGCAACTTCTGTAAGAATATAGTTCACTTGTGTACTCTGGGACCTAAAATTAGAGCAGAGAATAATAACACTGTAACTTGCCAGATGTGTTGTATGAAGCCACAAAGGAGGGTTGTATGTAGGGTGTGGCCATCTCATTCTGCAGAAACTATAAGCTACAAGACTGAGCATTACTGAAGTCTGTTTGGGGAGCAAACAATAGTAGCACTGCAACCTGCCAGGCAAGTAAAGAGATATTTGAATGAGACTGGCTGCCTTATCCTGTAGAAGATATCTCACAAAAATGTCAACAGTTATAACCAAGTCAATATTTGATGAGGCAGGATGTATTTGTTGAAGATCTATGCTCCACAAGGGGCTGGAAAGGATCTGATTGATTGACACCCAATGGTAGAAGAGAAGCCAGTATGTAAGGATAGAGTTCTAACTAATGAACAATGTGATTCTTTCTGTCTCCATGTTTCTTTTATTGTCTTTAGCCCACTTGCTTTACAATGTCCACTTAATCTCTGCAGCCAGGGATGGATGGGAGGTTGTGTGACCTAGGGGTGAAGCGTCCATTTCACAATCCCACTGCACCCGGTTCGAATCACGCTCATGTCCAGTTTGACAGACATGGGTTTTTTCGCTCCTCCACGTACAGAAAGTAATGACAACCTACCGTACTGCACACTTGCCAAGAAACGTCCAACAACCAAATAGGTTGGCGATTGTAAGAAGCAGCGTTCTGCAAAGGACAAGCTACTTACTTTTTTTTTTAGCTTGGGATAGAGACCGTTGAAGACAAAGAGCAACCTGCATAGGTACAATCGTTGCTCAGTAGCTTATCCAGTAAGTAAACTTAATATCTGTCCCACTCAACCTTTAGAACATACCTTAATCACTGTCATCTTCTCTTTGTTTACTACTGTAATGTGCACTTACATCTGTTCTTCTACTTGGACAAAAGATTTGTTCCTCATCTCCTTATGAGGAATGTTGCCACCACTGTAGATGATCCCTTACAGGAAGTCTGTATCAAATTACTTATGTGTGCTCTTGCACAGTGGGCGTCTGCAGCAATTTGCTTGACTTAATGATGTTGCCAGTCACATGTGCAACCCTCTCTAGTCTACTAGTCACATGTGCAACCCTCTTTAGTCTTGTGACACATTTAGAAGGGTATACTCAATCATCTCATCAGTTTTCTGTTTGGTTCCCTTTGGAACACAGGACCGCAATAGATGCTCTCCATCTATTCCTATTCTATGCTGTCTTCTTGAGTTCTACCCACGAGTCCTTAATTGAACTATCTCCCTCCTTGACTGTTTGCCAGCAGATGTTTAAGCCTTCCCACTCATCTCTTTCTCTGTGGATTCCAATCCAGTGCATGTCTAGCTAGTTATGCTGTGCAGCTTCTTCCTGAGAGTGTGTCCTATCAATCCCCACTTTCCTGCTGTATTGGTAGTTGCTGCATCTTTCCAACAGAGTTGTATTTGCCATTCCCTTGGCCAATATAGCGTCTCCATTTTTACCTTTGACACAGCCGATTCCTCGTAAATTATATTTTTTGTTTGCAATTCTTCATATGGTTTAATGCATCTCTCTGGCGTTTTATTTAATGTGTAGGTCTTTTTCTTTGCATTTAGCCAGGATTCATTCATCCCTAGCATCTCTACACATAGAATATTACTTCCTTGTTTATTGTTATATATGTTTGTGCTTTGCTATCTTTCTCTGTGACATTTTGATCATGATTTTTTCAGTCATCCAAGGTCAGTTTTTCTTGATTATTTTCACTGATAGAGTTCTATTTGCTGTATGGATGCTAGTTCTTAAACCTTCCAATTTTATATTGATTATTTCCTCTAGACTGTTTCCTCTATGTTGGTCAATACTTTCAGCTATTAGGCAGCCATACTTATTGTTAACTAGACCGTATATTGCTGACATATCTCTGGTTATTGCATGGCATTGCAAAACATTAGGATGTACTTGGGGAGGCCCCAATCTCTTCCACGGTGGGTGGCAATGCTTCTAACAAGTAACAGTAATACATACTGTCTGAGTTACTCTGATTGTAAACAATTCATCAGAAGCAGTCAAACTTACTTGATGTGAGCTGGTGTTGTCCCACAGCATCCCCCAATTATGTTGATAAGACCATCTTTCATGAACTCCTGTGATAAGTAGAGCAAATGAGAGTGACAAGTAATTGAAATTCAGAGGCAGTTTAACATAAGTACTGTAAGAAACAATGAACATTTCATAGATAAGTGAAAAGCACAAAAAAATTAATCAACTAAATGAACAAATGAAGATTAAAGAAAGGACCACAAGTAACAAAAAAAAGGATAACTAAACAAATTGAGTTTGTTGATATAACTAAAAAATGTGAAGCTAATATTCTAAATAAAGTGTACAAGACAAAGATCAGCAATGAATCCTGTCATAAAGAGATGAAATGGGCTGAAGGAACAATAATTTGTAACTGGATCAGTAATGAATCCTGCTATCAAGAGACATAACTACTCAGATTTCTAAAGAGAAAACTTACTCTGACTTGAGATGCTGTCCCCTCTGGTGTTTCATCATAGTCACCAAATGTATTTGGCAACCCTGCATTTCAAAAAGATATTAAAGTATTTTAATGTTAGTAGTAATACAAGTATGTCATATTGATGTTTACAAATTGAAGAGCCCCTAACAGAGTATAGTAGACACTTCTAGTATTCACAGGTAGTCCAATAGAAGACACCGCTGTCAGAGATGAAGTGTTTGACTTCATTGCACAAGACTTTAGTATTTTTAGGAAGGGATGGTCAGTTTCATTGCCTAAAAGTAAGTCAGGTATCTATTTGCAGCTGTGTTGGCTGGAGCGTATTGATAATGAGTTGAGAGCAATCAAGACCCTATTCTGCCTCCATGTGGTAGCCCTGGAAAAAGACTGCACCAATGCAGCCTGGCTGAGAGAAGAGAGATCAAGGAGGGAAGGTAAACATGGTCTCAAAAATGCAGTGCTGACAACGGATGTGTTGGGACAAAAGGCACAGATGTTGCAGACTCGCTGTAAAATATGATAACATAACAGAGCCACCTTTCAGATCAAACGTAAAATAAGTTGAATAACTGGGACCAAACTAGGTACATTTGCTGTGAGAAGCAAGCTCTCTATCACTACGTTACTCAGATGTATCTAGCTGATTATTTCTGAAACGTGTATCTGCATTTCCAATGTTTGTGGGGGATATTTGATTGGCTATCAATAAAGTTGATTATGACATCACCGGCAAGGATATAACTATGGATATATTATTGAAAGCTAATATTGCAAAAGTTATTATTTTGACAACCTGAAACAAACATGCATGAACTGAGATGACAGGAAGAGACAGGCGGTAAAAGAGTTAAGGTGGTTGGTGGGGTTGAGGGGGTAAGAGATGGTCAGGTTCAGGTTGGAGGGTAGAGGGAGCATGGGAAGAGGGAGAACCTTAAATTGTTAAACTGCTGTTGTTTCTTCATATTGTAGAGTTTAACTCGACCAGCGAGCAGATGCTTTGGGAGTAAACCTTGAGGAAAAATCTGCATCCTGTGCTATCTCCAGCCATATCGATAAAATCTTGCCACTGGCCAAAGGTAGCTCAGGACCAGAGAGTGAGGTTGACAGAAAACGCAGTTTCTTCCTCACTTTATTCCAAATCACCAATTTCAGCGGACACAGCAAAAGAGAAAAGACTCCGCACAGCTGAACAAAGAGACTGGTCTTCATCACATGTGATGGACGAACATTATATCATACAAATGAATACAAGTATGATAGTATAACAGAGCATTCCATATCTGGTTTCCTAGATTTACTTATTTTTGATCACATAATGTGCTGTTTCCTTTGTATCTCTCCCCTCTCCAGCCCTCCACTGACCAGTACTCGGTTCTCAAGGATGTGCATTCCTATCATCGCCGCCTACACCTTCAACAATGGTACGACACACTCTTGCTCTTTTCCTGACCCTTTCTTCAGTTGTTCCCATCACAAATCTGACTGGACCCTGCCTCCTGGCTGATCCTTAGAACTTTATATTTTAAACTACTCTTCACGATATCAAGGCCCTCTCATCCCATGGCTCGTGCTCTGGCTAGCCTCAGTCATCGTAGGGACCTTGTGAATAAACCTGCTGATAAGGGGGGATTGGTGGTTTGGCGCAAGGATTTATATGTTCAGGAGGGCAGTCTTCAACTATCTGATTCTTCTTTCTATAAACCGCACGCCGATGATGCCACTGTCCGCTTCAACAAGGAGGTCTCTACCACCATCCTTGATATGACCAAATGTCATCTCCTTCTGTAGAACGCTACGAACCTCCGTATATTTGACAGTTGTCCGGGTAAGCCTTCATTCTACATGCTGTCCAAGATTCATAAACCCAACAACCCCTATTGTCTCCGCTTGTTCCTGTCCCACCGAACTGGTATCTGACTTTCTGGTTAGTATCTTCCAGCATATGATTGAGAATCTTCCCACCAGAATGGGCCCCAGCTTCGCTTGTCTTTTCATGCGTCACCTGGAATACTTGATCTGGCTTCAATACCAGGGCCCTTTTCCTTTGATGTATTATCGATACATCGATGATATAATTGGCTTTACCGACAAGTCTGAGAAGGATCTTCCAAACTGTATCGACTTTGTCAATGGCTTCCATCCCTCTATCAAGTTCACGTCTGACGTCTCCCTTACGTCTGTCCACTTTTTCGACATCACTGTCTCTATCTGCCCTTCAGGCCTCTCCACCATTGTCTACTACAAACCCACTGACGCCCACAACTACCTCCTCTATACTTCTTCCCATCCTCAATCCTGTCGCAATTCGCTTCCTTTCTCCCAACTCTTCCGCCTTTGACGCCTCTGTCAGGATGACAACGACTTCCTTCTCAGGGCCCATGAGATGCTTGACTTCTTCCGCGAGCAACTCTACCCTGAGACCACTCTCTCTACCGCCCTCCAGCATGTTTTTCATATCTCCCGTCATGACTCCCTTACTCCCACTCCTCCTTCTAACCATGTGAAACTTGTTCTTACTTATCATCCTCATTGTGCCTCTGTCCGGGGTATCTTATTCCGCCATCTCCCTATTCTTCCCTCTGATCCTGCCACTTGTAAAGTTCTTCCCGATCCTTCCCTAGTCGCCTACAAACAGGACAAAAACCTGCGGGACTTGCTGGTCAGTGTCGCCTACACACTAGCCCTCATAGTCTTCCAGGCACCAGGCCATGCAAAAATGCACGTGGCTGTGTTACCTGCCCTTGTGTCATCCTTTCTCGCTCCATCACCTGTCATATAGCAGAATTCTTCATTAAAGAGGGATCCACATGCAATTCCTCATCTATTCTATCATCTGCCGCCAGTGTGGTATGACATACATTGGGGAAACTGGTATGGAACTGCGTGAGCATTTCCGCCAACACCTCAATGATATTCGCAACCGCACAGGTTCCCCAATTGCCATCCACTTCAATGGTCCTGAGCTCCAGGGTAAGGTTGACATTAGTGTCATTAGTCTAGTTTCTTGCTTCTCTGACCATCGTCATTGATTCACCCTTGAGAACAGACATATCTCCAGCATCGGTGGCCTCCAACCACATTGCATTAATATCTTCCATACCTTTTCTTAAAATCTCATACTAGCCCCCATCTATTTGCCTTCCTTCGCCCCCCGCCTCCTCCCTTTCCAATAAAAGCCCCCAATATCCAGTCCTTTCCCCTTCACTTCTTACGCTGTCCTGGCCACCTTATTTGACCGCTGTCCATTTCGACCCAACCAGTCACGTTAAGTAGACCATTTTTTCCTTACATCCCCCATTGTCTTTACCTTTGTTTTGCACAGTAGGCATCATTCTTTAGCTTGTCAAACAGCACATTCAACTATCTTCAAAATGGCATATGATTCACACAAAAATGTTAATTTACGAAACTACAGCTTCATTTGTACACCAACTTCAGTGTGGAAGAAATGAGAAACATTATACCAAAATTTCATGCCAGGTTATACCAATATAAGAGCAGGTGTCCGAGGTATACAGCCTTATAAAACATTATAAAAATGTAGGTGGTGAAGTTGGAATATTGGATCGTAACTTCTGATAAAAGATTAGCTATGAGGGTTGGGTCTGTTGAGCTAGGGTATGAAGCAGGGACTGGGATGGGCCTGGTGAACCCAACTGTCTAACTAAAGCAAAACAGAATGTTTGAAACGTCAATAGCAAAATATGGATATTGATGATAGTAGCATACGGCTCGTCATCTAAATGTCAGTGCGAACAGCTGAGACAGTCTGGACTAAGAGAAATGTTTACACAGCAGACAATCAACATTTCCACCACACTCTCAAGGCTGCTGATAATCCCTCGACGCTCATATGGCTCCAGAGTAAAACTTAATAGGGCTACTGTTTTCTTATTGACATGTCATAAAAGGCAACATATAGAGAAGATCATATAAGGCTAGCAACCTCACCATGTAAAAACCATTGTCACTGAAACTGCACTACAAATAACTGGCTTCAAGATTCTTTAAAAGCTGGTTAGAGCAAACTAAATTTGGTGTTGGGCCCATACTCCCACATTTGGAGTGACATGCTAATGATAATGATTCAGTAATGTGTCACAACAAATAAAACTTCTAACCAGCATTTGGGTAGCACAATATGTAAGCGCCTGTGTTCTTGCTGACTGATTCAATAAACGGTCTCATCTCTGAAGCACCAAGAGCACAGTTAAGTCCCAGGCACATGGGCTGAGAATGGGACACACTGATGATGAAGGCCTCTGTAGTCTGACCTGACAAAGTTCGTCCACTTTTGTCAACAATTGTGCCTGATACCTGAAATTAACCAGCAGGTCATTATAAGATTACAAAGTCAGAGATGATGATTATGTTAGAAGATGCTCGTGCAGTTAACTGTTAACAATGTTACTTTGATAGTGGGTTACAATGACTCTTCTTACAGACTAAGGTGTATTTAGGAAGGTGGACCTTGGTCCTCCTAGCTGTAGTGCAATGTGAGGCTCCACAGTAAACTGGTCATTATGGATATGATAGTGTCGATCTCCACCTCGTTTGCCAGACTGCTGTGACACAGCCTGTTTCCTGGAACACGAACGAACACTTGAGGTAGAGTGTTAATCAGTATGTTCACCTGACCCTGATTACTCTTCCTTATATCATCCTCCTCTTCTCTGTACACTTTCAGACGCCAACTTGAATATTTCTAAAGAAAGCAGTGGTTAGCCAGAGGCTATTTGTGCCTAAACAGAGCTTGTCAAGGAATGCCATTGGTGAAGACCATATGTGTTTTCTTTGTTTCTTGTATATTGGGACACCTTTGAAGCAGATGGTCAGCATTTTATCATTCGCTATATCTAATTTGCCACTACAATGAAACAAATTAAAGCCTAAGTTACAAGTTAATATGTGCCACTTATAGCCCATAGTTATATTTTCACTTAAGACTCTATTGGCGGCTTCTCAACATGTGTGATATTGTGACAGGAGTAGCTAGGCTCATATCACTGGTACTATTTTTGGTGAAAAGAAAAACAGTAAACATAAATTTGTATACAACATTTTAAGGGGAACAATTTATACCAGAGTTCAATTATTATTTTTTTTTGTAAATACATGCAAAATGATGACTGTACTAAAGCAAGCGATGTTGGGGTCCCTCATTTGTATGAGCTATGCCAAATGAAACTATTACTTTAAGTACACATCACGTTAGTTTGCTCTTAAACATTGAAGCCACACTAAAAATTAAGAAGAATTTAAACAGTCATTAAGCAATTTAGAAAGGATGAAGGCAGCCTCATCCACTGAATGAATGTATGAGCAGATTGACAATATGATGTAAAATCTAATAATGGAAAAAAATTGAAACTAGTGTAAGACAATATTCTTGCTACCAAATTGTCTATACACACGAGAAAACTTTACATGTTAAAGCTATATGTAACAATTATTTGTCAGCATATTCAGGACAGCAGTAACAAAAACAACATTTGTAAGAATACCACCACAGTGAAAGATATGGCACAGTGCCGTTCATAAAGATGTGGGGCAACGGAGATTTTCCATCTATAAAGATGTGAGGCAACGGGGAAGTGCTATCTATAAAGTTGTAAGGCAACAAGGAAGTGCCATCTTTAAAGATGTGAGGTAACAAGAAAGTGCCATCTATAAAGATGTGAGGTAACAAGAAAGTGGCATCTATAAACATGTGAGGTAACTAGAAAGTACCATCTATAAAGATGTGAGGCAACAAGGAAGTGTCATCTATAAAGATGTACGGCAATAAGGAAGTGCGAATAAATTAGACTATAACAAGTTTTTCAAAATACAACCACCCACAAGAACAAGAGGGCATAGCTACAAATTAACTAACACTAAAGAAAGGTCCAGACTAGATATTAGGAAATATTTTTTTAGTCAGAGAGTGGTGAATGCTTGGAATGCATTCCGACAGGAAGTAGTAGACGCAGGGACAATTAATGCATTTGAGAATAGATTGAATGCACATAACTTTTAGAGCAAGGTAATGTAAATGAAACTGGTTGTATACAGACTCTGCAGAGTCTTCTAAACAAGTATAAAGATATTAAGTTCAGTTAAGTGAGTTTCAAGCTCTCACAAGTCTATAAATCACTCACCAGTCTATCAATCACTACCTTGTAGTGAAGTGGAATTTACTAAATGCTAAGTTCAGTTAAGTGAGTTTCAATCACTCACAAGTCTATCAATCACCCACCAGTCTATAAATCACTCACAAGTCTATCAATCACCCACCAGTCTATCAATCACCCACCAGTCTATCAATCACTCACAAGTCTATCAATCACCCACCGGTCTATCAATCACTCACAAGTCTATCAATCACCCACCAGTCTATCAATCACTCACAAGTCTATCAATCACCCACCAGTCTATCAATCACTCACAAGTCTATCAATCACCCACTGGTCTATCAATCACTACCTTGTAGTGAAGTGGAATTTACTAAATGCTAAGTTCAGTTAAGTGAGTTTCAATCACTCACAAGTCTATCAATCACCCACCAGTCTATAAATCACTCACAAGTCTATCAATCACCCACCAGTCTATCAATCACCCACCAGTCTATCAATCACTCACAAGTCTATCAATCACCCACCGGTCTATCAATCACTCACAAGTCTATCAATCACCCACCAGTCTATCAATCACTCACAAGTCTATCAATCACCCACCAGTCTATCAATCACTCACAAGTCTATCAATCACCCACTGGTCTATCAATCACTACCTTGTAAAGAAGTGGAATTTACTAAATGCTAAGTTAAGAGATAGTGAAAATTGGTCCCATCAATGGAAGCAGTGGTTCAATTTACACAGCCTACACGTTTGTTAGTGAGCAAAGAATTCAAACTTACTCATTGTAAAAGATGTATTTTGTTAGAACAACTTTTTACATGAAAATAGAGAGAATATATTTAGGAGATACTCTACTTCAAATTAATAGCAATTTAATGACACAAACCATCATCACTCTGTACACTGATACCTGAGAACCAATGGACTAAATAGTTCACTGTTTGTATGCTTACACACAAAAACAAACATCGTAAAAAGTGTCTGATAAGTTATGCTACAGAAACGGTAATCAACTTCCAAAGTGCAACTCACAAATACTGGTACACGCTTATAGCCTGAATCAAACACATTCTCAATCGCAAACAGAGCAGCTTTTGCATTTGCTGTGTCAAAGATGGTCTCCACTAACAGCACATCTGACCCCCCATCTAGCAGCCCTCTGGCCTGCTCAGAATAGGCATCAACTAACTGGTCATAAGCTGGAGATGAGAAATGTAATCAATAATTATAGTAATAATAATTAATAACAATTAATGTTAGGTTATGAGACACACAAGACTTTTTTCTTCTCTTTAAAATCATTATAGAATTTGAGTTTTATTCATTTACCTCTTTTCTATCTCTTAATTTTTTTTTAAATTGCAATTAAAGGTTGGTGGTTTGCTCTGACTGCAAACCTTCTTAAAGTGAAAGACTTTATATCATTGCTTTATAGTTCAGACCTGGATCTCAATTAATTTTGTCAACGGATATAATATATCCGCAAGACTGGATGTTGTCGAAAGTAGCACAACCTCTCGTAGAGAAGGCTAAAACCGTAACGAATAATGCAAAGATAAAAAAGAGAACACATTCTACACAGACATAAAGATTAAAGTGGCTGTGACACTTCAGTGAGGAATGGTGTGTACTTATCTGGACACAAGTAACAAACCTAGACTGTAACGGAGTCAATAGCTATATTACACAAGAAAGAACGCAACAAAGCATTAGGGATCAGTTATAATAAAGAAAGCAAGTTTTAAACGAATAAAACAGAAAATATGACTTTTACCTTAATAATTATATAAGCTATAGAGAATAAAGATAATACCACAACGACGAATGGAGCAGAACGAGGAAGAATGTAAGAAGGATTACACTGACCTCTTTACATCAAAAGCAGTAGCTAAAAAAAAAAAGCAACACACTAAGGAATATCCAAAATGGATGAGATGTTGCAGATTCCAAATGCTTAAAATTTGGAAAAGCTCCAGGACTGGATGGAATAACTACTGAAGTAATTGAGACTGGAGGAGAAGTACTAGTATGACAGCTATCTAAACTGTTAAACAATTGCCTTAGTGAGGAATTGCCTGACCAATGGAAAACAACAACAATTTGATTCACAATGAAGGGAACACAGAAAAACACCATCCAATGTGTTTGCTTTCATAAATATTCAAACTTTTCACAAGAGTAATTGTGAACAGACTAGAGAAGCAACTTTAGAATTAACCATGAGAACATGCAGGTTTCAGGAAAGGTTACTCTACCAAAGATCAACTTCACACAATCATACTGTTAATGGAGAAAGCATAGAAAGTACATATGTCATTGTGCCTTGTGTGTGTGGGCTTTGAAAAGGTGTTTGTGGGCTATCAAAAGATCTTTGTGAGGACGGTGTGGGCTAGTGGTTAAGTGGCATGGCTCACAAACCGAAGGTGCTGGGTTCGATCACCATCACAGCACCGGCCGTTACCCCAGGGAAGCAAACCCTTAGAAAATGCAGGCGGAAGCAGACCTTTACATAAAATGCATCCTGAAGTCGAATGCACTGGGACGACAGGCGCAAAATAAAAATCATAGTGCAACACAAGCCGCCTTGTGGATTCGAGAAATAATGCGTCGCAAAAAAAAAAACCAAAAAAAAAATATTTTTGACAGCACTGAAATAAAATAACTGCAGCAGTAAATGCCCTGAGAAATCAAGGTATTGAGGTAAAATATACTAAGCACGGCGTAACAAACATAATTAGACAGACGTATGAAAGTATGCAATGTAGAGTTGTTATACACGAAGGAAAACTCTCAGAACCATTCATAATTAAATCAGGGGTACAACAAGGTTGCCTACTGTCGCGGGACCTGTTCATCCTGGCAGTGGACTGAATTATGAAAGTAACAACAAATGAGAGAAATGGAATACAGAGTAAACAGCTGGAGGACCTGGGTTTTGTGGATGATATAGCTGTTCTGTTCCACGGCCAAAGTCAAATGCAAAGGAAACTGGATAGACTGGATTATACGCCTTAACAAGTCGGTTTGAAGATCCGTGAGGAAAAGACAAAAATAATTAGGGTCAATGCTGCAAACACAGAACCAATCAGGCTGAGAGGAACACCACTGGAAGAGGTAGAGGTATTTACATACTTAGGAAGTATCATCAACAAGGAAGGAGGGACAGGCGAGGATATAAAAACAAAGATTCAAAAAGCAATAGTTGTATTTGGAATGTTGAAACTCATATGGAACCCCAAGGAAATAAGAAGGAAGACAAACAATATGGATTTTTAATTCAAATGTCAAGCCAGTCTTGCTGTATGAAGTGGAACCCTGGATAATGACCAAAGGCAACGACATGAAACTGCAGGGTTTTGTCAGTGGGAGAGAGCAGAACACGGTCAATTGGAACAGGAAATCTTAGGAAGAAAGTGGAGATGGCTGAGTCATACATTAAGAAAGCCCCAGGCCAGTATCACCAAGCAATCCGTCATGGAACACCCAGGGAAGGAGAGGCATAGGCAGACCAAGGAATACAAGGAGACGAGATCTGGAGGCGGAAGTAAAGAAAACAGGAAAAAGCTGGAAGGAAGTGGAAAAGATTGCACAGGACAGAGCTGCTTGGCGAGGGTTGGTTAATGGCCTATGCACCCCTGGGTGATAGAAGGCAAAAGAGAGATACTAAGCTCATAGAAGAGATAAATAAGGGCTGTTCAAATGATGTTACCCTATTTTACTGATCAATCAACATACCAATACAACGTAAAGTTTGATAAGGTTATACAATCTTCTCAAAACTTTTCACAGTATCCCTAAAAGAAGCCTTTAGAAAAATAAATTAGGACAGGAAAATAATGGCACCAATATCTAAGGTTTGCTGTAGTCAGAAAAGTTGAGCAAGACTTAAAATGGTTCAATGGCCCAAGTTTAGAAACTAGTAGAAAAATTTATAGAAAAAAACTCAGTACATATTGAACACTTAATGACCACAAGGAGAAACTATGACTCTGAGGTTATGCCAGCCAAAGGCTGGCATGGAACTAAACTATTTTATGTTAATTAATGAATAAATGTGAAAACTATACCAAAATAACATTTTTCAACAACATAAGGATCAGTGTAAGGATTGGGGTTGAAGACGCTGTACATGAGATAACAGCGACTCATTGCTGATCGATCCCTTGTGTCAGGATCAGCGAACCAAAGCTGTCCAAGACATTATTCCACCTCCACGTGGTGGCTCTGGAGACAGCCTGCACTCATTCAACCGGGATGAGAGAATATGGATAGAAGAGGGAAGGCAGACCCCGTTCCAATAATGTGCCGTGCTGAAAGGTGCAGATGCTGCATCTTCATTGTACACAACGTAACAAAAAATCCTATTCAGGACGAATGACATAGAAGTTTAAAGATTTGTATGTGTGTGTGTGTATCAAATGTCTTTATATGCTTCCACACATGTCTATAATATGACAATACACATTGCTCTAGACCAACTCACTAATGTTTCTTAGCTCAGGCTGTTCCACTGACGGTGATATGGACAGGGTTCTGTTAGTGGGTCCCATAGCTCCAGCAACATAACGCTGCACACCTGCAAAAAGCACACATTTCATCAACTGCTGATGTACGTTGAATACAAAACTAAACTGCTTGTGATTCTGTAATGATAGTTATCTTTGTACAATAAACTAGATATCAGTGTTCATAGCCATTATTTCACTTGATGGACTTTGTTCATCTTTCTACACTTTAATTTTCCCCAGATTTTTTATGTATTTTGTTTCATCCCTTTATACCCACCTTATCCAAACATAGGTTATACCTCTTAACCCCTTGAACTCGAGCTCCCGATGAACCAGTGTGTGTACATAGCCCGCGCCCCAAGTCACATGTTTTAAAGCATAAGTATCTTCTAAGAACAGGCATAGTATGGACAGACACATGTCTTCTGGAATGTTACTTCAAAATGGTACCGTCCATGAACTGATCACATTGCGACACATTTTTACAAAATTTTCACAATGAAAAGACATGTAGAAAAACCAGTAAATGATCGTTCTAAAAGGCTAACAATGAAACAAGCTGTCGAGATTGTTCTCAATGATTCGGAGGACGATGAATTAGATTTAGATGGCAACTATTCTGAAAGTGATATAGAAATGGAATTAGATGATCATTTCAGTGATACCATATGTTTATCAGACTGATGAATCTACATCTTACCCTGTAGTGTGTCTAGTAAATTTGATGCAGGATGGTCTCCAATAAATATATTCAGACCTGTGTCTGCAACAGACACAACATTTATGGAACAGATAGGCCCCAAGAACATTCCAGGATCTATTAATCCAGAGAATGAAGCCAGTGAATTTTTGGAACTTTTCCTGGACAACAATTTCTGGCACAATTTGTGTGAGCAGACAACTCAACATACTGAGCAGGTGGGGAGCAAGAAACCAACCTGTTACTATGCCAAAAATTATAAAAGTGTTGCGGTGCCAGAGAGGAAAACATTCTTTGGACTGTGTCTACAAAGGAACACAGTGTGAGTAAACCACGTTACGAGGAGTACTGGTCTAGCTCGCCTGCTAACTTCGTATCTCATACTCCTGGTTTCCGCACTGTGATGGACTGTGATCACTTCCTTGCTCTCTGGACTTTTATTCATCTTGTTGATGAGGAAGACCGTGCTCTGGATAAAGCAGATACACTTTACAAAGTGAGGCCTATGTTGGATGTGTTGCTATAAAAATGTTGCCACTATTATTCGCCGTCACAGCACGTCAGCTTAGACGAAGGTATGATCCCCTCGAAGAGCAGAGTTGCCTTCAAACAGTATATCAAGTCAATGCCTATAAAGTGGGGAATAAAGGATTAAATGACTTGTGATGCAAGCTCTGGCTATATTCTGAATCTGGAAATTTGCACTGGAAAAGCAGTCAATATTATTCCAGAACTTGGTTTTTTTTGGTAGCGTCATTATCAGAATTTTAAATTCTGGGAATTTGCTCAACAAAAACCATATTGTTGTTATGGACAGATTCTACAACAGTGTAACTTTCTTTGACAAGTTGTACACTGATTATGGTACACTTGCTGTAGGTACACCAATGATAAATAGGAAATTTAATCCTAAAGTAATGGCAGGGAAGAAGAAAATGGACAGGGGTCATTCAGAATTTATTTGTCATAATAACATTGTATGCCTTGTTTGGATGGACCAAAGACCTGTAAATTTTATATCCAACTACCACAACCCAACAGAAATTGTAACTGTTAGAAGGAGAAGAAAAGATGGAACAGCTGTAGATGTTCCAACTCCTCAACTTTGTATTGACTATAATGATTTCATGGGGGGCACAGATGTCAATGACCAAATTTGTCATCTCAACAAGACACGCCGGCATTATCGCTGGCAAAGGCGGCTAATTGTGTAATTCTGTATGTGGGCATGTCATGATGCCTACATACTTATGGATCACTATAATCCCCCCAATACAAGAGGAAGACGCTACAGGACATTTGGGATGTTCATAAACGAAGTTTGTTTATACCTCATTGGGGATTATAGAACAGCGACTGCGAAACTTCACAATCGTGTCAAATAATAACAGACTACAAAATGTTGGTTCACATCATCCACAAATGTCTTCAGAAGCTACAGGAAACAACGTTTGTTTTATATGCTCATTTAAATTTAACGAGCATGTCAAGGAATTCTCCAAACATGGCCTACAAAGACAGACCATTCAAACAGGACAAAATTTTGGTGTAAACATTGTGAAATTTATCTGTGCCTAAAGGATCGGTCTACATAAGCAGGAATATTAGAGATGATCAGGTCAGTCTATTTGAGAAAGAATAAATGAAACAGATCACTTAGTTTTGTCATTGTAACTAGTTTTGTCAGGTGTCAATTATTTTGCATTTTTACTTCAGGAGCCCAGGGGAATGGGGTATTACAGGCCAGGTGACCAGGGTTCAAAAACAATCTAATTCCACTTGACATAATCATATTGTAGTCAGCCTTGGTTATTTCCTTCATACTATCAGCTAATATAATACTTCTAGACCTCTTATTTTTCTTTTTTAGTCTTTTTGTTTTGAAGAAAAATGTAATTGCTATTTTTGTTTTAAATCACTCACATGAAACTATTAGTTTGCATCAAAAACAGTGGTAGCATCAAACTAACTTCTTTGTTCTCATCTATACTTCTTCTTGACAAATTATATCTATTTATAATCCATAAACTACAGAAAGTTAATGTACCTGTCCTCTGAGTGACCTCCTCACATGCTTGTCTTGCAATCTCTGCAGATTCCTTATTTAATCTGTACACCTGACAACAGGAAGAAGAGCACAAGTTTTATTGGAAATTCATTTTGTCTACAGGTAAACAAAGAAAGGTCTGAAATCCTCTCTCTCACGAATAACGCTACAACAATTATTATTTAGTCAGTATCAGTTATCTTTAGCTGCCCAACAATAAATGGACCTGCTTGCCTGCAATCTTTTCTAAAAACAAGAATTCACATCTATGTTCTGCTCAATAGTTTACCTCTCAAAGTATGAATATTTTCACTAATTATTTCAAATAATAATGGCGTAACTTGGATTTTATTTTTGTTATGGTGCATTCATCAGGCAATTACCTATATATGTCTTTATTGATCACTCATTTATTATTAGTTCTTTAAATGTGTCTTTAATTAAACTCCACACAACTCTTAACTCGCCCTGGAATGCATGTAGCCCTGGAGTGGTTGGTTATTGATCCAGTGGCCTATGGACTTCTGCCCTTTGGTCCAATGCCATATAACACTGGAATGCATGTAGCACTTCAAGGATTTAGCTGAGCAGTTCTAATAATTCCCTAAGTGGATTTTGGGTTCCCTTGCTGGAGTGCAATGAACAGGTCCACTGCACACCTGTGCATATTGTAAAATATGACCTAAGAGCGTGTGCATGGTGCTAGCTACCTCATTGCGTAAATCAAATTTATACAGAAATCATCATTGCAAAAGCACACAGATGCTTCCTAATGGAAGGAATCTGCAGTGTTGACCCTATATGCTTGTAGATTTTCTCCCAGTATTCCTCACTGCACATCTATTCAGCCAAGTCTTTTTATTCAGTCTTCAGCAGATATTTGACACTTGCAGATAGCACTATACAGCATCGGGTCAAAGGGCAGGAGCCCACAGGCCAGTATATCAATAACCAACCAACCATATACTCCAATTGGAGTGGTAAAGTGACAAGAATCAATTTAATAACGTCTGAAACTGACAACAACAAAGAATTATTGTAGCTGCTGGCATATGAGACAAAAGTTTTAGTTTCATTCTGTAATTCTAAAGATTACATCCGGGCCACAAATTGCATTTGAAGAGATTTAATTTGTTGATGGAAAATCATTGGATATAGAAAGATAAGAGATGTCATCTTTTCAAGATTATTCCTTATTTAGCATTCAAAATTGAACTATAGATTGCTGGTAAAATGTAATTTGTATCAACAATGATGTAAAAGTGAATTTATTTTTTGCTCTTAAAATGACTAAAGACATAAATTATAAAGAATATTTGATTTCTTTTCTTTTCTAAAGTTTTATTTTATTTTACCATTTAAAAAATTGTATGGATTCTCTTTCTGTAATATTTTTGATTTCTTATACTGAACACATTATGCCCACATGGGGAACTGTGCTAGGAAATTATCATTCAATGACATGGTAGACATGGCATCGTTAAAAAATACAGATGGGCTGTGCCCTGTAGTGGACAAGAAAGTTACATTCTTGTGGGCTACATTCTTAAGGGCCCACTTGGACACCCACCAATACTTACTTTCCATGTCCTGGGCACCCCATCAGACATATTTCCAATGTTCTGCCATGGGGATTACCTTGTCGCATCCCCTCAACATGTCATCCCTATTGCGTGGTTCCAGAAGATTTAGGCAGATGATCATGTGATCTGGGCCTTGTGCTGCTCTACAGTCGCGTTTCATCCTGTATCCCTATCTCTTTAAGGTCTTCCTATATCGTGATACACCAGTTCGGAGTGACGTCCATGTTGTGTAAGGCAAGTGTTGTCCTGGTGCAGGTTCCACCAACAGTTTTTTTTGCGTTCGCCTTATTTCTCTAATCCCAAAGGCGGTATGCGTTGCACTGTGGTTTTTATGTTGCACCTGTCGGCCCAATGTATCCGACTTCAGCATGCATTTTATGTAAGGGCTTGCTTCCTCCTGCAATTTCTAAGGGTTCGCTTCTCCGGGGTAACAGCCGGTGCTGTGATGGGGATCGAAACCAGCACCTTCTGGTTGTGAGCCATGTCACTTAACCACTAGCTAACGCCGTCCCATCCACCTATAGTTTGATCCAGGTGACCTGAAGCAGTTTATTCCCGTTTTCGATGCAACATTTTCCAGGTCTAGTCTGTAGGAGATATGTTGACTAAGAAATGTCATGCAGATTTAAGTCTTGTGCACTGCACTTGTTTAAACATAGGTGCCTTGGGCTATTTTCCAGTTTCTCTCAATTTCTGATGCAGCACTTTGTGTCTCAGGGGGTGCTACACCAATTATGGATAATATTTTATAGTTGAAGTAGGTATTAGGTACCCTGTAACAATCCGGCCAGTCTCATTTATTGATGTATCAATAGATTTGACATGTACAAAGTATTTCCAAACTGGTGCAGTCTACTCAGCTACGGAGAAAAACAGGGAGAGTGCTGATGTACCCCATGTTGTGATATGATTTATCACATATACCTTCCATTTTGTTTCCTGGCAGTGTATCACATAGGACAAGACATAGTGCAATCAAATTTAACACCCAAGTATTTGGGAGTGGTACTGTGTTCCAGCATCTGTCTTTGCCATTTGATTTGTAGTTTACTTTTTGGCCTATCTGTTTCTGAGGTGGAATACATATGCTAGAATTTAACTGGGGTTTGGTTTAAGGTGATGTGTCTGGCAATACATGGCAAGGGCTCTTGTAGTTTGTGTTCAACCTCTTCTAAACCATAGCCTTAGGCCTACAGCTGTTTTATTAGCATAAATTAATGTCATCACCTCTGTGTCTATAGGCTGGTCGTTGGAATAAATATGTTATACAACATAGGTGCTAGGACACTTCCTTGTACCAGGAAGTGGAAGTTTTTTGGTTCCACCATCAAACAACACTATCACCACACCCCCCACCCCCAGACATGTCCGTTTTCTGCAAAAGATTTGATGAGTTGGTGAGGTGCCAATTATTTGACATAGAATATAGCTTTGTCTGCAGCTGGTTGTGTCATATGCTGCCCTTAGATCAATAAGAGCCACTCCTGTGATCTGCTTGCTTTCATAACCATCCTAGATTAGTTGTCCTCGATTAGTTGTGAGGTTAAGGATTTGGCTGCAGCATGATCTTCCAGGTATGAAACCAGCTTGTTCCTTGATACGTTTCTTGTGTACCAACTTGGTGATATGGTTCAGGATCACTCTTTGAAAAACCTTATACAATATTGACGATATAGTAATGACACTTGTCACAAATTCCTAGGTTCTGTTGGGGGTTTGCCTGATTTTATCAATGCAACTATGTGGAATTTCCTCCAGATTGTATAGATTTACATAGATTCAGTGCACCTGTTTAAAAAGGCTTTAGCAGTCATATGATGATTTCTGGTCAAAAGTTTTTAATACGCTTTGTCCTAAAATCATCAGGGCCAGCTGATTTGTTGTTTTTCATATGATGTATTGCCTCATTTAATTCCTCTATAGAGAAGGGTATCATCAGTAAGTCATTCTCATTTTTAACATTCCACTGGATCATGGTTTGCTCTGTTTTTTTAGTGGTTTTCCAATTCAGCAGTAATTGGTAGGCTATTTGGTTGGCGGTAACTTGGATTGTTGGAGAGCTCATTGGGTCATTACTTAGATTCTTGATAAGTTTCTATTTATATGTTTTCAAGTCTTCTTCTTCTTACGCTGTCAGACATAACTTGTATTTGTTCGAATAAAGCAGCTGTCATCCTGAGGCTGTCGACACTGCCATAGAGCTTGTCTAGTGTTGCCACCGGTGATGGCCACATGTGTTTTCTCTGGTCCTCGTATGTCGGGCGATTTTGCAGCAGATGTTCAGCAGCCATTTTCCCTGTACCACAAGTGCATTCGTCAGTGCCACCTATCTTCAGTTTATTGAATAGGTGGTACCTCAGTCTGTTGTGACCTGTGCGGAGTCTGAAGACCACGACCTGCTCTCTTCTGTTTAACTGGTAATAGGCATCAATTTTTGTGTAGCCAGTATGTTTTGTATCTGGCCATAATAAGCCTTTTGGACTCTTAGTAGGTCACACTAGAATCTGGTTGTGGTAGTCTTGCAATTTTCAAGTCTGAAATGGCACTTAGGATGTTTTTCCCAATATTGATTGCTTCCTCAGAGAAGGTTGTCGCTTTCAAATAGTTGTTGGTATTGCTTGTATAGTGTAGTTTACAAGCCTGATAACAAATTGACATGAAAAGTTATGTTCCTAACTTAACGTCTTTATATTGGTTTAGAAGACTCCGTAGAGTCTGTGCATAACCAGTTCCTTTTACATTCACTTGATCTAAAAATACCAAAGTGTATCCAATCTATTCTTGAATGCATTAATTGGTCTGCGTGATTGAATTCCATGATTACAGATATTTAGTCCTTTTTTTTTAATGTGAGAAATCAGAACATTTTCTAATTTTGTGGATATGATCCATCCTAGATGTCTTCATATCAAATAATATTAAACATAAGCAGTTTTGTGTGAAGCAACAAAATGAATATGAAGAGTAGGCACACTTTATATACAACAACACCATATAATATGAAGAGAGCTGGTGCACTTCATATACAACACCACCATATAATATGAAGTGAAATAGCACACTTCATATATATAGCAACATAAAATATGAAGTGAATACGAAGTCTTAAAATAAAGTAATAACGAAATATACAAAGCAGAATATGCATCAATTATAACATCAATTATCACTATTTACATTGGAGTAAGAAACAAGCATGAGACCTCAACTTACAATATGTTCCATGCCATAGTCAGCTTGTGCTATGGATGTCCCACTGAATGTGTTTGTCTCCACAAAATCTGCTCCAGCATCGAGGTACTCCTGGATAAATACAGAAAAGAAAAAAAAAAGCTACAGAAATTGCCTGAATTTTTATATCTATTGTATTCTTCTTCGGGGACCCAGTGGTGTTGAGGTATGGTGATAATTTTACTTTCAAAATCAGAGTTTCCTTCTTGTCTATTCTCTCTATGGTTCCTATCAACACAGGGAATTTTGCTTTTTTCCATGGTGGAATTTGAGATGTTTGTTTTAAGTTGGAAGCTATTGCATGACTAAAGTCTGCTCTAGCAAGACATTTTGTTTCCACTATGATCTGGTTTCTCTTGAAATCTCCCTCTTTCCGCATGTGATTTATATCTTGACAAAAACTGGATGAGCTGACATTCATTTGAACTTTTCCCACAGGTGATGTGTTTTGGCTGTTGTGCATCTCCCCTATTCTATTCTAATTCTGCCTGTGAATTTCAAAGAACGACCCATTTTATTGTAACTGATGTGGTAGATTTCTCAGTACGCTGGTGTCTCATAGCAAAGGGACAAGTTTGTGACACATCTGTAGTATACTCTAGCCATTTTATTTATATATATATATTACTGGACGGCCCATTCCTCATGGGCAGTTACGCTGCTGCGGGTCCCAACTTCGTTTCCATTGTCTTCTGTCTTGGGCCATGGCAGACCAGTGGATGATAAGTTTCCCATCTGTTGAATTGTAGATGTTTCTGACTTCGAGGGAGTCAGACCAGCGCGTAGGTGGAATTCTCCGTGGTCATCTTCTGTCTCGTGGGTACCAGACTGCTGTCTCTGTGCTCCAACGGTCATCAGTTTTTCGAAGCAGGTGACCAGCCCAGCAATGCTTTGTCTTATCTGCGTAGGTAACTGTATCCTTCACTAATGACATTATATATACATATATATAAAATACAGGACACAGTTTGCATCTTTGGTGGATTGAGAATATGGTGATAGGCCTACATTTTCTTGACCAACGGCACATAAGAGATAAATAGGGTCAGTATATCATGCCAGCCACCTTTACCTCCCAGACTTGCTCTAGTACCCAATTTCTGTGGCTGGGTTGACACTAGAGTCTTTTCCATATTAATTGGGGATTTAACCTAGATATATCCATATATACCTTGTATACAGCACTCATATTATCATTTACATGTCAGTACTGATAATGTTAATTTGTTTTTAAAGAATATTATTGATATGCTTCTTATTGCTGGTAGTGTACTAGTATATAATTATTATATATGTTCCTATGCTGAATGTGTAAAACAATATCCTGGTATTGTGTGAAAATGAAATGGCTGCCCTTGCAGCTGATTCAAAAGTGATGAGAATTCCACTTAAAAATATAATCTTTTTGTAATTTGAAAATCGTATAAACCTATTTTGACTGAAGAAAGTTTATTTTTCATTAAAATAAATAAAATTTGACTTGATAAGACTAAATAAAGAATTATTATGACTGTATAACTAAGGAACATTACCTTGTGTATCCTAAGAATGACAGCAGGCATCGACAAGCTCAGCAAATCATTATTTCCCTTCAGACTCTTTGGGTGGTTTTTGAATAAATCTCCTCGAAAATCATCTTCATCGAGTCTTTCTCTCTGAATCATAGTACCCATACCTCCATCAAAGATCATTATTCTCCTCTGAAGTGTATCTTGTATTTTTTGGAATATGTCTGTTTACAATTACAAATGTAAAGCATAAAATAATGAAGATGGGCTCTGCACCAGTGTGAAATAGTTTTATAACAAATGCCCAATACTGGTATAAAATTAAAAAACGGAAAAGAATTTAAACACAATTCTATATTGCGTAATCCTCAAACCAAAATTATGGTTTTAGCTAAGGAGTCCAAGTTGCGAGTCAGGTATTTTGGGGCAGAAATGAACATGACTCTTGACACGAAAATTACCTACTCAAAAGTGTAATTTACAAATAAAGTGCAAACTGTTTCTAATTTTCAAGGAGTATAACAGTAAAAGCAAGAGTATCCGAACCATTCCAATGTCAAACAAATGTTACAGAGTTGTTTTTACAAGTGGGATGTGCATAATCTTCTACACACAAATAACCAGTTATGTCTGCAAAGTTTTTGAGACACTGAGTAAATTTAAATGGCTAAAGTAAGTTACCCGTGGGGATGATATGGATGATTTGTCCAGCAAAGAGAAAAGATGAGATCAAGTCAGCTTGACCACCAATTCTTTATTAGTAGATTAACATCTGAAGTGAGATTAAAATAAATCAAAATGGCTCCAATATGAACATATGTGGCAGAGATATGTAAATGGTGAGTTTTTCAAAGATATATTAGGAGTCAAGTGAACATTGATGAAAACATTGATATTGATGAAAACATTGATATTGATGAAAACATTGATATTGATGAAAACATTGATATTGATGAAAACATTGATATTGATGAAAACATTGATATTGATGAAAACATTGATATTGATGAAAACATTGATATTGATGAAAACATTGATATTGATGAAAACATTGATATTGATGAAAACATTGATATTGATGAAAACATTGATATTGATGAAAACATTGATATTGATGAAAACATTGATATTGATGAAAACATTGATATTGATGAAAACATTGATATTGATGAAAACATTGATATTGATGAAAACATTGATATTGATGAAAACATTGATATTGATGAAAACATTGATATTGATGAAAACATTGATATTGATGAAAACATTGATATTGATGAAAACATTGATATTGATGAAAACATTGATATTGATGAAAACATTGATATTGATGAAAACATTGATATTGATGAAAACATTGATATTGATGAAAACATTGATATTGATGAAAACATTGATATTGATGAAAACATTGATATTGATGAAAACATTGATATTGATGAAAACATTGATATTGATGAAAACATTGATATTGATGAAAACATTGATATTGATGAAAACATTGATATTGATGAAAACATTGATATTGATGAAAACATTGATATTGATGAAAACATTGATATTGATGAAAACATTGATGAGTAGTGATGCAAAATCTACTCTCAGCTAAAATGTAATAGTGTACTAGACTACTGTATTTTCAGTTAAATTAGGCTTGTTTGAATTAATATAAATTTGACAAATGCAGATTCTGTCATCACCACAAGGAATCAAGTATATACTCGATTACAAGTATATACAGAATGAAAACTGGACGAACCTTAAAGACGCAAACTGACATTAATTACGGATTACGAATTGTGGAACATTACAAGAATCAACAGACAGGAGGACGAGCTCATAAAATAAACTTTTGGACTCCTCATGGGGGTTAGCCAACTGTGTAATTTTATCCATATAAATTATGAATAAAAATGGAGAAAGACCACATCCCAGTGGAATACCACTCAGCACTGGAAACCAATTTGTTCAACCAGCATTTGTTCACACTGTAACTTCGTTTTTTACGCACAAGGTATGAATGCCATACAGTTTTTGACCTTTTACACAATATTCCTTCATAGTTTACACCCGTTTACCTGGTCAAATGCCTTTTCCTGATTAATGAAGACCTCTTGGAGACTCTTATTCTACTCTATGGTTTATTCACTTAACTGTCTTAACAGATAGCCATCATCGAAACAATAATAAAATAGTGACAACTTACTGCAAAACCATTGAGCTTAATGTCCTGGTAAAGTCTACTGTAGTATACTGAGACAAAGACTAGGAAGGGTTGAAGTGTTGGAGACGACCTTATTCATCGTATAGGTTCTTACGCCATTCCACCACTGCTCCACCTTTATCGGTGGATTTGATCACAGCCTACTTTAGATACATGCTTTCAGATTCACTGAGAAATCCCTTTGAAACGTCACATTTCAAGGCTGATTAAATAACGCAACTCAAATTGTGCCAAGGTTTATAATCAATTCATGCTTCACACAAAGAAATAAAACAAATTCCCGGAACAAAACACAACAAATCACTGATGACAGTGATCCTTTCCCAGAATCCTGAACTGAAACCAACTGCATATCGTTCTTTGTTTCCTGAACACGCTAGTATAGTTGCACTGATAGTTGACACATACAAGTTTCGTTATTTAGTCAGCCTTGGAATGTAGCGTTTCAATGGAATTTCCTCATTAGTCAGAAGGCCTGCATCTACAGTAGGCTGTAGTTTGACAAGGAGATCATCCCACAGACTAAGACTAAAAAATGGTGCAGGTGCCCAAGTGAGAGATGTAGAATACTGAAGATGACGGGACAAAGAAGATTTTATAACCTGGAATATGACAATTGAACATTGTAAACAAAAAGTGGCCTGTAAAACAAAACTACTAAAACACTAAATGTTTCTTTTTGGTACAACACTAGATAAGCTCTATGGCAGTGTCGACAACCTCAGGATGACTGCTGCTTTTTTCGAAAAAATAAAGGTTGACATCTGACAGCGTAAGAAGAAGAAGAAGAATTACAAAATTATTATATTTTCTGGCTTGAGTAACAAAATAACCATAACTTACATTGTGAGTGACCAGCAACCTCTCCAACAATGTACTAAATGATATAATGTAGGTTTTCTAAATTAGGCCAGGTCAACTGCAGGTTTTACACATGCACTTCAATGAGCAAATATTGATAAGAATTGTTAACTCCTTAACAATTAACCCTCCCCCTTTTTTTTTCCCTCAAAGGTCCAATATATCTGCGCATGATCCCTTTCTCTAAAAACTGCTGACACAATGAGTGACTTCGCATCTGCAGATAGAAAGAGACATCTGTGACTTCTACACAAAATTATTCAAGCCATCGTTTTCTCCCCAAATCAAATTACCAACATCTCCCTCCCACCCTTGCTGACCTCCGAGATCTGAAGAGCTATTGAAAGCATGCTAAAAGGATGTGGCGGCCACCGCCAACTCTATATATCTCATGTCCACCTACTCACCATTTGTTCTAGAAGTGAAGGAAATTCCATCGAGCTGGTGAGAATCTAACACTTTCTTGGTATACAAGAAAGACAAAGAGAACCTGGCTAATTACTGCCCATCACCCTCGATGATGCCCAGTCTATAGAGCAGGCTGGGTTAAGATGCACCTATAGCATACTGGACCACATGTTGCCATTTGATTGAGTTGAGGCAGCAGCAGAGCACCATACACTGTTAGTGTTAACAATCATAGACTACAAAAATGGCATTTTGATTCAGTTGAAACATAATTTGTGTGGAAAGTTCTGGAAGAGCAGGAGTTGAATCTGGCTACACAGACATGTTGAAACAATGCTATGATGGATACATCACCGCCATCATTTATCCATTCACACGACGCATAACTATCACCACGGAAAAAGGTATACCACAGGGATACCCCTATCTTGCCCAATTGTTTATCTGCATGCCGAAGTCAACAATGAGGCATTGCAACTGGGCTGAATATGGCATAGACATTTGCCGACAATATCACACAGACACTCACCAAAACCACAAAGATGCTAGCATCGCTGGAAGCGGAGGGAAAATAAGCAGGCCTCGCAATTAACAAAAACCAAAGCTATGCGCAACCAATCTGAGAAACCCAGCTATGTGCTCTTAACCTAAACAAAACAACTATAGAAGATGTCATGAATATATATATATATATATATATATATATACCTATGCCATCTCGTCAACATGGAAAACAACATGAAATCTTAGATTGCGATGCGTCTGCGAGCGGGCTGGACCACCTTCAACTCGATCGAGATGGCAACAGATGCCACGAAAAACCTCAGACTATGAGCAGACCTTTCAATTCAGTAGTCCTACCAGTACTATGCTATAGAAATGAAACCTGGTCTGTGAAAAAAGCCACGGAGAACTAGTTAAGGACAACACATGCCTCACTTGACCGCTGCCTTGTTGGCCTATCACGTAGGCAACAACACCAGATGGACCTACACAGCAGTGACATCCAAGAATTGTCACATGTCAAGGATGTCCTACAGCATGCCAACAACTTCAAGCAGCGCTAGGCTGGACACGCAGTCAGAAGGAAAGACAAATGCTGGAGCACAGCAACCATTCTGTGGTACATGTGCGAAAAGATGCCTCCTGGAAGACAAACCACAACCCCCCCACCCCCCCCCCTGGGCAAAATCCACTCCAGCTGCATAACATTAGTGGTGACCCTAGCATGAGCAAGCAAGTCATCCATAGCCCAAGACAGAACCGACTGGAACCTGCACAAGCCCAAAGAATGCGGCACTGCTCAAACACGGCCCACTTAGAGAAATGCATTTCCTGCTACCACCAACTCGCACAAAGGCAACCACCCTTGTAGAAGTACAGGTCAACTAAGACATATCTCTAATCCCAGTATTCAATCAGACAAAGAAAGTGCCTGATGCCAGGTAGCCAAATGTTGTCTAAACTCAATACGGTCTTTTCCTCTGGAGTATCATGTTCAACAAAGGGTTTTACTCAGGCCATCTCTACACCTCATTGGTGGATGTCTGATTGAGTGCTAAGTTGTAGAACCACCAAAATATCCCTCTGTTGTCCAGCATGTATATTACATGCCTCCGTCCATCTGAATTTTTTTTTAAATGCACTTTCTACATTATTTAAGACATTTTGACGCCTGATTTCTGTATTGCGAATTCAGTCCTGTAGGGAGACTGTCAATGTTCTACACTCCATTGCCCTTTGAATATCTCTGCATCTGCTTTTCTTAAGATTTCATACCTCACAGCCATATATCCTGACTGGAATAACCATGCTGTTAAAGATATGAGCCTTGTCTTTACTCATCTGTTTGGAGTGTGGGTTAGATGCAATTGAAGCTGGACCACCCTACTGCTATCCAACGTAGAATTTCACTATTTCTTTTTGTTAAGTTTGTAATTTCTTAGCCTAGGTAAATGTACAAATTCACATTTTTCATGGGATAATTTCTTAGGCGCAGTTTTCCCCTTGGATAATAAGTGCTTTCTTACTATTGATTTTAAGACCTACTGCTTCACTTGATTTGTTGAGCTCATTTAGGAATTGGTTTCATATTTACAAGGGCGATTTGAAGTTTTTGCCTTTGAAGAGATAATTTTATTAATGTACAAAATTTACACATGAGCTATTTATTTTCTTAATTAAAGTTTGGAATGACGTTTAGCTGATGTCAGTTTTCAATGTAGTCATCATCCCTGTCCACACACAAACGTCAACGTCGGACAAGTTGTTTCCAGTCAAGGAAAAATTAAACGCCTTGTCCCAAAACCATGTACGCACAGTTGCTTGCATCTCCTCATCAGAAGCGTAACGGTGTCCATAGTGGTGATCCTTCAGTTTCGGGAAGTCACAAGGTGCCAGATCGGGGCTGTACGATGGGCGAGGTAAAATGGTGTCAAACTTGAGACACTCCAATGCAGCCACTGTCTGTTGACTTGTGTGTGGGTGAGCATTGTCGTGCTGAAGAATTGCGTGCGTCAGCATCTCCTCACACACACTTTTCTATACCCAAGTATGTCATAGATAATGTGATGGCCTCATTAGAAATCATTAGCATTGTGGTGATATCTTTCTGCTTGACGTGGGCACTGGCATAAATCAATTCGTCCATGTGAGCTTGGCGCTGTGCATCCATAGCTGTGATCGGTCATTCACTGCAAGCCGTGTCATGGCTGGGTTGTCGCCTTTTACAGTCTGTGCTGTCCTCCTGACAATAGTGGCATCAATACAGGCATGACCATATACAGCAGTCATTATTCAATACATACTGATGGACACACAACCTTCCGCTGTAAGGAATTCAATCACAGCACCATATATCCACGTAGGCCACCATTTTAATGTCTGCTGTGCGCATGTATCATGTTCCAGGTGCATGCTACTACATGCCCCTATAGTCACTTCACGCCCCTACATTTCCACCATTAGAGATTATTTTCACATAGGTGTTAGGGGTAAGACTGATGTTAGTGTCACTGGTCTAGTTCCTTGCTTCTCTAACAATCGTCATCGATTCGCCCTTGAGAACAGACTTATCTCCAGCTTGGGTTGCCTCCAATCACATGGCATTAATATCTTAGAAAACTTTTTCTTAAAATCTCTTACTGGCCCTCATCTATTTGCCTTCCTTTGCACTTCCCCCTGTCTTATCTCTCCTCCCCCCCCCCCCGCTTATATCACTTTCTTTTTGTTCCCCTCACTTGGATCACTATTTTGCCTTTTCAATATTTGGCCGTCACTGGCTTATCTGGCCCTTTCCCCCTCACTTCTTACGCTCTCCTGGCCACCTTATTTGACCGCTGTCCTTCATTGTCAGTCGAGCTTCCGATCCAACCAGTCACGACGACAGACACTATTTCAGACAAGTAGACCATTTTTTCCTTATATGTTGATTTGCTAGTTCAGCGTTGTTGTCCCTGATGAAGGCCTATTGGTCGTAACGTAGGTTTTGTTTGTGTTCTCGTCTCGGTGCGGTATCTGATCATAACTATTTTTAAATTTTGATTAAACTTTACTTTAATCAACTTTAGTTCCCATGTCATAGTCATGGCACTAGAGGTCAAACTTTTCAAATCACTCTCTTATATAATAATAATAATTTGTCCATTGCTGTTAATGAGGAAACCAACATCATACATCATTGAGTCTGTGTTGCTCTTGTGACTGATCAAACCAAAGCGAGTGCGGACAGCTATATGACATGACTGGCAAAACATAATCTGCAGCTATCCCTTCCAGTTCCTTCTGCTCTAGACTTTCTGTTGGCATGTCTATTCTGGGCTGCCTGAACACATGGGCCCTTACTGATTGGTATGCCCTTTTTGACAGCACCTTTCCAGGTTGAAAATTTGAGCAAGGTGACCAGCCTATATATATAATATCTTCTTCTTTTCGCTTGTGCCTTTTAGCGTCAAGTTATGAAGAGATTTCTTGACCGGCCATAGTATGTTTATATAATATTATTTAATATGTATATATTATTATATATACACACACCATCCATATATTATATATACATGTATTATCAACAATGTATGTGTGTGTATATATATTATACAATATATATATTTATATGTATGTATGTCTATATATATATATAAACATATTTTATATAACTTCTTTATACTGGTTTAGAAGACTGCAGTCTGTATACAACCAGTTATATTATATGTATATATAATATATATATCATATGTGCATGTATAATTGTATATATATATTTTATATTATATATATATAATATATATATATATAATAATATATATATATATTTATTATATATATATATATATATTTATTTATTATATATATACACATAAATACATACATAAAATATTAATATATATTATGATATACACACGATAGAGGGAGGGAGGGAGAGAAAGAGAGATATTAACATTCACTTCATAATTATCTATCAATGATAATTGGCAGATAATTTAATTCAAAAATAAAATGGTACGACTACGACTTGAAAGTAGGTCAACTACAAGATGTGTAACGTGTTTTTTTTTTCGTGTGAGTTAGAGAAAGTAGAAACTAGGTCACAATTGTGCAAACATGAACTACTATATTGAAGTGTAGCACTTGTGATTACACGTATAAGGTGTAATTTGTATCGACTAATACCTGATTTTACAGGTTCTTCTTGATTTTCCAATGCGGGAGCCATGTTAAATTCGTTCGTTGTTTAGGGAAGACGTACAGACTACCTCCGCTAGGTTCTACGGTATGACACCAAACAGTAAATCGCAGGCAGTCGGCCTGTATTTATAAGTTTCTTCACAGTCTGACTACGCATGAACGGAAGTGTAGTAGCCAGCTTCCTGCATTCGTGGAACTCTTTAGGAATAAACAGTCAAAGTGATGTAGCTTTGGGTCGGTATTATTATTGTAGTTATCATTGTTCCCCTAGATTCTTGGTTAGTGTTAACAATTTAAACTTATGTTACTTTAAAAATATAGAACTCACTAGTAATTGAATTTAACTTAATAAGAGCTGCAGGGGATTAAAGTCTGCCATCCACCCGTTCGGTAATAAAGACTAAAGTCAAACAAGTGACAATCACAAACTCAAACTCAAAGTGTTCTTTGACTTGGAATATAAAATAGACTGACTATTATTTTAATAATGTTTATTTATTATTCTATTTATAGTATAACTATTAACTTTTATAAGTATATCAATTATTATATCAGCACGAGTGTAGTGCAGTTAGATCGTCTTGACTTCAGTTAAGTTGCTAGAAAAGATTCAAAACAATAAAACATCTTCTAATTTAAAAATAACAATAATTCAATTTATTGGTAGTAATTACTAAATTAGTCTACTAACTTCAACTGTAAATAATAATACGAAAAATCATGGTATAAAAATCAGTGAATCACGATTATCATATTTTGCTAACCATAGTTCCACTCTGGTGACTTTTTAATGAATGACCTAATAACTAGCTAATAAAACATTGGTCAATGTTTTACTGTGAGTCTCTTGTGAGTTGGTTGAAATAATGAATGAATGACACTTCTTCAGTCAAGTCTTACTGACTAATTCTTATTTGATGAAACAAATGAATAGACTAGATACGGTAATGATTCAGTAATGAAAAAATTGCGGTTTCATAAATACGCAAAGGACATACAGATAATACAAATAACTGGCAATGCTACCGACACTACACTACCGTAAATGGTTTTTATGATGGTGGCAGAAATTATATTTATACCAATTTTAACCACATACAGGGGGCACCAGTTCTTTAGACTGTCAAACATTTAAGTTTTTAATCATTTATACTTTGTAATACTATATCCATATCTGGAGTGATATTTGTTTCTCTCTAATTTTAAGATTGATATATCAAATTATATGGCTGAATTGACATTCAACTAGTGCCATTTCTACAAATTCTACATATCTTAAATCAATAATTAGAGCAGTAACTATTGGTTCTAAATTATTTATTACTTCATTGTTATAAGCAATAAGGTCCATTTGGGAACTAACATTTATATGGTTTCATATGTTCTTGTAGAAATATTATGTGTTACCTTTCTATTCACTAGCACTGTTCTACGACGACTACAGCTTTGACTGTATCTTATTTCAAGTTCCCTCTATCCCTGATGGTCTGTATGCAGTCTATGATTCTAAACTCTTTCTGGTCCATTTTAATTCTATGAATTCATCCGCATGTGTGCCATAGGCCTTATGTCTTGAATTGTTTCAAAATAATTATTTTTGTTTTGTGCTGGACAATGCTCATTTAATTAATATACCATAGCTGCATAGTGTCTTATATGTTAATTCTTCTACAGTTCATTTGCTATGGATTATTATTCTTTCTTTAACTAGTAGATTCTTCATAGTGTTCAGAGTATATTTGTATTAATAAATGTTTATTTCCTTAGATAATTACCAGCTTAACAAAGACTGGGTGATACCTAGTCTTAGACAATATCAATGATAGCCCGAAGGAGAAGAACCAACTCGGGGTCTGACAGTCACCAGGAGCAAAAACAAACCCCACCCACTAGTCAGCAACAGAATTACAACAGCCTTAGACAACAATCACCACCATTACTTCCAGTATCTGCAAGCCAACAGCACCATTTCACTGATCCGGATATGACTTGCCGTGACAGATCCATTGAGTTTATGTCAGTTGTTAAATCATTACAGTCTAGACAGGTAAAATTACTTGCTGTATAGTTTTATTTTGCCCGTTTCAAGTTTATAGTTTTCTTACTTTATAGCAGTTTTGTTATTTGCGAATGCCCACAATGAGTTAGTTACTCTTTTGTGTGCCCTGAAAAAGACGTTAAGTGGCGGGTTGCAGTAGCTTTCCTCACATCCTAAGCGTGCTGATGAAGGTGGGCCTAGGACCTCCAGGCGGTTGTACTATGCTTTCAGGGAGGGCTACTACGAAACCGAGGTGAGGGTGTCTTGGCCAGTGTATTTGACCTCACCAGACTTTAGTCTTCATCCCCGTTTGGTTGTCTTAAATCATTTTGGTCTAGACAGGTAAAACTACCTGCTGTATAGTTTTTTTTTGTGCCTGTCTTAATTTTATAGTTTTCTTACTTTGTAGCAGTTTTGTTGTCTTTAGTTTGTACATTTTTTGTGTGTGTACTCTTACCATTACAGTTGCTTGACTGTCTTAGCATTATAGTCATTTGGCTATCATTTATAGTTGAATTGTCCATATTTAAACAACATTCCAAAAGTCTATACACATGAACCTCCCCTGATGGTGACCAGAAGAATCAGATTTTTACAACAAAAATGTTCTCAGGAGTGGACTGTGACACGGATTATGAACTACTGGTTGCAGTTGTCAAGATAAGACTAAGAAGGGCAAGCAAGGGTACTCAATCAATACATTTTGATGGTAGTTCAATGGAAATTACATCAACCGAGTTGACCACACATACAAGGGGCATTTGAATCTCTGTTGCACAGAACATGATTCTGACAGTGACACACAAGAAACAAAGCTATATATCGAAAGAAACAATGCTCATAGAATAATAGGAGAAAATTAAAGCAAAAGGGACTTCAAAGAACTAGCACTACATATAAAAACTAGACAAGAACAGTCAGGGGGAAATAAGAAAAGACAAGGTATGTATGGGCACCTGTAAGATTATTGAAGAACTACAACAACAAGGCAGGGAGGGAGATGCCTTTAAGGAGATAACAACACTGACAAGGAAGTTCCATCCAGTACCACATGTCACCAATGATAAAGAGGACAACATATTAAAAGAAAACAAAGATATTTTGAATAGATGGAGGTGGTACTGTGTAACCATTTACAAAGACACCTCAGCACCCAGTTACAATAGTATCAAACAAACCTAAACTCACATTTGACAAAGTACGCTCGATGATCAAAAGCCTTAAAAAAGAGAATGTCGCCGGGATGTGATGACATTCCAGCAGAACTAATACAGGAAAGAGGGGAGGTCAGTGCTCGCATTTATTGTACTGTGCAAGAGTATCTAGCTTAGTGCAGAGTGGCCGAAAGCATGGAAGAGCAACCTAAAGCTGCACAAATTACAGCGCTAATAAGCCACGCTAGCAAGATCCTCTTGCAGATTATATTTGAGGATAGAAAGAAAATTTGAATGCACGATTTATGAAGTGCAAGCAGACTTCAGAAAAGACAGAGGGACCAGAGATCACATATTTAATGTGAGGAACATCTATGAAAAATGTAGAGAGTATAGCGTAGATCTGCATACATGCATAATCGAACGTTTGGGAGGATGATAATATAGAAAGTTACGATCCGTTTACAATCAACGGATGCAAAATCTCAGAGCTAAGTTACACAATGATACTATCAAACAGTGCAGAGGGGTTAGATCAGCTAATTGCATCATCCATAAGCAGATGCAGCGGAAAATCAAAACCTCTTTATAAACAAATCAAAGATAATGACCACTGACAAAACAAGAAGTAAAAATAAATTCAAAATCGGGGGTGGGGAAATAGAATAGGTCACCGACTTCAAGTATCTCAATTTTGAGAACCTGTGTTTTTCCTGTTTCTGCAAAACATGAACATAGATGAGAACTGGTTTATACATTCCATATTGAACAGAATATATTGAAATACTTTAAAGGACACAGTGGTCTTGAGAGATCTGTAATGAATGGTATGGTGGGGGCAGGAAGGCGATGGCACCAAGATGTCAAGGAATTCTTTGGCATGACTCTGGAGATATGACAAGAGATTAAGTTTCTTTCAGATGGGCTGTCATGGTAGCGACGTTCTGCAAGGGACATTCTACATGATGATGATGTCTAAATTTTAGTTTAGCTACTTTGCTTTATAGTTAGATATCTAACATTTATAATTATTTGACTATCTTAGCTTTATAGTTACTTGAATATCCTAATTTTAAAGTTGTTTGATTGGTGTCTTAACTTTATAGTTGTTTGGTTGTCTAAATGTTATAATTGTGTGTTTGTTTTAAGTTTAGTTATTCAACTGCCATTTTGAGTTGATAGACTTTTGGTTGTCTTTATGTTATAGATATTTGTGTCTTAACTTTAAAGTTGCTTGGTTGTCTTAAGTTTCTCATTTTTTACTGTAGAAAAACTTAATGTTTTTACTGTCTTACAACTATAGCAGTTTGACGGCTATTAGAGTTTGATATATGATTCTACAAGGCGTGTTCAAATGAAACCGGACCTAACTGCACCAAGTAAACATATGTATTATGATGACACTTCTGATGTAAACAGCACGTACCAACCATCAAGCTTGCAAAATTTCATTATTCTCCGACTCATAGTTTCCTCAGCAAACCATTGAAAACCTGGTGGGTGTGATACAGAATCACACCCACACAAAAGTGTGTCAAAAGACAACAGTGAATAACTTGACAACGATGTTTAAAGAAGTCGTGATATCTTTGGAGACCAGGTCAGGCGTATATTTTTGCATCAGAAGATGAAGGTCACCAAAATTGATGCTGCAATTCGGGTGGACTGTCGCAGGAGCTTACGTTTGCCACACTTTTGTCACCATACACTGCCTGCATTCTGCAATGAATGTCAACTGGTCAACATCCTTCAGCTATTAGAAACCAAATCACCGCTCGCTGATCAACTCTGGGCAGATTCTGTATCACACCCGACTTGTTTTCAACGCTCTACTGAGGAAACTATGAGTCGGAGGATAATGAAATTTTGCAAACTTGACGGTTGGTATGTGCATTGTACGTATTTTCACTTGTTGCAGTTAGGTCCTGTTTCATTTGAACACACCTCATATGTGATAGTTTTCTAGCTGCCATAGTTTTTAAGTTGTCAGCTAACTTAACATTGTTATTGTTTAGTAGATTTCACCTTCCTAGATGGTTAGCAAACTTGAACTTCAAAACCATCTAGCTGGCGCTAAACATAAAAATGGTATTTTGGTAACATTTTTTTAGTGAAAACATTTATGACTGGGGTAAATTTTTTCTCTTCTAAAGGAAAGCTATTATTAATTGTCTTCCTTTTTTTAATTTAAGTTCACCAATTAATAAGTTACTGTTAATGTCTTTATCTCATGTGAATGGTTACATACTAACAGTAAAGATAAAATACTGTTAGTCGTTATTGGTGTGACAGTGATATAACGATAAATACCATGTTAAAGCTAATACCTTAACTGGAAACTAATACTGTGTTAGGGGGAATATAGCATACACAAAAACTGTCCAGTTCATTTGATGATGAATGTTTTCTGTTAGGGTAACGGAGTAGTTCAGAATCACAAGAACAGAGCCCTTCATGTGCGCAGTGAATTCACACAGATTGCTAAGTAAGTACAGAATAGGTTTAGTTATTTTAATTTTATGTGAACTAAGAGGTTGTTTTATTGTTGCGGTGCTTTTATTGATATGTTAATTTTTTATAAAAGATCTATGATTTGGTAAATGAATACAAATGAAATTATTGTTGTATTTAAAATACAAAAGTTGTTATATATATTTCACACATACACATCACCATCATGACCAATGAGTAACCTGATGATCATATTTGTGACGTGACCTTGCTATATGATAACAGTGGTTAGTAAAACCCTTTATAAAGTTAAAGGTGTTATCTTGTCTTAAATGTCAATAAGGTGTTATCTTTTCTTAAATGTCAATTTTCTAGTTCTGTCTTTAAAGTTGTTATATGGATGATCTGAATATAATGTTATGATACATTTGTATTGTAGTGGTTTTGATTACCTTCATTAAGTCTGCAGAAAGCTCTACTGTAGTATTATACCATGTTTATGTAGGACTTCATTCTGACCTGGCAGTCAGTGGTGTGCATTGTTTTTATATTTGTTTAGAAGACTGCAGAGTCTGTATACAACCAGTTTCTTTTACATTCACTTGATCTTCTTCTTCGTTCATCCTCAGATCAAGGTTCCGGTTTCTCTTACAAAGGACACTGTTTCGTCTCCATACACCTTTTGTCTCACGAGGCCAGTATTGTTCTCTTTTTTCCTGCGTGAGCGTGCAGCTTTGCAGGATGTGTTCCACGGCTATTAAATGCTCCCCACATGGGCACCTGTCATCTGTCCAAATCCTCATTTTGTTGTAAAGATGACCCTTGAGTCTGTTATGCCCAGTTCTCAGTCTGAAGATGATGACTTGCTCTTCTCTAGTTAAGTTATAGTAGCTGTCTTCTTTTCGGAAGTCTGGGTGTTAATCAGCCCATTTTACCCTGAAGTTGGCTTTAATTACGGTCTTGGCCTCAATATATTATTCACTTGATCTAAAAAAAATACCTTTGCCCATCCAATCTTGATCGCATTAATTGGCCCTGCCTCCACTATTTTCCGTGGCAATGCATTTCAAGCATTCACCGATCTCTGGCTACAAATATTTCCTTGGGTCTAATCTGGTATGTTGAACATGATGTCCTCGGCTATTCTTAGTTTCTTTATCAATAAGGATTATTCTCAAATACAAAAACATCCTTTTAGGAGTTTTATTTCTGATGTCTTTTTTTTTAATTCTCAAAGTTGCCGCCATATTATCTCAAGATTATGATTTAGCCAACATATTATGACTGGTGCCATTTTTTGGGTCTAAATCTGTGGTATCAGCTTCATTTTCTAAGATCTTGTAGTGTTTGAGGACGATGCCAAGAAGAATTTGTATGTAAGGTGTGCCCTTCGCCCTTCAATTATGTCATAATGTTCCCTATTATGTATGCTTAATTTCTGTGGCACATCAGGTAGGCGTTTGGTTCCTTATCCTTGGTCATTGCTTATGTACACATGCCTGGAAGGTAGGCATTGTGTCCATGCCTTTCTCCCTGGACCGTACTACTGTGTGCATGTTTATGCTGTAGGTATGAATATATGTATAATGATATTTATCGTCAAGCTAACAAAGAAAAGATATTAATTCTTGTGTACACATATTTTTAGGCGCATTGGTAAAGACCTCGCAAACACTTTTGCCAAGTTGGAAAAACTCACAATATGTAAGTATTTTCATTTACGTTCCACGTTGTATGCATGAATTGTAAACAGCAAGAAATTGAGCAGCTGTACATAATTGAGCATGGTGCCTACTTTACTGTAACGATTGGCTGTTCGGAACAAAGAATAATATCAGAATCAAGTGAAACATACTGATAAAGACCTCACCTCTGGCTTCCTGGAAACAGGCTATGTCGTAGCAGTCTGGCCAATAAGGTCATCAACACTTTAATCCCCATAGTGGTGGACTTGCTGATGAGTTTCGCATTGCAATACGGCCAAGAGTACCTTTAATTCTATTTGAATGAATTATTCCTTCTCACAACTTTGTGATGCCTCAAACATTGTAAACTCGCCATGTCAATTTATATAGGTTTTAAATTATAAATAAGAATGTATATGGGAAGGGAATTCAAGTGTGCGAATCAAGTCATGTGAAACATTAGTACCGATTTTTACAAAAATGATAAGATCAGTTAGTCAAAACTTTCCATCTCTCACCATTAGGGTATTAACATTGACCAGACACACATCACTGACCTCGCCTATGCCGATGAAATAGTATATTCCTGGACACTGCTTAAATACGGCATATCAAGATTTGAGACTTTTCATATATGGAACCAGCGACACATTCTCAGAAATTGCTGGCACGGTCGTGTTTGCAAAGACAAATTTCCCCCTCATTTTTGAAAATTTGGCCTGTTGCTACCTTTCTGTCTTCTGCCACATTATTCAGCAAGATCACGTCATCCCGGCTGGCCAGCTCCTTCTAAAATCATTTCCTCTGGGCCAAGGACCACCGGCTGGAGACACAGGAGCGGTCGCCCCTGCATCACATGACTTCAACAGTTGGCTAGATGAGACATAGCAACAACCTGCAGCAGGTGGTCGATGCAACAGGCCATTGACGTCTAAACAAACATTATTATTATTATTGTGTTAACATACCTTAAAAAATACACACAACCAAGTCCTGTCATGAGGCATATCTTCCAGCTCTTGCTATGACTTCCTTATATCTCTTGTGCCGGTCTTGAGATCTCTTCTCCAACTTGCACGAATCTCAAGACTCGGTCAAATACGTTAATACAAATATCACTTTCCGTGATGGGGATCAAGACGCTGAGCAGCGCATGAGCTGCAGTGGTCAGCGACCCATAGCTAACTGCTAGTATCAGGGCCAGTGAACCATAGCTGCCAAGATCCTTCTACATCGCCACGCGGTGATCCTGGAAAACAGACTGCAGCAGGGCAGACTGACTAAGGAGAAGGGATCGAAGAGGGAATGCTAACCCGGTACTCAAAAAATGCTTGCTGAAGTCGGATGTGTTGGACCGAAAGGTGCAAATATCGCAGCCAAGCTGTAAACTGCAACACAACACATTCTGTTCTCTGGACTACATTCTGCTACTTAAGTCCTTTCAGGGTTTGGTAGTGGGAGATTGAGAACAAACGAAGAAGAAGAAGACTTTCCATGATGAAGAAAACTTATAATTTGTGTAATTCTATTATACCGTCATTGTGTCTCATTTTCTATCAGTGGCGAAGAGGAAAGCACTTTTTGATGACAAGCCAATAGAGATCCAGGAACTGACATACATCATCAAGCAGGACATCAACAGCCTCAATGAACAGATAGCACAGTTACAACAAGTAATCATTCTATTTCTTCTTTAGTGTTATCCTCTTTTGCAACCATACCATCCGCATGTTTGAACTGCATCTGTTCAATTCTTGTTACCCATATCTTTAGCATGAGTCGCATTATAATGTGCGAGCGATGCAGTGTCATCAGCAAAGTTTGTATTTCTAATCTCTGTGTTATATTCTTAATGCTTCTGCCATTTTTGACTCCGCAGTTAACCTTTAGCACTCCAGTGTCCGATCCCTTCTAACCAGCTCGGCCTGCAAAAACGGTGTGCGGAAAAAATAATAATTTTTTTTTTGTCACTCTTGACAGCCATTTTTTACTGCTGAGTACGTCCTCCATATATACACGATATTTTGCCGGTTAAAGTATCGTATGTGCGATTACAAATGGCTTTTGAACAGTTTTAATTTTGTATACGCCGTTTGGAGCAAGCCGACTTTTTGCGAAAGGGGAAGTAGGTTGTTGAGAAAGATTTTTATCGCGTAGATCTGTTTATTTTGTTTGTTTAAATGAAAGAACTACGTTTGAATTGAAACTAACAGTTGTGGCGATATTGTAAACACAGTATCGATACGTTGTTGTGGTTTCCATGGTTTTCTATCGAAGCGACTAGGCCTAGTGGTCGAGTCCAAATTTTTCCCGAGATTTTCATAAATTTTCAACTTCATCTTTTTAAATCTCAAAAACTAACAAACATACAACAAAAAGAATAACACCCACATGTTCGTTATGCTATTGTGTATCTATCTACACGCCAGAAAATCATATTTATTGACAAACAAACATAAAAGTTACAAATTTTGAAAGACGACTACCACAGCGACTAATTAAGAAAATTAATTAGGTCAAATTTTTTTCATAAATTATGTAGCGTGCCTAAGGTTAATAGATAAAAAACACACGTAGAAGATAAATAGAGTGGGCAAACAGAGGTAAGAAAGACCCAGAATCAAAGGCTGGTTCACATAGACAAATCCATATGGAGAATATATTTCACTGCCCTAAACCTCAAAACTCCAAAGATATTCTTAATGAAGAACATTATCCATGAATGAGTTCCTGTCCTGAACCTCAAAACTCTAAAGATATTCTAATTGAAGAACATTATCCATGAATGAGTTCCTGTCTTGAACCTCAAAACTACAAAGATATTCTTAATGAAGAACATTATCCATGAATGAGTTCCTGTCCTGAACCTCAAAACTCTAAAGATATTCTAATTGAAGAACATTATCCATGAATGAGTTCCTGTCTTGAACCTCAAAACTACAAAGATATTCTTAATGAAGAACATTATCCATGAATGAGTTCCTGTCCTGAACCTCAAAACTCTAAAGATATTCTAATTGAAGAACATTATCCATGAATGAGTTCCTGTCTTGAACCTCAAAACTACAAAGATATTCTTAATGAAGAACATTATCTATGAATGAGTTCCTGTTGTTTAAATATTTAACTCCCTGTCATTATTTATCCCAGACTGCTCCTTTTAGCATATTTAATTTTGGCAGACATTTCCCAACGTTCTTATTATGGTTGACCTTACAGTGGGCCGAGGACACCCATACGTTTATTTGGTGAAGACTTATGCTCCACAAAAAAACTGAACAGGTTTTGATTGACATGGTGTGTTATTGTTGTCGTAATAGTAGTCATTAATTTAAGTAATGTTAAGTGATGTTAAAGTCAGTTGAGTAATTGGGATCAAGACGCTGAGCATGGCATGAGCTGCAGTGGTCAGCGACCCATAGCTGACTGCTAGTGTCAGGGCCAGCAAAACCAGAGCTGCCAAGATCCTTCTACACCTCCACCAGGTGATCCTGGAAAACAGGCTGCAGCAGGGCAGACTGGCTAAGGAGAAGGGATCTAAGAGGGAATGCTAACCCGGTACTCAAAAAATGCTTGCTGAAATCATATGTGTTGGACCGAAAGGTGCAAACATCGCAGTCACGCTGTAAGCTACGACACAACGCATTCCGTTCTCTGGACTACATTCTGCTACTTAAGCCCTTTCAGAGTTTGGTAGTGGGAGATTGAGAACGAACGAAGAAGAAGAAGTTGAGTAATTGTAAGGTTTTGTGTTAGGCATGCAAATGTAATATTCATCTCTTTCCGCATAGTGACAGAGTGTGTGACCAACTTGTGGTATGCTCAAGCTTACCTTGCTGTAAATTGATACTGGACTCCACTATGGGTTGGGGAGGATGTCATCTATACCCAATAAGACTGAAAATGTAACACAATGCAGTCTCTAAAACTCCATACCTAGCAACAGTATCTGCTACTGCGCTAACTTTGCTGGACATAGTTAATTACATTGTTGGCAGATCAGAGACCACTTCCAGGCATTCTTTCCCCGTGTTGTTAGTAATGTGAACATAATTATCTGAACATGATTAGTAATGTTAAAATAGCTAGTAATCTGAACATGATGTACTGCTACAATTTTTACATGTCACTCCAGTGGTACCCAGATTGAAAAGTGTAGGACCACTTTAACCTTCTAAGGATGGCTAAATAAGGTTGAGCATGGGGCTAGCAACTTCATCATGTAAAACCATTTCTATTGAAACTGCAAATGCTCAGATACAACCATTCTAATAAGGTGTCAGCTGTTTCAGTGACCCTATACTTCACATTGAGCGAAAGGGCATATTATCATAATTTTGTCGTATTATTTGCTGTTCTGGTATGTTGTTTATTGTGTGTGTTTACTTCTCTGACATAAAACTATTCAACTGATTTGTCTTACTTTCCAGTTGGCCAAATCTCAGAGAGCAAACAATGGTAGACACATGCAGACACATTCCAATACAGTTGTTGTTACATTGCAGGTAAGGCTCTATTTTTGTTTTTTTTAAAGGGTGCTAGCCCCAATATCAATACGACAAGAAGGTATCTGACAACAAAAAAGAAAAATTAATAGTAGACTGCCTGGATTTGAACCAGTTTTCCAAGTAATGAAAGCACCTCGTCACAATAAAAAAAAGACGAATTAAAGGAGTTTTCAGCTGAGCACAAGGGTTCGGTTCTTGTGTGCCAATTACTTCACTTTTCTTTCTGTTGTTCAGTGTTCTCTGGATACAAAAATAATTTGTTGCCATCATTGTCGCTCTAAGCTGAGATTGTTTCAAATTGACTAGTCTCGGATTTCCTTAGGTAAGTCTTGACCATGTTATACACGTGTGTCTCCAGTTTCAAATTCTGTGCCATCTTACTGGGGCAGCTAAAAGCACACAGTGTTGTCTGTATCTATCCAGCTCTAATAGAGCAATGTTTGTCTCTTGCCCTACAGTCCTCTTAACTGTTCCAGATTCTGCATATCATACAACATTGATTTCAATCTTTGCATCCCTGATTTATAAGTCTTGGTAATCACACACTACTTAATTACTTTCCATGTCCAAACACCATGTCACACGGCATCTATCCAGTATTCAGCAACTTGAACTGCCTTGTCGTTCATGTCACATGTTTCAGGGAGGTTTGGGCAGGACATCAGATGATCTGACATCTGAGTATCCCCATTTCTTCGAGTTCACTCTGCATCTTGACACACCAGTTCGAAGTCTGTTCATTGCCCATTGCCTTTCATACAGCATAGGGCAGGTGGTGTCCAGGCGCAGCCTCTTCCGTGAGCTCTATCCATGGATCATGCATTGTTTCGCGCCACTTCTTGATGCCTCGACCTTCCTGGATGGTCTCTGTCGATTGGGAATCACACTGAAAGTATCACAGACTCTTCATTGAAGAAGCCCATAAATGATTTGGTGCAGGGTTTCAACACCGAGGCTAGCTAGCACCAGACTTGTCCTCCAATAGATCGTCATTAAAGGGTTTATTTATTTCCAATTGTAAGGCCTGGTCTTGAATTGTTAGGTCCCATGCTTGTCTTAGTCGATCTGTACTTCTACAGGGGCATAAACCCCTTATGCAAGTCCCATCTCTGATGTGAGCTGGATGTACCCAGGAGGAGGAATTCTTGCTTGAGCAGTTTATTACTCCACTATGGAGGTGGTTAACTGACGCGCGAGTCAATCTTAATAAACTCAAAACACCAGAGCAAAGTAGACCCACAGCCTGTTAGGTGCCATCTGTGCTGCTCTTAATAAACCACCTAACCATGGCAGTTGTTATGCCATGTCACACAATCGCCTCTTACCACATGCTTTCTGTGGGGCAGTCGTACTATTTCTGTCCTCTCATACACATAGACCCCGGCAAACCACTCGGGCCTATTGGAGCCAAAAAGAAATAGATACATTTGATGCATATAATACTTACTTTTAGTTGTTGAAATAAATAAGAGTTTTAGTTTTGTATAGAGTCAGACAGGAATAGATAACATGAACACAGCATAAAACAATCACTTCTAGTCTTTAAGGAAAAAAAAAGCATTCTTTGGGCGCATGCTTTAGAAAGGATCACATGGAATTCCTTGTCAGAGTCTAGGAGGGCATCACAAGGGGATGTGTAGGTAAAAGATCTGAGATGCTCAAGAAATGGAAGTTAATTGATAGTTTAGTTCGGGTGCCATCTCCACATTAAAGGTTGGCTGCAATGAATCTCTTACCATCCTCTGTCTCTTGCCTTATTGGTACAATCTGCCAGACTGTGTCTATCTCTTGATGTCCCACATTCTTCTATAAATTCACATTTTAAAGGTAACTCTCTTCTTCATTTGTTATTTCTATGTTCATATTTCTATTTCTCACAGTAAAGGTGAGTATACGTAACATCTGATCACTCTCAACTTTGATTTGTGAGTAACTTGTTCATAAAAAATAAATGACATGTAGTTTAAAACAGATTTGGACTAATATTTTGGCCATCAATAATTATTACTCCTTGATTGTCCTGTAGTTTTCTCTGGCTGCAGTCTTTTCATAGCCAAATACTTTTAAGAGCTGCTCAAGGATATAGGCCTAGATACAGATTATTTTATAAGAAATTTGTTGTAATATGCACATCGATGCTGGAATAGGATCACCCATGCTCTAAGTAGAGAACCTGATACCATCTCCAGGACAGCCCTTCCATGGACCACAGAGGGAAAACAAAAGATAAGTTCGCTTAAGACATGTTGACCAAGATCCACAGAGACAGAAATGAAGAGGATAGACCACAGCATGTGGGGGGGGGGGGGGGGCCTTATAAAAACAGTAGGAATTGGTTACTGACATTATAGACGCCATAGGTGTGATGCACGCTGAGCATTTATCGAGGATCGAAGAAAGGGCATTGGATTTGTTGCTGTCCCTAAAGTGTGATAAGTATCACCTTCAAAGCATATCGTAAAATCTGTCTGACTAAAGAACATTGTGCATGGCTAGTCTTTTATTAATAACTTTCTCTAGTATTGACTTCCGTGTGCGGATTCTTGGACCTCTAACCAGGAGAAGAAATAACAGAACCACTACACTTCTATCATCTGTCTGATTCCCCTTGAAACATGGGGCCACAACAGATGTCATCCATCTGTTTCTGTTCTAAGCTGTCTTCCATCTGTTTCTGTTCTAAGCTGTCATCCATCTGTTTCTGTTCTAAGCTGTCCTCCATCTGTTTCTGTTCTAAGCTGTCCTCCATCTGTTTCTGTTCTAAGCTGTCATCTTAAGTTCTGCCCACAAGACTCACCAGCTGCACTGGTCTCCTCTTCCACTGTGGTAACTGAAGGAAATGATTATCAGTGCCATCATACATGTACATGATAATGGTGATAGCAGCCTTTCTTAACCCCTGAATGCTGATACTGTGACAGTACATCATACATGTGAAGTCAAACATATTTAAATGGTTTCTTTTGGAAATGTAATTATTGTGTTACTAATGGCTGATATTCTTAGTCCTAGTCTACCTGTACTTCTACAGAGGTGGATGCCCCTGTGCAGGTCTCAGCTCTGGTGTGAGCTGGATGTAGGAGGATGATGATTTCCTGCTTAGCTGGCTAGGCTCAAACAGCTCATTACTCCACTGTGTTGGGATAAGTGCTGCAGAGGGTGGTTAACCAATGTGCCAGTCCATCTTAATAGACTCAAGCACTAGAGCAAAGTAGACCCATAGCCTTAGGCGCCATCTACAAGCACGATTATAGGGCAGTTTAGCTTGAAAACAACGTCCAGTGTTTTAACCAAAATATGTTGTTTCAAGGATTGGACACATGAAAGTGACACAAAGGAAAACAACAATTAAGTTGACTTAAAATATATGTCAATCTCAGCCTTTAACCGAAACCTTAATCTTATACACCTGCCTTTTCAGTCCAAACTGGCCTCCATGTCAAATGACTTCAGACAGGTGCTAGAGGTCAGGACCGAGGTAATTCATTTCTTTAATATTTGTTAAAATAATTGTTTTGTGGAATGAGTTTATGATAACAGGACTTTGTTTCTGTAGTTGAAAATTATATGTGTGCTGGAATAGATATAATAATAGCTGTCCATCGTTGTCGATGAGGACCGCCGACATCATCCTTGTCACAGATTTCCCTGTTGGGTGTGGGTGCACATGTGGCTGAACAGGCCAATGCGAGCACGAAAACATCTGCTACATATCGGGCACACGAGGTTTGTAGAAGGGGATGGTGTTCCCGCTGCTCGGGATTTCCGCGTCTCGCGTCTGTTCTGGGCTTTCACAACACGGTCATTTTCACCGGCAGCTACACCCGATTTGACTGCACTTCTCCAGTCAGATCTGTTTTTAGCAAGACATTCCCAGGTGTCGAAGTCTATCTGGCAATTTTTTAGTGAGTCCTTCAGACCGTCTTTAAAACGTTTCTTTGGGCGCCCTCTCTCGCGCCATCCGTCTCTCAGCTCGCCGTAGAGAAGCTTCTTTGGGAGCCGTTCGTCTGACATACGGACGAGGTGTCCGGCCCATCCTAGTCGTGCTTTTTCTAGCAGTGCATGTATGCTGGGAATGTTAGCCCTCAAGAGAACCTCGATGTCAGTGACACGATCTTGCCATCGAATATAGAGATATATCTAGATATAGGTAATGCCAAATAATTCACGCTTGTCCAGTCTAATGTGATTGTAAAACTAATATTCAAGCCTTTTTGTTTAGCTTTGTCAAATATTAGTTTTGCTACAAATAAACATATGCACGTGAGCATCCTGTGTTTAATTTTAATTATCTTGTGCTTAAAATATATTTGTCTTTCTGATGATTCTGCTGTATTTACAGTTGATTAGTTTTCACTTGTTTCCTTATTTAGCCTATGTTAGCACTTGTTTCATTATATATGAATAATTTCCCATGATTCAATTTTGGATTTTCTAACCTATTTTACTGTCTCACAATCTGTAAGACATAAGCAAGATACTGGTTTGCTTTTATCATCTTCATCATGTAGCATGTCCTTTATAGAACATTGATCCCATCACAGTCTGTCTGAAAGAAACTCGTTCTCTTGCCAAAACTCCAGCTTCTGCCACAGGCATTCCTGGTTATCTTGGTACCATCGTCTTCTTGGTCTACCCCTTCCTCTTTTGTCTGCCACCGTACTTTCCATCACTGTTCTCTCAAGACCGTTGTGTGTTTCTTGATGTGACCAAAGTATTTACATTTTCTGGCCATAATGAAATTGATAAACCAGTGCTCAACTCTTGCGGAATGTCTACATTTGTCTTTTTCTCTGCCCTGGGTATTCTGAGGATTTTTCTGTAACATTTTGACTCGAAGGATTTGATTCTTTGTCTGGAAGTTTTGGTAGTCATCCATGATTCGCATCCATGATTCGCAGCCATAAGCTGCCACAGGAAAAACACAGGCGCTCAAGACTTTTACTTTTGTCATTTTGTTGGTGCTCTGCCATAATTTCTTCAGGCTGTTCAGTCTCTGCATTGCCATGGCTAGTCTTCTTCTGATTTCTTTTGAGCAGTCGCCATTCTTGTCAATTCTGGAGACCAGATATTCAAAATGCGTGACCTGATCTATTTCCTCACCACCTACTGTAAATTTATGTTGACATTGTGTTATGTCAGTGATCATTATCTTTGTTTTGTTTATAAACAGGTTTTGATCTTTACTGTGTCCATTTACAGCTGAAATTAGCTGCTCTAGCCCTTCTGCACTTCTTGATAGTTTCACTGTGTCGTCTGCGTATCAAAATTCTGGAATCTCGTATCAGCCAATCGTAAATGAATCAAAACTGTTAATGTTCTCGTCTTATCTAACATTTCTCATGATACATTCTACATGGATGTTATTTAGATAGGTGAGAGGATACATCCCTGTCTTACTCCCGTTTGTATTGCGAATCAATTTGATGTTGCTTCTATATGTAGCAGAATCTGTATTAATGATCAAAGTCAAGCAGCTGTCAAGAATAGACTTCAGACAAAAGAATGAAATGTTACAAGTAATATAGGGTAGAGAGAGGAAATGTTGCCAAAATCTGAAATAGAAGTGGCCAGTTTGAGTAGGTGCTTATGTAGCTTGTCAGTTTACATATGTCAGTAGGACGTCTTGTGTGTGGCAGATATTTGATGTGATAGTACCCATGTGGAATGATGTAGTAGCTGTATGTAATCTTCATTGGCCTCATTTTATGTATCTCGTACAGAACCTGAAACATCAGAAGACAAGACGGGAACAGTTTTCTTCTTCACCTGTGACATCTACTCTACCTCCATCAGCTTATCAAGGGCATATGAGTGAGTAGCCCATTTCTCTACCAATAGCCTGTTGATTTGGCTGTGAAGGCCATTTTTTATATTTGATACATCAATTGTCGTCATTGCAATATTAGATATTATTGAAATAATTACGAATATTTGGTAACACTCCAAAACATGGACTCCAAACAAAAAAGATGAAAATACCTTAAAAGATTTTGAGATGTAGTGCTATCACACGGGGCAAAGGTAGATTGTCCTATCTTTATAACATTTTTTTTTTTTTTTTATTGCGTTCGCCTTATTTCTCAATTCCCCAAGGCGGTGTGCGTTGCACTGTTAGTTTTTATTTTGCGCCTGTCGACCCAGTGCATCCGACTTCAGCATGCATTTTATGTAAGGGTCTGCTTCCCCGGGTTAACGGCCGGTGCTGTGATGGGGATCTTCTTCTTCTTCTGCGTACACAGTCAGACAGTAACCATTATTTTTTCGAAAAAAGCGGCGGTCATCCTGAGACTCTCGCCACTACCATAGAGCTTGTCTTGCAGTTCCACTGGCAATGGCCACATCTGCTCTCTCTGATCCTCGTATGTCGGGCAGTTCTGCAGCAGATGTTCAGTGGTCATTTTACCAGTACCGCACGGGCATTCGTCGGTACACCCTATCTTCAATTTGTTGAATAGGTGGTACCTCAGTCTGTTGTGGCCAGTGCGAAGTCTGAAGACAACGACCTGCTCTCTTCGGTTCAACTGGTAATAGGCATCGTTTTTGGTGTAACCAGTATGTTCGGTTTCCCATTTGGTCATGTACCTGGCTTTGATAAGCCGTTTTGACTCTTCGTACGTCATACTAGTATCTGTTTGTGATAGCCTTGCACCTTCTTTTGCCAGTCTGTCTGCCTCCTCGTTGCCTTGGATGTTGCAGTGTGACGGAACCCACTGTACCACTACCCTTTTTGGTGCGGACTGCTGGCACAGTTTGCAGAGTGCTGCTCTTAAGTCATTAAGCTCAGTGTTTTTCTGGCTTTTTAGCGCTGTGACTACGGCGAGAGCATCTGTCAGCAGGACTATATGGCTCTCATTTTCACTGTGTGTTACCATTTCTTCCACTGCCGCCCTCAGTGCCTCTGCCTCCGCTCTGAAATTGCTTGTGTACTTACCAGTAGCGAATGACAGTGTTATTTTTCTGCCATTTGGTAGGTTCAGGAATGCTCCTGCCCCTCCGTTCTGTGTAGTGTTTGTTACAGAACCGTCGGTGTATGCATGGGTCCAGTCCATGCTTGGGTAGCTTTTCGTTATGAAGCTTAGGGTAGTGTCTCTCCTTTCTTTTTCAGTCTGGCAGTTTTTGTTTGCAATACCTGGTATATTTTCTACCACCTCTGGAAATATATCCTGCCTCCAAGTAGGTTAGGTTTTCGTACAGTAGTGATGGGTTTTGGTGTTGTTAGTGCGTTTATGGGATCTTCGTGCATCTTTGCTTTGGCTATTTCTGCAAAGTTTCTCCGCTTTAGTTTCCCAGTCCCCAAATTGTTTAGTCTCTGGTACATTGGGTGGTCCGTCAGTCTTCGGAGTTTCTCTGACTGCAGCTGGGCTCTGCAGTCTCTTCTGTCGGTCATGGATTGCAGTTTTGTAATCTTTTCAAGTTCTACAATTGGCGTTGACTTCATGCCACCTGTTATAATTCTCATGGCTTGGTTTTGAAGTTTGTTAACTTTATCGAAGTTCGCCTTCGCTGCTGTTGTCCATGCCGCAATGCCATACTCGAGAACTGGTCTCACTCTTCCAGTGTACAGTTTCTTTAGTATGCCTTCGTCTGCTCCCCAGCTTGTGCCAGCAAGTTTCCTCATGATCGCCATTCTTTCTCTGGCTTTCATTCGGTTTCTCTCAATCTGACTTTTCCATGTCATGCGCCGATCAAATGTGACTCCCAGATAGGTTGGGTTGTCGTTTGGCTGCAGGATTTTGCCATTTAGGCTTAATTTGGTACTTTGGGGTTTTAATGAGAGCGAGAATATTGTGCACGTGGTTTTCTCCTCGTTTATTTTGACCAGCCATGAGTTCGCCCACTCTTCCAGCGATGTTAGGGCCGTCTGCATCCGATTTCTTGCTATGGTGAGATTCTTTTCAGAGGTCCACATAGCCAGATCGTCTTCAAACATTGAGCTATGGACTCTTCTTGGTATATTCTCTGTAATATCGTTTATATATACCAGGAAGAGTGTGGGTGACAATACTCCCCCTTGGGGTACTCCCTGCTCGAGTGTCACCTTTTTGCTCATCTGCCCTTGTACTTGGACTCATGCCGTTCTTTGTTTGAGGTAGTGGTTGATCCACTTGTACATCTTGATGGGGATCGAACCCAGCACCTTTGGGTTGTGAGCCGTGCCACTAGGCCACGCCGTCCCCTTTATAACAATATGAGACATGGAAGCCTTCTATTGAAATTACTGGAAGACAAAATTCAGCGGAAAAAGAGGTGGACATTCAAGAAACAATTGCATGCACACATACTTGCAAGAACTTAAGGATGCTGAGCTAAAGAGCTCATTACATGATCGGACAATGTCAACACATACATCTCCGGACGGACTATCCTGATGATGAATTGCCATTATGTAATTGATCTGTTGTTTTTGAATACCCACAATATGTAAGATTACTCTTTTGTGCCCCTTGAAAAGTTAAGTGGCGGGTTCCAGTAGCTTTTCTCATATCCTGAGCATGCTGATAAAGGTGGACTTAGATCCTCCAGGCGACTGTTCTTGATTTGCCTCATCTGCGTGTTGTTTGCTGCTACTGGGATCGCGTCGATCCTCCACCTCATCAGCCAGGCTGCCATGAAAACAGCTTGTTTCCAGAGAGGCCAACATGGAAGTGCGGTGGGGGTCTTGGTCAGTATATTTTACCGGACCCTATCATGTTAGATCAGTATGTTTTGTCAGATCAGACGTTAGTCTTCTCTCGCCAATTCTTCAACATTTTGTCTTTTTTAGATGGATCTGTACTTTTGCAAGATGAAGCCAGCCATGCAGGAAAGGGTGATGTGGCCATTGACATTGGAGCTGGAAGAGGGCAGCTACAGAATCAGATGCAGATTATCGATGACCAGGTACAGTTATCTGTTGATTTAAAAAAAATATCTGTCTTGAGTTAACCCCAAACTACTGTAAACAATTTGTTTATTTTAGAGAACAAAATTAAGTAAGAGTTACCTTTAATTATCATACATTTAATTTAATTTTTTTTTTACACCAGAAATGGGAGAACATAAAAAACTAAACTATAACTTGCATGTTAATGTGTTTACAAAATGTGAATGATAAATTGACAATAAAGGAAAGAGACCATGCGTGTAACAACACTTAGCGAAGCCAAAGAGCGGGACTTCTGCATGCTGTGATGTGATCAGAATCTTCAGGAGATAGGATTTATGACTCGTTGGCGCTGGTTCTAGTAGTTGTGATGACAGCACTGAAATGGGTATCAGACTTCTATTACAAGAGCAGTCATCGCAACAGATGCGCAAGCCATGCTCCAGAAGGTACAGAAGAAGTGGCTTAGGTACGAGTGGATAGCAGCTGTTAAAGCCTCAAACCTCCAGGGATTGGCATGGATCTACTGTCCTGCTCATGCTAGGGTTCAGGGCAATGAAAGAACTGACATCATGGCTGCACACGCTTCCATCACGGGCACATTAGTGATGTATAGAAGGGTCATTTTGAAATCAATCAAAGGCTGCCCGCTAGACAGGCTGTAAAGTTTCAGCATTAAACGAGGTTCGAGCGGAGTAAGGCGCATGAGAGGACGGAGCAGAAGAGTGTACAACTAGTGAGCCACAGGGACCATCAGCATCCATACCCTACCCCATTTGCTGAGAGAGACTGAGCACTGATGAGTATGCCAGAATTACATGGGAAATGTGTTTAAAATAGTCCTTAACAGTTTGTAACCAAATCTGTAACAAAATACTTTTATTATTGTCTCTAATAAAACTTAAAGATATCTAGACTATGTTTGTGTTCCTTTATGACTCGTCCAGTTGCGTGTCACCTGTCTTTCCTTCAGTCTTAATTGATTTTCAGCTCTGCTGCTACCCCTTTGATATCTATTCTTTGGTCCATTCTTTGTTCTTGTGTTGACCAATCAAGTTGGTTGTGATGAAGGTTCCTTCAGTCATGATGTCCTAGGGATTCAGTCAAATGGTACTGAATAATGTTCAATTAAGACTTTCCGAATAGGAACTCAACTTTTGTCTATTGATTCTTGCATAGTAAAATAAATTAGGCTGCAATTTCTTATTTTGGCCATTTTCATTTCAGGTCTACCTATAGACTTATTGCCTTGCTTCCACTTCAGTTCTTGTTGGTTAAATTGTAAGGTTGTTTTCTCATGGTGTGTCATTGTCTGTCTCCATTTTTTCTCCTTAACCTCGTGCTGTATGAGCTGTCTCTTTTTTGTGCTACAAGTCTCCATATGTTTTTACACCTGGCCATGACCTCTGAAGTATGCAATGGAGACAGTTGGTGAAGACTGGCAGCCTGGATGTGATGCTATTAAATGGGATGCTTGCAAGCTATATAGTAGGAATTTTTGTATTGGTTTTAAAATCTTAATCTTGCAAATATACGATCCTGCACGAAAAGCTGCAAGGTGGACGACGAAGAGGTCATCCCAAAAAGAGATGGGAGGACAATATAAAAGAATGGATCAATCTCCGACCAGAAGGGGGTGGGGGTGTATTTATGTGTGCCCTAATGACCTCACCAGTGATGGTATGACTTGACTTGACTTTCCTGGAATTAATATCTTAGCACATGCTCTCATGTAACCAAAAAGTCTCTGTGGTTGAGAGTGACATTTCTCCCAAAATGAGGTAAAAGTCTAATGAGCAACATCTTGGTTTTTTTTCTTGAAATGGTGAGACACAAGTCAAGAACATGTAGATAAAATGCACATAGATAACCTTGGGTAATTTTTTTATGGTGATCTAAATAGACAATTATAATCTTGAGTGTTTCTGGTGATGTGAATGCACATGAATACTCTTGAGTATTTGTTTGTGGTGATGTGAATGCACATGGTTGTTCGTATATGGTTACACATATGTATTACTTTTGTTTGTCTTATATTTGCTCCTTAGGATGCCTACATTCATAGTAGAGCAGAGACCATGCAGAACATTGAGTCAACCATCGTGGAGTTGGGTACCATTTTTCAGCAGCTGGCTCATATGGTTAAAGAGCAGGAAGAGATTGTAGGAAGGTATTTCCTTTTTTTTTTCTTTCTCATAGATTAGATCTATGTAAGAGATTTATGGACCCCTGAATTTTGTTATTAGAGAAATTATTGACTGAAGAGGAAGTCAAGAAAGAAAGATACAGCAAAGATGCACATGCCTTTAAATAGATTATATCTGGATCCATGTTCTATAGATTATATTTGGATCCTCTGGTCCAGCTGTCAGGGACGTAAAAGACATTGGACATAAGTCCGCTTGTTTTATTTCAGGGAAACCTAAACAGCTAATTAAAAAAAAGAAATGGAGAGGGCTAAAATATTGCTCAAATAAAGCACACAGGAGATAGAAGTGGAGGTCATTGCTAATCAATCTTAAAAAAAGGGAGACAACACATGGCAGTGTATCTTTGCTAGTGGAGTAAAAACCTTAGAGATAGCTTGTTTATCATTTTTCAAGTCTTTAAGGCTCTCTACCACAACTGTCCATATACCTCTTTTTTATAATTATTATTTTAATATGTTCATTCATTATTGCTCTCACATATCTCATATAAATTCATTCTTCTTGGTTCTGTCCGAATGGTTTTTTTGTGTTTTTGTTATTTTACACCCTTCATGATCAGAATGCTCTTGATCTTGTGTTGAGGGTAGCTTCAAGGTATGAGTGAGTTTGGACATGTGCATTTAGGTGGGCCATGCATAATGTTATGTTAGATAATGGATAAACGACTGATTAGTGTAGTGGTATAGCAATCGCAATTCACGGGGCAAAGGTATGGGGTTCAACTCCTGCAACTGTCACGCTCATGTTAACCCAACTGTAAATGAGTACCTGATGTATAGTTAGGAAAGGAAACTGGCCACCTCACCTCACACACAAGTTGTGGCTTAGTATACAGGGGTCTCTAGCCCTTCATTCATGACCAGTGGTCAAGTCAGCTGCTGGACACATTTTGTCTGTAGATGGTGAAAGCAAAGACATTTTATAATCATTGATCACCAGGATTTTGTAATGGCTAATTCGTGTTTATTTTGTTTTACATTTATTTCCAAATATCAGGATATTGTATTTGCTGCAGAATTCATTATTTTCTCTTCCTTGTGTTTGAAATATTTCCAGGATTGATAACAACGTTGATGAGGCCAGCCAGAACATAGAAGCGGCACATTCTGAAATTCTCAAATATTTTCAGTCTGTGACATCAAATCGGTGGCTTATGATCAAGATCTTTGGCGTTCTTATGGTTTTCTTTATTATATTTGTAATCTTTATGACCTAGTATCTTTGGTACTGGAAATGGCAGTTGTGGTACAAAGTGTAAAGTCCTAGGGTTTTAGCTTGACAAATTTGAAACTCTGGTATGTGAAGGACGCAGATGACATTGAGAACATATAGGCGATAGACGTACATTACAATGGGACACAAATCGTACATGATTATCTCCCAGTTTGATGTATAATATAATTGGTGGACGATAAATGGAAATAGGCATTCTACACTTTCACATAGGCAGACAACTGGTAGCTGGTGAAGTTTCGACTAAAAGATCTTTGTCAGGGATGTGACAATGGCCCACAAGAATAGCACACACAAAAATAGCTAATTCCAAATGAATCAGAAAGATAGAAAAACAACAATAATTTAAATCAATGGAAATTTAGCTAAACTGCTGCATCACAAAATGTCATTGCCAAGTGACATATTGTTTCTGGAATCAAGTTTTTCAAATCACTGGTTAGGTGAGCCAAATGCATTGTTGGACATATGCTTCAACAAATTTAGCAGCCGGAGAAGTTGGTTTTGTGTCCTACAGTCCAAGACAAGTGCTGTAACTCTGTATGTCAAATAGTTTCCAAAATAAAATTCAATTAATGCTAAACAAATTATGCTAAAATGACAATCTTAGTCATGGATAATTCTGTAGATTTGTGTTCCGTCCTAGTCAAGTGCCACAACTCTGAATGTCAAAGTTTTATTAAGAATTTAATTAATTAATATTGAACAATACAAGTACAATCTAAATATATTAAGCACAAAATTAAACTGTCCATGACATGAAGTATTTATAATAAAGATTATATATTAGTGTGAAGCATTAATGGAATATTCCTCCAGTCATCCAGAAAAAGAGAACACATCGTTTCAAAATTCGCTCGCAAACTAAACCAGCCATCTTTCTTGCTTACGTCTACAATGATAGTATTGCCCATTTTTGGATTCAGTTTCAACCGGTGTAAATGCATGACAGTGCTCTAGAATAATTTTCTAATCACCTGGCGTATTTTCCTGTTGTTGGTGGTGGGGTGACAATTTTTGGGGGGCATAATAAATCACCATGCGTGTGCTAAAAGCTAATGTGGAGGTGCATATTGGCGAGTGAAAACAATTGTGTACTCGCATCTGTTTCAACGATATTATGTCTCCCAGTCTGAATCTGGCGTGTGTTGAATATCCAAAAGTAGTCCAGATTTGTGACCATTGGCCTGATCAAATAATAAATCGTTTCTCTGGTCTTGAAGCTTAACTTTCCTTTTGCTGTGTCGACTTTGAAACACAGCAACTTTCTCAGACGTGTGTCAATCAGAAAAACTCTATGATTAAATGCGAATTGCGTATATATGGGCGTCAGCGTCCTGTAGTTCCATCAAAAATGAAATTTACACAACTAAATCATAAAATCCAGACGCATGTTCCAGAACTCTGTGTAGGTCATAGCAAGCCGCAGTTTTTTTTGTTTTACTGCCATTGAAGATGATGCCTAAAAGCTGGAAAGGGTTAAAGTCCATCAAATGAAGCATTCATAATAAATATATATATTAATATGAAGTGTAAAATATCATTAATGCAGATGGTGGGATACCACATAATTTTAAAACAATTATGTTGTCTTTCCACACGTGTTGAAATTGTTGCTTTATCCCTTCTTCTGCGTTCGTTCTCAATCTCCTGCTACCAAGCCCTGAACAGAGCTTTGCAAGTAGCAGGATGTAGTCTGGAGAACGGAATGCGCTGTGTCGCTAGTTTACAGCTTGACTGGGATATTTGCACCTTTGGGTCCAACACATCTGTCTTCTGCAGGTTTATCCCTTCTAAAGCATTATCACGTTCACTGTCATCTGTTTCAAAGTCTGAAGTGGACTTGTACTGGATATCCTTGTTTAGCGCAGAAGCATGATTATCGATCTGATGAAATAATAAGCCATTTCTTGAACTTCATCATGAACTTTAGAAATTTGCAGAAAACTAAAATTTCCATCTATTGGAAATAACCACATTAAACATGCTGTGCACTCGCCAGATGTCCGGCCATCTTTAGGTCAGTCTAAATACGTAAATATTTGTTCTGCACCAAATATTAGGTGCCGGTCTTAGTTAAAATAAGGGGATAAGAAGTTCATCAAATTCTCTGCAAACTTGCAGATATTTTTGTAATATTTACTAGATCTTTTATTTCTTTTCACTCTTCCCCCTCCCCAATTCCTTGATTTGGCTATCCTGTTTGCCCTCAGCTTTTAGTGGAACATCATTTATCTTATCCAAGGATGTTTAAGTTCCTTATGTTGTGTTGATAGGGCCAAGTCAAATACAAGCTGTGGTATTTTTACAAGCAACCGAGACATAGCTTTATTGAATGTGTTTGCACATAGCTGTATATAAATTATGTGGAGGCAATCATCGCCGCTTACTATGTTTCATGCCAGGTTCAGGATAGAATTACAAAGGGACAGCAGTTTCTTTGCATTTTGATGGCATGATTTTATGTTAACCTTAATGACACCACATTAAAAATTGAGCGCGATTTCATCAGCGACGACATTATTTTTGGCACGTCACGTTTTACTGTGGTTGTTGTCTTTGAGAGCATGTAACCTTTTTGTTTGTTGGTCTATAAATATGATTATGTTGTATGTAGAGACATAAATTAATTTTTTAAAACTTGTTGGTGATTTTGTTGCGTGTATATGTTAGTTTCTGAGATACAAGAAAATGAAGGGGAAAATTTGTAAAACAATGCACAAACACTGAGACTCACCGATTAGAAAATGTCACTCTTCAATTTATACCTATTGAAACCACCACAAAGCACTGATAACTGTTATTTTATAAGAGCACTATATTAGCACCATATTAGTTAGTTTACCATAAAAACATATTTATTTCATTTTCATAAACAAACTAACCAGATTATCCTCACAAAGATCTTTTGCAACAACTAACTTCACCATTCTCAAAAATGGGCTATCTCCAGTCCTTGTGAAGAAGATAGTAAAGTGTTTCAGAATCATTGTTAATCAAACACAAAAGACTTTACGCTGTTGAAATCTGTGTAGAAGGAAGTGCCGTATTGATCATAACAGACTTGAGCAGATTTATACGGAGAACGGTTGTCTACATATGATTAATATGGTTATTTTGGCTATTGGAATCGTATGGAACCATACTTTTGTCAAAAGGATGTTGTACGAAGCTTCTCATATTGCATCCTCTCCTCCTGACCGTGTTTCTATGGTGTGGATTACAGCAGCTCTTCTTATGTCCTGCCGGAGGTGTGTTGAAGAAGATGAACCTGGGTGTTTCTGGCTGTAGTACTGTGCATGTACTGTAACTGTGATACTTAGTTGTAAAGCCGCTATAAAAACATCTCTAAAAGCGACACTGTCTTTGTCATACAAAAATAAAACCTGTTAGACTATTCTAAGATTCATTTGCAGTCCAGTTCATGAGTAAACTGTTATTTTATGGAAACAAAATTCAAATGTAAAGCTATCAAACTTGTAGCTTCAACTGTCTTAGTCAACCTGTACTTTTGCAGGAGCATAAGCCCCTGTGCAGGTCTCATCTCTGGTGTGAGCTGGATGTAGTCAGGGGGAGGATTTCCTACTTAGCGGGCTAGGCTCGAGCAGCTTATCACTTCACTATGAAGGGTGGTTAACTTATGTGTGAGTCCATCTTAATAGACAAACACTATAGCAAAGTAGACCCACAGCCTGTTAGGTGCCATCTATGCTGCTCTTAACAAACCACCTAGCCATGGTCGGTGCTATGCCATGTCACACAGTTAGTCGCCTCTTATGACATGCTTTCTGTGGGGTAGTGGTGCTATTCTTGTCCTTGTCGTGCACATAAACCCCGGCAAACCACAACTGTCATATAATGAAATTCATAGAATCTAAAATTGTCACTTAACTGCCATATTCTGAAAAGGATATAATCTAGAACTATCAAAGTTATCAATTACCTGTCATATTCTGAAAATTATAGAGCCTAAATGTGTCAAAGTTGTCACTTAATAGTCATATTCTAAAAATACATATTTTGTTTCTCTCCATTTGCCTTGTTTCCTACGGTGAATTACATTGTACTGTGTTTTGCGCCTAATGCCCCTGTGCATCCATTTTCAGCATTAATGTTTTATTGAGTTTGCTTGCCATGGGACACAACCTTGCTGTTTCATGAATCTGAACACAAGCAAGTTTCGGTTGTGAAATGTCCAACTAACCTCTTTCCTGTGTCATCCCCATAAGATCTAAAGTTGTCAATTAACTGACATATTTTAAAATGGACAGAATCTAGGAATAGTATAAGAAGATATTCTTCTCATAATTCTTCATCTGAATTGATGTCACTTCACTTTGACAGATTCATAGGCGCTCAAATTCCCTCTGCAAGTTGCAAAGAGTGTAGGTACCCATGGTTTAAATAGTTCACTGCTGGGTCATTTGTTGACCTCAGAATGTCACCTCTATCCATACCCAAAGTCCCAACTATTGGTGTCTTTGAGGTGAGGATGTCTGCCATTATCCCAAACATGACTAGGACAATGATCCGCACAAGCCAGTTTGAAGCCTTTATGGCTCCTATTGACCCATGTGGTACACAGTCCTTATGGATATATGATTGATAAGTTGTTGTTTTTTTTATGTCTGTATTTAATAGGATTGTAGTTTTAAATGGATGATTGTAAATTTAGGAAATTATCATTTATCAGAAAACATTTTGAAGCAAATCATTTAAGAGGATATATTTCTCAATTCATAATAAGTGGGCATATTCATCATAGTTGTAGATTTGCTGTTGGGTTATCTTATATGTGTGTGCTCTTTATATCACTGAACTTTGTCAACTGAATAAGTTCATGAGAAATGTTTGTGTTAGCTTTCTTTGTGCCAGTGACAACAATCAACTTCTATAACCAGTTTGTTAGACTGGTTGCTTTTTTAATTGATTGATGCTGTTATTATTTAAACTACTCGAATTTTGTTGGTGTTGTTTTTTTTTCGGACCTACTTGTACTTGTGTTCGTCATACTTAACTATATTTATTTGGTAGCGGGTTATAGTGACTCTTCTTACAACGTAAGGTTTAATAGAGACTGGGTTTCTGGGTCCTCCTCACTGTGGCAGAATACCAGGCTTATCAGTAAGCTCACCACTATGGGGATCACAGTGTCGATCCCTGCCTTGTTGGCTAAGGCTGCTGTTACACTGCCTGTTTCCAGAGGTGCAACAAGGATGAAAGGTGGGGTCTTGGTCGGTATGTTTCTCCTGACCCTGATGTTACTCGTCGCTCCCTGTTGTATAACTAAATTACCCAGGAATTTAAGTTGAAGTTAAATTTGTTCTTCTATCTGTCATTTCTTTCTGTGACTCAATGGTATTAAGGTGTCTTTCATTCTATTAACTATTTAGTTGGTGGAAGTTTCCTTTTTTTCTGCTAAAGTGTTTTTAGTGCTGTATAAATACAAACGTTGCACAATTTCTGCATCTGAAATGACAATTTTTGTACTCTGTAATGTTCTAGATTGTTATTAAAAATTGTTGATCAAATGGTAATCATATATAAGATGATTTTAAGAGATGTACATTAGATGTGACTCTTTTCACATCAATTTTGTGATACAGGGATGGGGTAAAAGAACAGTCAGTGCTGCACATATTGAATGATTGTGAAATTCTAGTCCAGCTGTTAGAGGACGAATGAATGAGTTGGACATATCTCAGGAAATAGCATAGCAATTTAACAAAACATACACTGGATTGGAACCAATATGGAAGAAAAGGGTGAGGAATCAATACTGGAACACCACTTGGCAACAAAACTTTAAGAGAAACTTGAGCATTGTGGATAGGACCTAAGAAGATGACACAAAATATGTTCAGTAAAAAGCAGAATGTCAATAGTCTATGTCTTGATTTCAGTTTATCTCAAAAATGTTGTGTTCACACACATTTGACCATTTCTGTTAACTTTGTGGCACATTAGTCTGGCCTCATTGCTACATAGAAAGTTCAGTGTTCTAAGCAAGAAACTATCAACTATTTTGGAGCTTGTTAGGAATATAGAAATTTGCTCTAATTGAAATTTCAAGCTGTTAGATACAGTTTTATTTGACTTGATCATGAAAAACATATTTTGTAGTGTAAATAAACTCTCTAAATGTTTTTTTGCCCAATCAGATACAATTTGGAAAGCATACTTTTTTTTACTTACATTAAAAATAACATAATATTACTTTAACATCTTTAAGTATAAGAACAACATATTTATATGTGTAAGTAAGACAACATTACTTTTACATGTGTAAGCAGATTGTTTACAAACGATGTTAGTATGTGTGCCTGTAAAACAAAAGATTATTTTCCAAGGGCCTAGCCATGTTAGATTAGTTATTTACTTGCATGGCCATCTAACATGGCTAGGCAAGTAAATAACTTTGCCCCCAGGAATAAAATGTAACTATGGATAGACTTCATGAAGCTGGCCTAGGTGGGGAAATGGTGAAGTAGGTTATCCATGAATTTTGACTGCATCAGAGAAAGTATGCTGACAACACGGTCGTCCATTCTCTGGACAGACCATCTTCGATCATAGAAGGAGTAGATGTTGCTATATGAGAGAGATAAGAAGTTTCTTAGTTACCAACCAGCTACACTTAGGATTTTGTCCTTGGGTATAAGTTATTTGGGGGTTGCTGTAGTCAAGAGGTTATGACACTCGCCTCTCGTGGTAATGAACAGAAATGGTGGGTGATTGAATCCCATAGGTTTCAAGTGACCCCTGGTCTCACAGGATGTAAGACCAGAGTGCCTGCATCCAGAGTTACGTCAAGTCATCTCCACCAATAGTCTTGCCACTGATCCAAGGTAACTCGGGATAAGAGTGAGATTGATGACCAGCGCATATTCTTCCTCACTCTAATCCAAATACAGCGCACATCACATTAAGACAAAAACCGTCTGATATTGTGGCCATCATCGCTTGCGAGGGCCAATAACTATAAGTTATAATTCTTTGAAAATCTTTGGGTATCCTACAAGACATGTGCGTAAACCAGTAAGAAGTTTGGACTCTTTCTCACCACTGTCGAGATGAAATCATTATGAAAGTTGTAGAATGCTCTGTGTAGAGTAAAACAGACCTGAAAGGCTCTACGTTTGTTAATAATTAGACTAGGGATATTTCATAACTGCCAAAAAGTCATTTAGCAGATTAAACATCTGTTGCCTTGATGTGGGGGGGGGGGGGGGGGGTAGAGAGAGAGAGAGAGAAAACCTAGGGATATTGTTTGTATATTTAATCACTGTTGTGATGACGGTTAGTGCTGTATATAATGAAGAGGTTGTATGTTGAGGCAGGTGAGGATCAGTATTGCAGTTGCTATTTTGCTCAATTCATTTCTGCAGGTAGTGCATATGGAGCCTTCTATACAAGTGCGAGCAAGCCTTCCATAATTGAATTGCAGATTGTTTGATGTGACCTCTTGAATATAAGTGTACAACTGGGGCCCGAAATGGGAGCATAACGTAGTAACACTGTAACCTGCTGGGCATGTTGTAAGAGGCAACTAATGAGGGTTGGGCATGTAGAAACTATGTCACAGAAATAAATACAAAAAAACCGTCACAGAAAAAAATGCAAGAATAACTAAGTCAAGTCTTACAATACGACAAAGGTCAGGCTGCCGTGGTAATTCTAGTGATAAGGACAAACCAGCCTTAACAATGAAACCTTTGGACCCATGGTCAGATCGTCCTAGTCATATTGAAGACTTCATATGTACTAACTACTTTGATCTTATCCATCATTTAACTTACTTTTTTAGTTTGTTTTTAATTTTCAAAGTAGTAGTAACAATTGCATGTGCCGATAGAGATTTTATTTTGTACAGTCAGTCAGCAATTGTATATGTTGTGTGACTTGCTTTTTGACTGTCAATGCTGCTACTCAATCAATCAACCAACGTCTGTCACTCCTCTCAGTGCATAGGTCATTGACATCACCCCAATCCACATGCTCTTTCTGCCTCTTCCCAGGTGTAATAATTTAATCTTATTTCCTTCTTGCATTCTCTTCTTCGTGTGTTTTTGGGTCTATCTCTCTCTTCTTTCTTCCCTTGAGGATACCATGTCAGAGCCATATTTCTATGTTGGACGGTGCCTTCCGTAGCGTATATCTTTTCCAATCCCATTTTCTTCGCTAAATAATTTGTTGTTTCAGTGATTGTTGTTGGCTCTTTTCTCGTAGGTCTTCATTTCTCACCTTTCTCTGCCACTTTATACCTGTTATCTTTTGTAGGTATCTATTAATGAAGGATTGATCTAACTTGGTGTGTTGCAGTCTAAGTTCAGGGTCTCCTCTGTTGTTAGGATGTTTGGTGTTTGTGGAGTCCATTGGTAATGGGCATCAGTTCCCTTGTTTCCAGAATAAATGATCATTTCCCTAATTGTCAGTCTTATCTTTCATGATTGTGTCTATCTTGTTTTGCACAGTCCTAGCACTGCCAGGTTGTGATTTCCCCCCTCTCTTTAGCTATCTATGATGTCTATCTATCTATCTTCCTGGTGTTCAGAAGGGCAATCAGCTGGAAAACTTCCTTGCGCCTTTCACTCCACTGCATCATTCCTCTTGTTTTTTAAGGTTCTACCTTTCCCAAGGACTTTTGCTTTTGTTGTCAATGTTTTCGTAACCACTTTTGTTTTTTAAGGCTCTACCTTTACCAAGGACTTTTGCTTTGTTGTCAATGTTTTCGTAACCACTTTTGTTTTTTAAGGCTCTACCTTTCCCAAGGACTTTTGCTTTGTTGTCAAAGTTTTCGTAACCACTTTTGTTTTTTGTAGATTTGGATAGTTGGCTCTAACCTAACCTATTACACTCTAGATGAGTTGTCCGTGTTTGGTCTAATCCCTCCCTCGTGACCCATTTAGCTTGGTTGACCCTTCTAGAAGCTTCCACTGGCTTAGCTCCTGGGATTATGCAAGCTACTTAACCATTTCAAGGGAGGATGCTGCTGCTATACTGAATAAATGGGCATGCAGTCTATATACCACATCATCTAGATCTCGTCTTTTTTCGCTTTAAAGGTATGGCTGATGTTAGTTGATCCTGACTGCTTGCTATTATATATTGTAGTTGGTATCAGATGTATATTATGAGAAGTGGTGGTGGGCGTATCCATGTCCTAACTGACTGTGAACCTTGACTTCATGAACTTTAGAATTGTGTAGAACCAATGCTGTATCATTAGCCAAGTGCCGAGAACAATATATTGCTCATCATTTGGTTATTATGTGGAATTACTGAAGCTATGAAAGTGTTGTTTCTGAACTACTTCACTGTTTGACTTGTAAGTATTTGAACATTGATTTATTGTGTAATTACTAATCTGTGTATATTTATTATGGTCAATTGTACATATTTTCTGAATCATTTGAAAGACAATAAAGATAAAGATTGTTATTTGCATTTGGAAATTCTATACCAGTCAGTTCCTCCATTTCCTTCTATTCATTTCAGTAAACACAGTTTATGTACAAATAGACTATGCAGTGTCATGTCTTTTGGGGAGATCTCCCAGGCATGCTTTATGCATACCTGTAAAAAAAATTTGAAATATTGAAATAGAAATAAATGTAAAGAAACAGATGGTGTTAACAAATAGAAACAAATGATTGGCTAGGCTTCGCTCGTTCTCAATCTCCCGCTACCAAACCCTGAAAGGGTTAAGTAGCAGAATGTAGTCCAGAGAACGGAATGCGTTGTGTTGTAGTTTACAACATGACTGCGAAATTTGCACCTTTTGGTCCAACACATCCGACTTCAGCAAGCATTTTTTGAGTACCTGGTTAGCATTCCCTCTTCTATCCCTTCTCCTTAGCCAGTCTGCCCTGCTGCAGCCTGTTATCCAGGATCACCGCATGGATGTGTAGAAGGGACTTGGCAGCCCTGGTTCGCTGGCCCTGACAATAGCAGTCAGCTATTGGTCGCTGATTACTGCAGCTCATGCGCTGCTCAGCATCTTAATCCCTCCACAAAAAAATCAACAAAAAAAAAAGGATTCAAGATAATAGGAGAAGTGTTCTTTGTTTGAAATAATGAATAAAACAGCGATAGACTACGGTCCTCTTAAAAGGGAAGTGAGTATTAGATGCTGAGCAGGGCATGAGCTGCAGTGGTCAGTGACCCGTAACTGACTGCTACCATCAGGGCCAGCGAGCCAGAACTACCAAGACTTTTCTACATCTCCACACAGTGATCCTGGATAACAGGCTGGTACAGAGCAGACTGGCAAAGTAGATGGAATCGAAGAGGGAAGGCTAACCCGGTACTCAAAAAGGCCTGCTGAAGTCGAATGTATCAGAGCGAAAGCTTTCCAAGATTGACACATATATTAAACATTCAGGGATCAAGATGCTGAGCAGCGTATGAGCTGCAGCGGTCAGCGACCCATAGCTGACTGCTAGTGTCAGGGCCAGCGAACCAAAGCTGCCAAGACCCTTCTACACCTCCACACAGTGATCCTGGATAACAGGCTGCAGCAGGACAGACTGGCTAAGGAGAAGGGATCGAAGATGGAATGCTAACCCGGTACTCAAAAAATGCTTGCTGAAGTCGGATGTGTTGGACTGAAAGGTGCAAATATCGCAGTCAAGCTGTAAACTACGACACAATGCATTCTGTTTTCTGGACTACATTCTGCTACTTAAGCCCTTTCAGGGTTTGGTAGCGGGAGATTGAGAACGAACGAAGTCAAGCCAAACATTCAAGATTCATTATGGCATTTTCTTTAGGTAGAAATAATACCTGTGTGTGTGCTTTGCTTCAGCTATTGGTAGCAAACTATAGGATAATTGAGTTTTAGAAGCAGTTCTAGTTTTCACATTTTTAAAATTTCATCACAAACATTTAGACTTGCCTATTTTTGGGTACATCAGTTGTCTTGTAAATCCATGAAATTGCCACAAAGTACTGTTAGTGTTCTTAACCAGATCGACATATCTGTTAGTTTCCACTACAAACATATTTATAATATCTATATAAACAAACTAAACAGAGACCTACCTCAGAAAAATTTGTTGCAGCAACTAAACTTCATCACATTCAATAATGGAATAACATTCCAAATCCATGTGAAACATAAAATAACGTTTAAAGTCAATCAAGTCATCTTGTTGTTTTCCAGATGGGCGGAAGTGACCTAGTTTTTAATTCAGCCGTTTTATAGCAAAACACAACAAATACACTGGTGAGTATACAGAGACAATGCCATAGGCAAATTGTTTTGCCTATGGTTCAGTAAAAGTTCAGATTGGCTCAACAAATGGCAAGCAATTTTATTGTAATCATACGTGAAGAGGATTCTAACGTCTGTTCAGACAAAACATACTGATCACACTGTGATAGCAGGGTCAGGTGAAACATACTGATCAATATCCCCACCTCACTTTCAAGCAGTTCTTATTGAAAACAGGCTGTTTTATGGCAGTCGGCTAATGTGATGCGGTCATCAAAAGTACTTAGCTCAATCATGACTGGTGTTAGCAACATCATAATCATACAAAAGCATTTACAACCGCCTCAAAAATATGTGAAATACTTTGCCACGTGATTCTCACAAGGGAGAGAACCAGCTGCAGGTTTGAACAGATGATTGTAAAGGAAGAAGTACGAACATATTGACAAATCATAAATACAAATGACAAATCTTATTGATGACCGAGGAAGTCCACCTCCATTTGGATGAGCATACACACACACGCAACGGACTTCACACAAAAACAATAAACAGCACAACACAAAGTTACCTATATTTACTATGTTAACACATATTTATGATTTGAACATTGAGATTATGCCTTTGGGTTGTCTTTCTCAGAAAAATGGTTGGCAAGACACAGATTTCAACCCCAGACTGGATCCTTTTGATTATATTGTGCTATGTTTATCATCTTAATGATGTGGCTGCCGACCTGAGACTAGCCCAGATAAGGGTTTCATTATTTTTTTGGGTGGTCTGACAAGGACAAGAACAGCACCACTGTCTCACAACGAGCATGTCATAAGAGGTGACTAACTGTGTGACATAGCATAACACTGGTCTACCACATTCGCTGTACACACCAGACCTTAGCTCAAAAGTGATTTCTGCATCTGTGGATGACTGAAGGAGACATTGGGAGAAAAGACTTTCATGTCCAATAAAGAAATCTATCATGTGGTTCATGAGTCCTTACACACGCGATCAAGAGAATATTTTTGCTGCAGGATTCCATTCTCTAACTACGCGATGGGAAAGTATCGAACGTAATGGTGACTGCGTGTTTCACTTTTTCAGAATAGATTTTCCAAAAATTGTATATAATTATACATCATCATCATGTAGCTTGTCGTTTGTAGAATGTCGCTCTCATTACAGCCAGCCAATATGAATCTCAGTCAGCAGTCAATCTTCCCACCTGCTCCATGTTCATGTTTAGAGTATCCTTGATATCTTGTATTCACCTTCTCCTTGGTCGACCTTACGTCGTCTTCCAGTTACCACGCTTTCTATGGTCGTTCTTCCAGCCCGTTTGATGTGGCCGAAAAAATTCAATTTCTGAAACATAACATTGTTTATGAGTCTGTTTTCTTCAACATTCAGGTCCTCTGGGACGGTTTTATTTGTCAATTTCTTTATTCAAGGAATTTTAAGGATTCTTCTGTAACATTTTGTTTCGAACGCTGCAATTTTCTTCCTTGCTTCTTGTGTCATAGTCCATGTCTCACACTCGCACATTGCCACAGGAAATATGCATGTTCTCAGGTCTTCAGTTTTAGTTGATTATTAGTATTATGCCATAAATTGTACATGTTTAGTTTCTGCATCGTCATGACCAATCGTCTTCTAATTTCTTTTAAACAGTCTCCGTCATTGGATACCGTAGAGCCAAGGTATTAAAAATGTGTGGCATTTTCTTTCAATGTCTTCATTATTAATAGCTATCTGGGGTTGCAGTCGTGTTTTGTCAGTGGACATTGTCTTAGTTTTCGTAATGTTCAGGAAAAGGTTATGATCTTCACTGTGCTTATAAACGGACATGAGCAGTCTTTCCATTGGCGCTGTTTGACAGCATGACTGTGTAATCTGCATATCTTAGTTTTGGAATCTCCTTCCCTCCTATTGGGAATGGATCAAAATTCACGTAGCTTTCATCTGTTTTTACTTTTTGTCTAACTCTCTTGTGAATCTCAAACCAATATGTTGTACCTTCATTGGTTCTAACGGAACGGCAGCTTGTTGTCCACTGTAGAGTGTTTCTATAAATGTATCATATGTGTTGCAAAAACAGTGTCATTCATATATATATATATTTTCATTTGAAGCCCCCTTATATATGTATAATATATGTTTTTGTTCTCTATTGATACTTAACGTTTTTTTATACTGGATTAGAAGACTCTACAGAGTCTGTAAATAATCAGTTTCTTTTACATTTCCTTTCTCTAAAAGCTATGTGTATCCAATATATTTTTTAATGCATTAATTGTCTCTGCCTGCACTACCTTCTGGGGCAATGCATTCCAAGCATTCACCACTCTGACTAAAAAAATATTTCATAATATCCAATCTGGACCTTTCTTTAGCTAATTTGTTTGTATCTGTGCCCTCTTGTTCTCGTTGATGGTTGTATTTTGAAAAACTGGTTATAGTCTAATTTAGCCTTTCCTGTGATTATCTTATAAACCTGAATAAAGTCATCTCGAATTCTTTTCTTTTCTAGACACTAGACTGGTTTTTCGGAGTCTTTCCTCGTAACTGTAATTCTGGAATCCCACTACCAGCTTTGTCGCTCTTCTTTGTATCCTTTCCAGCATGTTTATCTCCTCTACAATATGGACTCTACACCTGTACACAGTAGTCCAATCTAGGTCTAACTAATGCTTTATACAGTTTGATTATCACCTCCTTGCTCCTATGTTTAATATTTCTTTTTATCATACCTAACATTGCATTTGCCTTATTCACTGCTACCTGGACTTGCTCACGCACGTTACCTGTATGCTCTATTATAACCCCTAGGTCCCTTTCCTTATTTATCACTCTAATATTGTTCTCACCCATTCTGTAATTATGTTCCATATTGGATCTACCCATGTGGATGACTATACATTTATCTATATTAAACTCCATTTGCCATTTCACAAACCATTCTCGAATTTTATCTAAATCCGACCTCCAACATATCCACGTCAGCTATAGATGAGACACTCCTACATAGTTTTGCCAATTTGTTAATCATGGATCCGATATCAATGTCCAAATCGTTTATATATAACATGAATAATATTGGTTTCAAAACAGCCCTATGACACTCCAATTTTTACTTCACACCACTCAGAGTACTCCTTATTTATGCCCACCCTCTGCCTTCTTCCCGTTAACCAATTTTCTATCTATTTGGCAACTTCCCCACCTATTCCATGTGATTTTAACTTTTTAAATAATTTTCGATGAGGTACTCTAGCAAAAGCCTTTGCAAAATCTAGATAAATAACATCCACTGGTTCCCCTTTATCTATCATTTTAGTAACCTCTGCCATGAATTCCAACAGATTTGTTAAGCACGATCTCCCTCTAGTAAGCCCATGCTGACTATTTCTGATTAGATTAAACCTGTCTAGACCATTACAACGTTTTTTTTTATTATTGATTCTAACATTTTACAGACTATGCTCGTTAAACTTACGGGTCTATAATTTGCTGAGCAATTTCGACCAGAACAATTTCGATTTTATACATTATACGAATTAGGTCTATCTGTACTCTTCAACCATTTAAGTTTTCAATTTTGTGATTGTTAATACACATCGCTTTTAATCTTCGACTACGTCATCACAGAAATGGAAATCATCGTATGATAGAAATTGAAAAAAAAGGCACCTGTTTTGGTAAAAAAAAAGAAGTTTGGGATGGGCCGGATGAGGCTTATTGTGAATTGTATCCCTGCACGGGATCAAGATGTTGAGCAGCGCATAAGCTGCAGTGGTCAGCGACCCATAGCTGACTGCTAGCATCAGGGGCAGCGAACCATAGCTGCCAAGACCCTTCTGCACCTCCACTCGGTGATCCTGGATAACAGGCTGCAGTAGGGCAGACTGGCTAAGGAAAAGGGATCGAAGATGGAATGCTAACCCGGTACTCAAAAAATGCTTGCTGAAGTCGGATGTGTTGGACTGAAAGGTGCAAATATCGCAGCCAGGCTGTAAAACTACGACACAACGCATTCCGTTCTCTGGGCTACATTCTGCTACTTAAGCCCTTTCAGGGTTTGGTAGTGGGAGATTGAGAACGAACGAAGAAGAAGAAGTATCCCTGCACCATTGCTCCAAAAGTTTGTAACCTTCTCACAAATCATGAAAAGACGGTGAAATACATGATGAAAATCCCATCAAAAGGTCAGGCTGAACTTAAAGTAGAGAAGACATCTAGGCAACTGACAATGCTTAGGCAGCAGAGTTGCAAATTGTTGTGGGCATGATATGCTATTGTGCAATCCCTTCCGTTGACCACCAGATGGAAATCATGTGCCATTATGTACAAGGGAGCACGCTAGACAGTTAAATGTGATTGTTATTACTTTACTCTCATCAGGTCGCCGTATGGGCCTTAAACATTACTTTCACTAGCTGCATGTCATCATGCCACGCCATGGACTCTAAACGTGACTTCCATTACCTGACTTTCATCATATCAAGTTGTGGGACACAAACGTGACATTCATTATTTGACTTTCATCATGTCACGTCATGGACCCCACACGTGACTTCCATTAGCTGTTTTACATCACGTCGTAGTCCCCAAACATGACTTCAATTAACTGACTTACGTCACGTCACGGGCCCAAACGTGACTTCGACTAGCTGACTTTCATTATGTCGTGCCATGGGCCTCCACCTTATCATCGCCTAAGGCCGCGTCAGTAGATTTGCTGGTTTGAGTAGTCATCGGAAGTTCTGTAACATTTGTTACGTGTTTGATTCGCTAGCATAGCCAAACCTCCGAACTTCTGTAACATTTGTTACGTGTTTGATTCGCTAGCCTAGCCAAACCTCCGAACTTCTGTAGCTAGTGTTATTGAAAGCCGGAATCGTTTCTACGGTATTGTACTGCGAGAAGCATGTCTCATGCCCCCGAGAAACGCTTACCATGTTCTACAGAAACGTGTCCCATGCCTTATTGCAAAGCTGAAGCACGGTACTCATATTGAACATCGTCTCGCCGTCGAACACCTCACGCTCCACGCTGGAGTCAGGAAGAAGCCAGATCAATTTCTGGTTTCTGCGGAGTGCCTGAAGACAAGCCGCGGTATCTCCTGTTCTGTTTACTGTAAGTAGCTTGTCTGGGACCTGAAGGCAAGCCGCGGTATCTCCTGTTCTGTTTACTAGAATCCACAAAAGCTGATCGTCGGGGGAACAGGATTAATCCTTTCCAGTCCAACCAGCAGTATAAACTAGAAAGGGTAAAACTGCTGGCTAGATGAGAAAAGGATTAATAATAATGCAAATAAGAGAAGACCTCTTGGTCTGGTCTCATTACAACGACCTGCTTGCAAAATGGTTCTTAAAATATTAATTGTTAATACTTCAACAACGTCTAATCGCTATTCACGGCCAGAGCACCGGGTTCAACTTCCACCACCGACACCCTCGAGTCATCCCGTTTCAGGTAAGGAACTGACAACCCCCAGCCCACAAACAAGCTGTGACCTTGTACAATGAAGTGACTGTTATGGAATTACCTTGACCTTTCTACAGCAAAAGTAGTCTGATTAGAAACCACGTGTTGACAACAAAATTTTATCACGCTTGCTCTTGTTTACAGACGAGTTTGACAGAACACCTGGCGCTTCAGGAATTCAGGTAACTATCTACGAACTAATCTTTAGTATAGCATTCTAAATGCTTACACATGCCGAAACTTACAGAAAACAATCACTACCTGATTCACTTTATGATCATAATTGGAAGCGAGTTTTCTTGTACATGGGATAGAACAGCGGCTTGCAACAACTAAATCAGAAAACGTCAGCTCTCAGTGACGTTCTTGTACAAAATGTCAACTGAAAATTACAGCTATATTTGTAAGCTTGCAATATTTCACACCACCTGACATCGTCACCGCGATTATATCATCAAGTGGCATGCTGAGTGGCGTTGACTATCAATTTCTCTCACACCAATCTGTCCTTTGAGCAATTCAGAACTTTTGTTTTCCCAGCCAGTTACAACGCTAGCTTAGACATCAACACAGCATTGTGTTTTTCTCTGCATCTCTTGCCGTATATATTTATTGTTGTCTTAAATTTCCAAACTTTTCTACCTGAGAATGTCTCGATTGAACCTTTATTGCCTTAATGTCATTGTAGATAATCAAACAAAAACCAAAAATAACGAGGTAAGCTAGAGAAAAATAACGAGAAAGAGATATTATGTGGACCATTTCGATATAACGCCACACACACACAACAAAATAGAAGAACAGCGCCAGGATCAGGAACAAAACTGAGCTGGAGACACAATCGCTTACTAGTACGGTACACATAAATGAATGACGAGTCTACATAAATAGTTCTTGCCCTGATAGTACTCATTCATCGAATGTACTTTCTCCTTCTATAACATCCGACTCATCCCGCGATCCCATAGACTAATGATGAATACATCGACGATATGAGTTCTGAATACTGTAACTTTCTCCTCTCATCTTTTCACTCTTTTCGAGGTATAGGGTTACTTCCTCCAAAAGTAAATGTTTCTCCAAAACTAAAATGTTTTTATGCAAATAAAGCATAGTAAATAAAAGAGAAGAATTGGAACTATATGTCGAAGAAGCAAAACCAGATATAAAAGGGTTAACATACGGACATATGACGACATTGCAGATAATGAACTTGAAAAAGAAGGATATACAATGTTAAGAAAAGATAGGGTAGTTGGAGACAAGACTAAGGGAGGTGGCGTTTTCTTATACTGTATAAATTCTGTTAATATAACGATCAAAGATGATTTTTCATGTGGTAAACAAAATTAAAGTGTATGGGGAGAAATAGAAAGTGCGGATGAAAAACCAGTGATTGGAGTGTGCTATAGATGTCTATCAAGTCAAAAAGAGGAAGACGAGGAGCTGATTAGTAGTATAGCAAACCCAAGTGAAGGGAAATTATTATTAATGGGGAATTTCAACTTTCCAGAAATAAAATGGGATATGGCAGAAGCACTTGTAGAGTCAAAACCTTTTGTTAAGTGCATAACTGACAATTTTTTAATTCAACATGTAGAAGCAGCCACCAGAGGCAAAAACACACTCGACCTAGTTTTTACTACAGAGGACAATATGATTGAAAACGTTACTGTTGGGGAACTGTTTGGCTCAAGTGACCATCAAATCATCCGTTGGGATCTTATTGCAGGGAAAGAAGTAAACATAAACACGCGAATATACGACTACTCTAAGGTAGATGTTAAGAGAATGAAAGAGGCAGCAAACCACATAATCTGGAAGGATAGTGTTGGAGGAACAGATGTTGAGTTGGAGAGTTTTAAAACAGTTCTAGAAACGCTAAAAGAGGAATGTGTTCCATGTATGGAGGTAAACCCCAAGCGTAAAAAGTGGATAACTAGATTTGAAGTTAAATGTAGAAGAGCTAAAAATAAGCATAGAAAAAATATATTAAGGCAGGTAAATCAAAAGAAACATATTTAAAATATTTGGGCAAGCAGAACATATCTCAGAAACCGAATAAAAAAGCAAAAATAGACTTCGGAAAAAAACTTGCTCAGAGGATCAAGAATGATAGTAAAAGCTTCTTCTCTTATGTTAGAAATAAACAAAGAACGAAAGACAAAGTAGGCCCTCTCATAGACAGTACAGGGAAAATAATAAGTGAGAATAGGGAGGCAGCTAATCCACTCAATCATTAAATGTGGCACAATCTACACAAAAGAGGACTGCTCCAAGATCCCAGAGCCTTTAGATATTTTTCAAAGAGACATGGATACAGCGGGATTAAGATCAATCTGGATTACAGAGGAAATTGTTTTTAAAAAATTGGAGGGGTTGAAAGTGGATAAATGTCCAGGTCAAGATGGTATTCATCCAAAATTGCTGTTTGAAATTAGAGACCAACAAGCAAAACCTTTGGCTATATTATGTTCTCAATCACTTGCAAAAGGGATTGTTCCACGGGATTGGAACGATGCAGGAGTGATCCCCTTATTCAAAAAATCAGATCCAGCAAATTATAGACCAGTGAGTTTAACGAGCATAGTCTGTAAATTGTTAAGAGTCAATAATCAAAGAAACAATTTTAATGCATTTAGACAAGTTTAATCTAATCAGAAATAATCAGCATTGGTTTACTAGAGGGAGATCATACTTAACAAATCTATTAGAATTCATGACAGAGGTTACTAAAATCATAGATAAAGGGGAGCCAGTGGACGTTATTTATCTAGACTTTGCAAAGGCCTTTGATAGAGTACCATATCAAAGATTATTTCGAAAGTTAAAATCACATGGAATAGGTGGGGAAGTTGCCAAATGGATTGAAAATTAGTTAACGGGAAGAAGGCAGAGGGTGGGCATAAATAAGGAGTACTCTGAGTGGTGTGAAGTGAAAAGTGGAGTGCCACAGGGCTCTGTTTTGGGACCAATTTTGTTCTTGATATATATAAATGATTTGGACATTGATATGGGATCCATGATTGCAAAATTTTCTGATGATACAAAACTATGCAGTAATGTCTCATCTAAACCAGAAGTGGATATATTGAGGTAGGATTTAGATAAATTTCGAGAATGGTCTGTAAGCTGGCAAATGGAGTTTAATGTAGATAAATGTACAGTCATGCACATGGGTAGATCCAATATGGAACATAATTACAGAATGGGCGAGAACAATATTAGAAAGATAGATAAGTAAAGGGACCTAGAGGCTATAATAGATCATACACGTAAGATGAGTGAGCAAGTTAAGGTAGCAGTGAAAAAAGGCAAATACAATGTTAGATTTGATAAAAAGAAATATTAAACATAGGAGCACTGGAAGTGATAGTCAAACTGTATAAAGGTTTAGTTAGACCTAGATTGGAGTACTGTGTACAGGTGTGGAGTCCTTATCATAGAGGGGACATAAACATGCTAGAAAGAATACAAAAAAGAGCGAAAAAGCTGATAGTGGGATTCCAGAATTACAGTAATGAGGAACGATTCAAAAAACCGGCCTACAAGGTCTAGAAGAGAGAAGAATTCGTGGTGACTTAATACAGGTTTATAAGATGATCAGAGGAATGGATAAATTAGACTATAACAATTTAAAAAAAAAATAAAATACAGCCACCCACAATAACAAGAGGACATAGCTACAAGTTGACTAAAGAGAGGTCCAGATTAGATATTAGGAAATATTTGTTTAGCCATAGAGTGGTGAATGCTTGGAATGCGTTGTCACAGGAGGTAGTGGAGGCAGGGAGAGTTAATGCATTTAAGAATAAATTGGATGCGCATAGCTTTTAGAGCAAGGTGATGTAAATGAAACTGGTTGTGTACAGACTCTGTAGGGTCTTCTAAGCCAGTATAAAGACGTTAAGTTATGTTAAATTCTTGCCCCTTTCAGGAAACGTGTATCAAAATGTAATGACGATTTCTACAACAAGTTGCTGATTCCATGCACACATCTCTTCATTTATATTTTAAAAAGATGCGCACAAGCACGTATGAACATCAGAATGGCAGAGTCCCGGCTTTCCTTGACAAATATACGGAGTTCGACTCCCGTTACCACTTTCATAACAAGATTATGAAAGAGAGCAAACTTTTTGATAAATGCAAATACTTTACCCTCCAAAGTGAAGACAGCTCTCAAACTATTATTGACTAATCCCATCGTCGTGACATGGACCATGTGTTGGTAACAAAATATTCTCACGCCTTTTACAAGTCCAAAGTTTACTGACATCATCAAGTATCCAGATAACTATCTGAGTTCTAGTATTTAGTTCAGCATTTTGCAGATTTATCTTTGGTTGAAACTTCCATAAAACATTCAGAAGCTTTCAAGATGAAGTATTTACTAGTGCTGGTTTTCCTGGCAGTTTTGTATACTTGCCTTTTTGTTGGAGAAGGTTTGTAGAACATATACATTACTGTGTGCCTGCGCGCGTGTGTGTTTGCGTGAGTTTTTGTGAACATGTGCTGTTCTCGCATGGAGGGTTAATCAATTATATCAATATTTGTTTGATATGTTATTTTTACAATATGATGAAATTTATATGAATGATAAAGTTAGGTGCCGTCTCTGCATCGAATGTTGACTATAATGGATCTCCAGCTGTCTCTGCATCGAATGTTGGCTATGATGGATCTCCAGCTGTCTCTGCATCGAATGTTGACTATAATGGATCTCCAACTGTCTCTGCATCAAATGTTGACTACAATGGAACTCCAACTGTCTCTTGTGTTGATAGTGTGATGATTTTCGTCTATCACATGTGATGAAGATCGCTCTCTTTGTTCAGCCGTGTGGACAATCTTTTTCTTTCGCTCTTTCCGTTGAAATGGTTGACTTGCGCGCTGATTTGGATTAAAGTGTAAACGTTTTCGCAATTTGTAATCCTCACTCCCTCGTCCTTAGCTAGATTTGGCTAGTGTCAAAACATTATCAAGACGACTGGAGATAGTACAAGGTGCAGATTTCTACATCAGGGTTTACTCCCGAAGCCTTTCTAGTAAACAGGTATTCTCAATGCAGTGGGGGTGTGACTGTGATGTTCACTGTGAGCTTCACATTTATTTTGCTAATTATCATAGTTTTGTTTTCCAAAAGTTAATGTCCAAACCATTTTTCCTGCTTCTGGTAACTGCCTCTACCAGTTCCTGCATTCCCTGCTCACTGTCAGTCAACAGTACAGTATTACCAGCATAACAGATTTTGTTAAACTATCCTGCAGCTTATATTTAGTCCCGGCATCATAACAATCTGTCTAAAAACTGCCTCTGTGTACATGTTATATGTTATATTATAGGTATTATGACATCCCAAACACAACATCAATCTCATGAAAAGGAGAGATCAAAGCACCATTTTCCGTATATGAATCCAGCACATATAAGACAACAGTCACTTGAACAGAATCCAACCAGAACATACTCTAGAGTGCCGGCTGTGCAAACATCTCTATGAAACTGTTGAACACCATCTTTTTGAATGTCCAGCGCTTGTCGGTGTTAGGAAAGAGTTTCTTCCTCCGAGGCCAGACAAATGGAGCACTTTGTACGGAACTAAACAACAGCTCACAAACACTTGCAGATACTGCTATATGACATTGGGCCAAAGGGCAGGAGCCCGCAGCCCACTGAATCAAAAATCAACTAGCCAATCAATCAACCAACCAACAAACCATTACTGTTAATCATAATCATCAGTCCCGTAACCTAGAAGGTCGTTGAGGCACCGTTATTGAAGTTTGTCGAACCAATTCCCGCCATACGTCTTCATGTCCACTCTTTGATATTGTCCTCCCATCTCTGTTTTGGTCTGCCTCTCCCACGATTCCTAGGCACAGTGCTTTGCAGGATGCTCTTGGTCAGCCACACCGATCGTGATAAATACTCATACCATGTTAATTGTCGTGTTTTACTATAGTCAGTTGGTTTTTACACTGGCCTAACTCCTTCCTAACAGTTGTAAGAACACTCTCGTTTGTAACGCGATCCAGATATGAAATGCCAAGAATTCTTCGCAAGCATATCATTTCTATTGCACAAATTTTACTTTCTAGGGCAGCCATCGTCCAAGTCTCACACTCGTAGAGGTATACTGAGGTGACCATTGTATACATTATCCATTTAAGGCTAATGTTCTTGTCTTTCCAGATTATTCGCAGTCTGGTCAGGGCGACCATGGCCATCGCTGTTCTTGACTGGATCTCCGCTCTAGAGCTCTCCGCATTCATTTCTGCACTCAGATATTTGAACCACGTAAAACTTTCCAGAGATTCACCTTTGACCATAATCGGGTTTTCATTACCCTCTGGGGCATTGACCATGATCTTACTCTTCTCTGCACTGATTTCCATCCCAAATTTCTGCGGAGCATTTTCCAGGTTTGCAACCGACCATTACTGTTAATATCATCATAAATATTGTCAGATTTCTTGTAGAATTGACAATTATTCCGTGTATAATCTCCGACTCAAGCGTTATTCTCTTTTTAACCTCAGGTATGGTGCTTCGTCAGCAAACCTATTTCGACTGCATTAAGAACCCATGTGATCCTGAAGACCTCGGGTGTGTGAAAGCTTGTGTTCAACTCAGATTTGACTTTTTTTGCTGTCTGGGCTAACAGAATTGACCCTTCCATTTCCGGCCATGAGTCAGCACAGAAAGGACCTATCTTCAACAAGCGACAACGGCTGGACATATGTACTGGAGAGAATATTGAGAATTATGGGATATCAAACAAAACTAAAGAAAACATAGTTACACATAACTCCAGAGAGAATATTTATTGGAAAACATAAGAACGGACATTATTTTAAGCAAAACAATACGTAGAATTGGTGAATTGAGAGTTAGTTATTCAATGAAAAACACAAAATGACAATTCTATTTTTCCTTTTCTTAAACAACTTCGAACTTGTTTGTTGATCTGTGTTGGTATGGTTGTTGTGTCAATGTTGTTGTGTCAATGTTGTGTAAATGTGTAGTTTTGCTGTTGGTTCTGTTATATAAATGCTGTCGTTGTATATTAGTTTTGTTGTCTAAATATTGTTATTTTATATTGATTTTGTTGTGTAAGTGTTGTATATTTGTGCTGTTGTTATTGTATAAACGTGGCGGTTTTTATGTTGATTTTATGGTATAAATGTTGTCGTTTTGTGTTGGTTCTGTTGTATAAATGTTGTAGCTTTGTGCTGTTTTAATTGTGTAAACGTAGCGGTTTTATGTTGATTGTGTTGTCTAAATGTAGTTATTTTGTATTGGTTTCATTATTTAGATGTTGTGGTGTTAAAGTTGTTTTGTACTGTTTCTATTGCATAAACGTTTCGGTGTGGATAGTTCAACCTAAAAGCATAATGGGACGTCAAGCCAGCAGTTACCAGTAATTCACTGCGGACATTAGTTTGTCATAAAGCGACAAGATGGCAGCTGGTCTTTGACTCAATGGACGTACACCACGATAAAAACCATGGCCGCCTAAACCAAACTGGCAGAGGATCTCGAAGCTAGTGGAGCACAGGACACAACTGGCATGTGGTAAATGTTCTTGCACCTATAAATCCACTCCCACAACATGGGTCTAATGATCACATCCACTAAATGGCTAAAACAGGAAGGCACTCAATTGGTAGTTTTCGAAACTCACCTGTGTGAGCACGTGCTCCAATAACCCCCCAAAACACATAGTTTGACCACGTATTCCAATAACCCCCCCAAAACTCACCTGTGTGAGCACGTGTTCCAATAACTCCCCAAAACTCACCTGTGTGACCATGTGTTTCAATAACCTCCCCCAACTCACCTGTGTGAGCCCGTGTTTCAATAACCTCACCCCCCCCCCAAAGAAAAACTCACCTGTGTGAGCACGTGCTCAAATGACCACCCAAAACTCACATGCGTGAGCACGTGCTCCAATGACCACCCAAACTCACCTGTATGAGCACGTGCTCCAATGACCACCCAACCTCACCCGTGTGAGCACGTGCTCCAATGACCACCCAAACTCCCCTGTCAGGTCAGGTCAGATCAGGACAGATCAGGCCAGGTCATTCCGTAACCGGTGAGGTCGTTGGGGCACATATGAAGACATCCTAACAACACCACGCCACCCTTCTCTGTCAGCGGCCGCTACCTGTGCCTCTTCTGGTCGGAGATTGGTCCATTCTTTTATGTTGTCCTCCCACCTCTTTATCGGATGGCCTCTTCGTCGTCTGCCTTGCACCTTTCCGAGGAGGATCGTGTTTGCAAGACCATTTGATCTCGATATGTGACCATACCAAGCGAGTTTCCTTCTTTTGACAGTTGCCAAGAGGTCTTCAAAAGGCCCTATTGCTGTTGTAATTCTATCTCGTATTTCCTCATTTGTAACTCGATCTTTGTACGTGGCGTTTAAAAGTCTTCGGGAACATCTCATCTCTAAGGCCTGTATCCTTCGCTGATGGTCAGCTGTAACTGTCCATGTCTCACACGCATAGAGAAATATTGACAGGACCAGTGTACGCATTAATCTGATTTTCGTGCGTAGTGCTAACCGTTTATCTTGCCAGATTTTGTTAAGCCGTGCAAGCGCCGCTATTGTCTGTGCTATTCTGGCCAATACTTCACATTTTGATCCTCCATCACTGACAATAGACCCTAGATATTTAAAACGGTCAACTACTTCGAGTTCCTGACCGTTAGCTTTTATCTTGCTGTTGAGGCCCTCGGCGTTGTTGGTCATTAATTTTATCTTTCCAGCGTTTATCTCCATACCATAGTCAAGAGCTGTTTCATCGAGCCTTCTGACCCATTCCTGGAGTTCTGCTTCTGAAACCGCCAAACCGTCGATATCATCTGCAAAACGAAGGTTGGTAATCGTTCGCCCGCCTATCTTGACAGTACCAACGTGACCTCCAAGTGCCTCACTCATAATTCCCTCAAGGAATATATTGAAAAGAGTTGGAGAGAGTCTAAACCTCTGTCTCACACCAATTGATGCGTGAAACCAGTCCCCTCGCCTCCCATTCACAATAACTGCTCTGGACGTCTTGTCATACATGCTTCAGTGACCACCAAATTCATAGTCTTAGAACAAGCTTCAATGACCACCAAAACACACCTGTGCTGTGTAAATATAATTCTCGTGTGGTTTATTTTGTTGTATAAATAGTGTTGCTTATATACTGTTCTTTCCTGCTGATTTTGTTGTGTAAATATAATTGTTTTGCGTTGATTTTGTTGTGTAACTAGTTATTTCGTGTTGACATTGTGTGTACACGCTCAACCACTTCAAAGTACATGTGCACTGAAATACGGAAGTAGGACAAACACGTGAGAAAGTGATTGCAACCTCCATCACGTGACCTTAGTCACCTGTCTCACATGATGATGATGATAATTGCTTGTCACGTCTCGAGCTTATAGTGCAGTTTACGGGCCTACGTCTTGTTACACAACGCACTTAACCCACGAGAGAAAACAACTATCCAAGGTATTGCAGAGTACGCAACACCAAACAAGTGAATGGTCAAAGCAAATAATACCTCGCACAACAGAACCAGTCTTCCCCGTTCATTGGACATATCATGAAATATGGAAATCTAGAATGCATCGTGCCTATAGACACAGTTTCAGTGAAAACAAGAGATATAATATCAGCTAGAGGGGTCGGAATCGGTATTTTAACATGTTTTATGTCAGCAACAAACCAACAATAAATAAGCAGCCACAGGGCAGGGGTGTAACCGAGAGATCTAATCGTAATGGGCTCGATACAGAAGAATATTTCTAAGTTTAGCTTAGGAAAGAATCTTCAACACTATACAGAAACTGAAAACACATTGCATCTCTCAAGGGATCAGGACGTTGATCGGTGTATGCGCTGCAGCGGTCAGCGACCAGTAGCTGACTGCTCACGTCAGGTCCAAGATCCTTCTACACCTACACGCGATGATCCATGATCAGGTGACTTCCATTACCTGCCTTTCGTCACGTCACGTCATAGTCCTCACGTGACTTCCATTACCTGCCTTTCATCACGTCACGTCGTAGTCCCCAACGTATCTTCCATTACCTGCCTTTCATCACGTCACGTCATAGTCCTCACGAATCTTACATTACCTGCCTTTCATCACGTCACGTCGTAGTCCCCAACGTATCTTCCATTACCTGCCTTTCATCACGTCACGTCATAGTCCCCAACGTGTCTTCCATTTCCTGCCTTTCATCACGTCACGTCGTAGTCCCCAACGTATCCTCCATTAACCGACTTCCATCACATCACGTCATGGGCCCCAAACGTGACTTCGACTAGCTGACTTTCATCATGTCGTGCCATGGGCCTTCGCCTTATAATCGTCTAAGGCCGCGTCAGGAGATCTGCTGGTTTGAGTAATCATCGGAGGATCTGTAACATTTGTTTCGTGTTTGATTCGCTAGCATAGCAAAACCTCCGAACTTCTGTAGCTAGTGTTATTGAAAGCCGGAATCGTTTCTAAGGTATTGTACTGCGAGAAGCATGTCTCATGCCCTCGAGAAACGCGTCCCATGTCCTTAAGAAATATGTGTCATGGCCTGGAGAAACGCGTCCTATGGCCCCGAGAAACGTGTCCCATTCCCTCGATAAATGCGCACCATACTCTACAGAAACGCGTCCTATGCCTTCGAGAAATGTGTCCCATGCCTTCGAGAAACGCGTCCCATGCCTTCGAGAAACGCGTCCCATGCCTTCGAGAAACGCGTCCCATGCCCTACTGCAAAGCTGAAGCACGGTACTCATATTGCACATCGTCTCGCACCGTCGAACACCTCACGCTCCACGCTGGGGTCAGGAAGAAGCCAGATCAATTTATCGTTTTTGTGGGGAAGGCAAGCCGCGGTATCTTCAGTTATATTGACTGTAAGTAGCTTGTCCTTTTACAGAACCTAACTCCTTACAACCGCCACCTATGTGGTTGTTATAAGTTTCTTGGCAAGTGTGCAGTACGGTAGGTTGCCATTACCTTCATAAAGTCGTAATCGAACCGGAACGTTAGGATTGTGAAAACCGAGTAAGTTTCACCCCTAGGCCACGCAGCCTCTTTTCTATTTACTAGAGTCCACAAAAGCTGATCGTCGGGGGAACATGATTGACCCATTCCAGTCCAACCAGCAGTATAAACTAGAAAGGGTAGAACTGCTGACTGGACGGGAAAGGGTTAAACTGAGGAATGGACTGGAAAGGATTAAACTGCTGGTTGTACTGGAAAGGATTAATAATAATGCAAATAAGAGAAGACCTCTTGGTCTAGTCTCATTACAACGACCTGCTTGCAAAATGGTTCTTAAAATATTAATTGTTAATACTTCAACAACGTCTAATCGGCACAGTGGTGGAGTACATGCTATTCGCGGCAAAGGCACCAGTTCAACTCCTGTCACCGACACGCTCCAGTCAACGCAGCGGGTAAATAGGTTTCATGCTTACTGTTATAGAATGAAAGGCAGCAAGATAAGGAACTGACAACCCCCACCCCACAAACAAGCTGTGACCTTGTACAATGAAGCATCTAACACTTCATCACTGACAGCAGTGACATGGAATTGCCTTGACCTTTCTACAGCAAAAGTAGTCTGATTAGAAACCACGTGTTGACAACAAAATTGTATCACGCTTGCTCTTGTTTACAGACGAGTTTGACAGAACACCTGGCGCTTCAGGAATTCAGGTAACAATCTACGAACTAATCTTTAGTATAGCATTCTAAATGCTTACACATGCCGAAATTTGCAGAAAACAATCACTACCTGATTCACTTTATGATCATAATTGGAAGCGAGTTTTCTTGTACATGGAATAGAACAGCGACTAGCAACAACTAAATCAGAAAACGTCAGCTGTCAGTGACGTTCTTGTACAAAATGTCAACAGAAAATTACAGTTACATTTGTAAGCTTGCAATATTTCACACGACCTGACATCCTCACCGCGATTATATCATCAAGTGACATGCTGAGTGGCGTTGACTATCAATTTCTCTCACACCAATCTGTCCTTTGAGCAATTCAGAACTTTTTGTTTTCTCAGCCAGTTACAACGCTTGCCCAGACATCAACACAGCATTGTCTTGTGTTTTTCTCTGCATCTCTTGCCTTTTATATTTCTTGTTGTCTTAAATTTCCAAACTTTTCTACCTGAGAATGTCTCGATTGAACCTTTACTGCCTTAATATCATTGTAGATAATCAAACAAAAACCAAAAATAGCAAAATAACGAGGTAAGCTAGAGAAAAATAACGAGAAAGAGATATTATGTGGAGCATTTCGATATAACGTCACACACGCACACCAAAATAGAGGAACAGCACAAGGAGCAGGAACAAAATTGAGTTGGAGACACAATCGCTTACTAGTACGGTATACACAAACATCGTGACGTGCACCAGGTTGATGTTTTCATTGAGTTATATCTCTTTCCGGACACACCAGAGACACACTCATACACACACACACACACACACACACACAGACTCACGTTTTGTTGCTATGACTCCTTATTACCCGAGTGGTAAACGGGAGAAAAAGAATAGTCCCATTGACGCCATCAAGATCTCGTTAAAGACGATTACAGAGGGGTGTACTTGTGACTAGCAACTTCATCGTGTACAAATGAATAATGCCATTATAACCAGCTACTGAAAACGTTCCGATACGTTTGCTTTGAAAGGGGCCAGCTACAGTGGTGACCTATGATGTACTCTGGGTCAATGAAGTTAATGAATGACTAGTCTACATAAACAGGTCCCTGATAGTACTCAATCATCGAATGTACTTTCTCCTTCTATCACATCCGACTCATTCCGCCATCCCATGAGTTTTGAATGCTGTAACCTTTTCCTCTGATCTTTTCACTCAATTCGAGGTATAGGGCTACTTCGTAAATCTTGCTCCTTACAGGAAACGTGTATCAAAATGTAGTGACGATTTCTATAACAAGTTGCTGATTCCATGCACACATCTCTTCAGTCACATTTTTAAAGATACGTACACGCACATATGAACATCAGAATGGCAGAGTCCCGGCTTTCCTCGACAAATATACGGAGTTCGACTCGCGTTACCACTTTCATAGCTAGATTATGAAAGGGAGCAAACGTTTTGATAAATGCAAATACTTTACTCTCCAAAGTGAAGACAGCTCTCAAACTATTATTGACTAATCCCATCGTCGTGACATGGACCATGTGTTGGTAACAAAATGTTCTCACGCCTTTTACAAGTCCAAAGTTTACTGACATCATCAAGTATCCAGATAACTATCTGAGTTCTAGTATTTAGTTCAGCATTTTGCAGATTTATCTTTGATTGAAACTTCCATAAAACATTCAGAAGCTTTCAATATGAAGTATTTACCAGTGCTGGTTTTCCTGGCAGTTTTGTATACTTGCCTTATTGTTGGAGAAGGTTTGTAAAACATGTACATTACTGTGTGCCTGCGCGCGAGCATGTGTGTGTGTTTGTAGGCGAGTGCTGTTCTCGCGAGAAGGTGTGTAGCACATATAAATTAATGTGCGCGTGTGTGTTTGCGGGAGTTTTTGTGGACGTGTGCTGTTCTCGCGTGGAGTGTTAATCAAATGTGTCAATATTTGTTTGATTTTTACTTTTTACAATATGATAAAATTTATGCGAATGATAAAGTTAGGTGCCGTCTCTGCATCGAATGTTGGCTACAATTGAACTCCAACTGTGTCTGCATTGAATGTTGGCTACAATGGAACACCAGCTGTCTCTTCATCGAATGTTGGCTACAATGGAACACTAGCTGTCTCTTCATCGAATGTTGGCTACAATGGAACAATAGCTGTCTCTTCATCGAATGTTGGCTACTCCAGCTGTCTCTTCATCGAATGTTGGCTACAATGGAACTTTAGCTGTCTCTGCATCGAATGTTGGCTACAATGGAACACCAGCTGTCTCTGTATCGAATGTTGGCTATAATGGATCTCCAACTGTGTCTGCATCGAATGTTGGCTACAATGGAACTCCAACTCTCTGCATCGAATGTTGGCTACAATGGATCTCCAACTGTCTCTGTATCGAATGTTGGCTACAATGGATCTCCAGTTATCTCTGTATCGGATGTTGGCTACAAAGGATCTCCAACTGTCTCTGCATCGAATGTTGGCTACAATGGAACTCCAGCTGTCTCTTTATCAAATGTTGGCTACAATGGAACACCAGCTGTCTCTTCATCGAATTTTGGCTACTCAAGCTGTCTCTTCATCGAATGTTGGCTACACTGGAACTTCAGCTGTCTCTGCATCGAATGTTGGCTACAATGGAACACCAGCTGTCTCTGTATCCAATGTTGGCTACAATGGATCTCCAACTGTCTCTGTATCGAATGTTGGCTACAATGGATCTCCAACTGTCTCTGCATCGAATGTTGGCTACAATGGAACTCCAACTCTCTGCATCGAATGTTGGCTACAATGGATCTCCAACTGTCTCTGTATCGAATGTTGGCTACAATGGATCTCCAACTGTCTCTGTATCGAATGTTATCTACAATGAATCTCCAACTGTCTCTGCACCGAATGTTGGCTACAATGGATCTCCAGCTATCTCTGTATCGAATGATGGCTACAATGGATCTCCAACTGTCTATGCATCGAATCTTGGCTACAATGGATCTCCAACTGTCTCTGTATCGAATGATGGCTACAATGGATCTCCAACTGTCTCTGTATCGAATGATGACTATAATGGATCTCCAACTGTCTCTGCATCGAATGTTGGCTACAATGGATCTCCAACTGTCTCTGCATCGAATGTTGGCTACAATGGATCTCCAACTGTCTCTGTATCGAATGATGGCTACAATGGATCTACAACTGTCTATGCATCGAATGTTGGCTACAATGGATCTCCAACTGTCTCTGTATCGAATGTTGGCTACAATGGATCTTCAACTGTCTCTGTATCGAATGTTGGCTACAATAGATCTCCAACTGTCTCTGCATCGAATGTTGGCTACAATGGATCTCCAACTGTCTCTGTATCGAATGATGGCTACAATGGATCTCCAACTGTCCCAGTATCGAATGATGGCTACAATGAATCTCCAACTGTATCTGCATCAAATGATGGCTACAATGGATCTCCAACTGTCTCTGTATCGAATGATGGCTACAATGGATCTCCAACTGTCTATGCATCAAATGTTTGCAACAATGGATCTTCAACTGTCTCTGTATCGAATGTTGGCTACAATGGATCTCCAACTGGTTCTGTATCGAATGATGGCTACAATGGATCTCCTACTGTCTCTGCATCAAATGATGGCTATAATGGATCTCTAACTGTCTCTGTATCGAATGATGGCTACAATGGATCTCCAACTGTCTTTGCATCGAATGATGGCTACAATGGATCTCCAACTGTCTTTGCATCGAATGATGGCTACAATGGATCTCCAACTGTCTATGCATCGAATGATGGCTACAATGGATCTCCAACTGTCTTTGCATCGAATGATGGCTACAATGGATCTCCAACTGTCTATGCATCGAATGTTGGCTACAATGGATCTCCAACTGTCTCTGTATCGAATGATGGCTACAATGGATCTCCAACTGTCTCTGTATCGAATGATGGCTACAATGGATCTCCAACTGTCTCTGTATCGAATGATGGCTACACTTGATCTAAAACTGTCTCTGTATCGAATGATGGCTACAATGGATCTCCAACTGTCTCTGCATCAAATGATGGCTACAATGGATCTCCAACTGTCTCTGTGTCGAATGATGGCTACAATGGATCCCCGTCTATGCATCGAATGTTGGCTACAATGGATCTTCAACTGTCTATGCATCAAATGTTGGCTACAATGGATCTCCAACTGTCTCTGTATCGAATGATGGCTACAATGGATCTCCAACTGTCTCTTTATCGAATGATGGCTACAATGGATCTCCAACTGTCTCTGTATCGAATGATGGCTATAATGGATCTCCAACTGTCTCTGTATCGAATGATGGCTACAATGGATCTCCAACTGTCCCAGTATCGAATGATGGCTACAATGAATCTCCAACTGTATCTGCATCAAATGATGGCTACAATGGATCTCCAACTGTCTCTGTATCGAATGATGGCTACAATGGATCTCCAACTGTCTATGCATCGAATGTTGGCTACAATGGATCTCCAACTGTCTATGCATCGAATGATGGCTACAATGGATCTCCAACTGTCTATGCATCAAATGTTGGCTACAATGGATCTCCAACTGTCTCTGTATCGAATGATGCCTACAATGGATCTCCAACTGTCTTTGTATCGAATGATGGCTACAATGGATCTCCAACTGTCTCTGTATCGAATGATGGCTACAATGGATCTCCAACTGTCTATGCATCGAATCATGGCTACAATGGATCTCCAACTGTCTCTGTATCGAATGCTGGCTACAATTGATCTCTAACTGTCTCTGGATCGAATATTGGCTACAATGGATCTTTAACTTTCTCTGCATCGAATGTTGGCTACAATGGATCTCCAACTGTCTCTGCATCGAATGATGGCTACAATGGATCTCCAACTGTCTATGCATCGAATGTTGGCTACAATGGATCTCCAACTGTCTCTGTATCGAATGATAGCTACAATGGATCTCCAACTGTCTCTGTATCGAATGATGGCTACAATGGATCGCCAACTGTCTCTGTATCGAATGATGGCTACAATGGATCTCCAACTGTCTATGCATCGAATATTGGCTACAATGGATCTCCAACTGTCTATGCATCGAATGTTGGCTACACTTGATCTCCAACTGGCTCTGTATCGAATGATGGCTACAATGGATCTCTAACTGTCTCTGTATCGAATGATGGCTACAATGGATCTCCAACTGTCTCTGTATCGAATGATGGCTACAATGGATCTCCAACTGTCTCTGCATCAAATGATGGCTACAATGGATCTCCAACTGTCTCTGTATTGAATGATGGCTACAATGAATCTCCAACTATCTCTGTGTCGAATGATGGCTACAATGGATCTCCAACTGTCCCAGTATCGAATGATGGCTACAATGGATCTCCAACTGTCTCTGCATCGAATGTTGGCTACAATGGATCTCCAACTGTCCCAGTATCAAATGATGGCTACAATGAATCTCCAACTGTATCTGCATCAAATGATGGCTACAATGGATCTCCAACTGTCTCTGTATCGAATGATGGCTACAATGGATCTCCAACTGTCTATGCATCAAATGTTTGCAACAATGGATCTTCAACTGTCTCTGTATCGAATGTTGGCTACAATGGATCTCCAACTGGTTCTGTATCGAATGATGGCTACAATGGATCTCCTACTGTCTCTGCATCAAATGATGGCTACAATGGATCTCCAACTGTCTCTGTATCGAATGATGGCTACAATGGATCTCCAACTGTCTTTGCATCGAATGATGGCTACAATGGATCTCCAACTGTCTTTTCATCGAATGATGGCTACAATGGATCTCCAACTGTCTATGCATCGAATGATGGCTACAATGGATCTCCAACTGTCTTTGCATCGAATGATGGCTACAATGGATCTCCAACTGTCTATGCATCGAATGTTGGCTACAATGGATCTCCAACTGTCTCTGTATCGAATGATGGCTACAATGGATCTCCAACTGTCTCTGTATCGAATGATGGCTACAATGGATCTCCAACTGTCTCTGTATCGAATGATGGCTACACTTGATCTAAAACTGTCTCTGTATCGAATGATGGCTACAATGGATCTCCAACTGTCTCTGCATCAAATGATGGCTACAATGGATCTCCAACTGTCTCTGTGTCGAATGATGGCTACAATGGATCCCCGTCTATGCATCGAATGTTGGCTACAATGGATCTTCAACTGTCTATGCATCAAATGTTGGCTACAATGGATCTCCAACTGTCTCTGTATCGAATGATGGCTACAATGGATCTCCAACTGTCTATGCATCGAATATTGGCTACAATGGATCTCCAACTGTCTATGCATCGAATGTTGGCTACACTTGATCTCCAACTGGCTCTGTATCGAATGATGGCTACAATGGATCTCTAACTGTCTCTGTATCGAATGATGGCTACAATGGATCTCCAACTGTCTCTGTATCGAATGATGGCTACAATGGATCTCCAACTGTCTCTGCATCAAATGATGGCTACAATGGATCTCCAACTGTCTCTGTATTGAATGATGGCTACAATGGATCTCCAACTGTCTCTGTGTCGAATGATGGCTACAATGGATCTCCAACTGTCCCAGTATCGAATGATGGCTACAATGGATCTCCAACTGTCTCTGCATCGAATGTTGGCTACAATGGATCTCCAACTGTCCCAGTATCAAATGATGGCTACAATGAATCTCCAACTGTATCTGCATCAAATGATGGCTACAATGGATCTCCAACTGTCTCTGTATCGAATGATGGCTACAATGGATCTCCAACTGTCTATGCATCAAATGTTTGCAACAATGGATCTTCAACTGTCTCTGTATCGAATGTTGGCTACAATGGATCTCCAACTGGTTCTGTATCGAATGATGGCTACAATGGATCTCCTACTGTCTCTGCATCAAATGATGGCTACAATGGATCTCCAACTGTCTCTGTATCGAATGATGGCTACAATGGATCTCCAACTGTCTTTTCATCGAATGATGGCTACAATGGATCTCCAACTGTCTATGCATCGAATGATGGCTACAATGGATCTCCAACTGTCTTTGCATCGAATGATGGCTACAATGGATCTCCAACTGTCTATGCATCGAATGTTGGCTACAATGGATCTCCAACTGTCTCTGTATCGAATGATGGCTACAATGGATCTCCAACTGTCTCTGTATCGAATGATGGCTACAATGGATCTCCAACTGTCTCTGTATCGAATGATGGCTACACTTGATCTAAAACTGTCTCTGTATCGAATGATGGCTACAATGGATCTCCAACTGTCCCAGTATCAAATGATGGCTACAATGAATCTCCAACTGTATCTGCATCAAATGATGGCTACAATGGATCTCCAACTGTCCCAGTATCGAATGATGGCTACAATGGATCTCCAACTGTCTATGCATCAAATGTTTGCAACAATGGATCTTCAACTGTCTCTGTATCGAATGTTGGCTACAATGGATCTCCAACTGGTTCTGTATCGAATGATGGCTACAATGGATCTCCTACTGTCTCTGCATCAAATGATGGCTACAATGGATCTCCAACTGTCTCTGTATCGAATGATGGCTACAATGGATCTCCAACTGTCTTTGCATCGAATGATGGCTACAATGGATCTCCAACTGTCTTTTCATCGAATGATGGCTACAATGCATCTCCAACTGTCTATGCATCGAATGATGGCTACAATGGATCTCCAACTGTCTTTGCATCGAATGAAGGCTACAATGGATCTCCAACTGTCTATGCATCGAATGTTGGCTACAATGGATCTCCAACTGTCTCTGTATCGAATGATGGCTACAATGGATCTCCAACTGTCTCTGTATCGAATGATGGCTACAATGGATCTCCAACTGTCTCTGTATCGAATGATGGCTACACTTGATCTAAAACTGTCTCTGTATCGAATGATGGCTACAATGGATCTCCAACTGTCTCTGCATCAAATGATGGCTATAATGGATCTCCAACTGTCTCTGTGTCGAATGATGGCTACAATGGATCCCCGTCTATGCATCGAATGTTGGCTACAATGGATCTTCAACTGTCTATGCATCAAATGTTGGCTACAATGGATCTCCAACTGTCTCTGTATCGAATGATGGCTACAATGGATCTCCAACTGTCTCTTTATCGAATGATGGCTACAATGGATCTCCAACTGTCTCTGTATCGAATGATGGCTATAATGGATCTCCAACTGTCTCTGTATCGAATGATGGCTACAATGGATCTCCAACTGTCCCAGTATCGAATGATGGCTACAATGGATCTTCAACTGTCTCTGTATCGAATGTTGGCTACAATGGATCTCCAACTGGTTCTGTATCGAATGATGGCTACAATGGATCTCCTACTGTCTCTGCATCAAATGATGGCTACAATGGATCTCCAACTGTCTCTGTATCGAATGATGGCTACAATGGATCTCCAACTGTCTTTGCATCGAATGATGGCTACAATGGATCTCCAACTGTCTTTTCATCGAATGATGGCTACAATGGATCTCCAACTGTCTATGCATCGAATGATGGCTACAATGGATCTCCAACTGTCTTTGCATCGAATGATGGCTACAATGGATCTCCAACTGTCTATGCATCGAATGTTGGCTACAATGGATCTCCAACTGTCTCTGTATCGAATGATGGCTACAATGGATCTCCAACTGTCTCTGTATCGAATGATGGCTACAATGGATCTCCAACTGTCTCTGTATCGAATGATGGCTACACTTGATCTAAAACTGTCTCTGTATCGAATGATGGCTACAATGGATCTCCAACTGTCTCTGCATCAAATGATGGCTACAATGGATCTCCAACTGTCTCTGTGTCGAATGATGGCTACAATGGATCCCCGTCTATGCATCGAATGTTGGCTACAATGGATCTTCAACTGTCTATGCATCAAATGTTGGCTACAATGGATCTCCAACTGTCTCTGTATCGAATGATGGCTACAATGGATCTCCAACTGTCTCTTTATCGAATGATGGCTACAATGGATCTCCAACTGTCTCTGTATCGAATGATGGCTATAATGGATCTCCAACTGTCTCTGTATCGAATGATGGCTACAATGGATCTCCAACTGTCCCAGTATCGAATGATGGCTACAATGAATCTCCAACTGTATCTGCATCAAATGATGGCTACAATGGATCTCCAACTGTCTCTGTATCGAATGATGGCTACAATGGATCTCCAACTGTCTATGCATCGAATGTTGGCTACAATGGATCTCCAACTGTCTATGCATCGAATGATGGCTACAATGGATCTCCAACTGTCTATGCATCAAATGTTGGCTACAATGGATCTCCAACTGTCTCTGTATCGAATGATGCCTACATTGGATCTCCAACTGTCTTTGTATCGAATGATGGCTACAATGGATCTCCAACTGTCTCTGTATCGAATGCTGGCTACAATTGATCTCTAACTATCTCTGGATCGAATATTGGCTACAATGGATCTTTAACTTTCTCTGCATCGAATGTTGGCTACAATGGATCTCCAACTGTCTCTGCATCGAATGATGGCTACAATGGATCTCCAACTGTCTATGCATCGAATGTTGGCTACAATGGATCTCCAACTGTCTCTGTATCGAATGATAGCTACAATGGATCTCCAACTGTCTCTGTATCGAATGATGGCTACAATGGATCGCCAACTGTCTCTGTATCGAATGATGGCTACAATGGATCTCCAACTGTCTATGCATCGAATATTGGCTACAATGGATCTCCAACTGTCTATGCATCGAATGTTGGCTACACTTGATCTCCAACTGGCTCTGTATCGAATGATGGCTACAATGGATCTCTAACTGTCTCTGTATCGAATGATGGCTACAATGGATCTCCAACTGTCTCTGTATCGAATGATGGCTACAATGGATCTCCAACTGTCTCTGCATCAAATGATGGCTACAATGGATCTCCAACTGTCTCTGTATTGAATGATGGCTACAATGGATCTCCAACTGTCTCTGTGTCGAATGATGGCTACAATGGATCTCCAACTGTCCCAGTATCGAATGATGGCTACAATGGATCTCCAACTGTCTCTGCATCGAATGTTGGCTACAATGGATCTCCAACTGTCCCAGTATCGAATGATGGCTACAATGAATCTCCAACTGTATCTGCATCAAATGATGGCTACAATGGATCTCCAACTGTCTCTGTATCGAATGATGGCTACAATGGATCTCCAACTGTCTATGCATCAAATGTTTGCAACAATGGATCTTCAACTGTCTCTGTATTGAATGTTGGCTACAATGGATCTCCAACTGGTTCTGTATCGAATGATGGCTACAATGGATCTCCTACTGTCTCTGCATCAAATGATGGCTACAATGGATCTCCAACTGTCTCTGTATCGAATGATGGCTACAATGGATCTCCAACTGTCTCTTTATCGAATGATGGCTACAATGGATCTCCAACTGTCTCTGTATCGAATGATGGCTATAATGGATCTCCAACTGTCTCTGTATCGAATGATGGCTACAATGGATCTCCAACTGTCTTTGCATCGAATGATGGCTACAATGGATCTCCAACTGTCTTTTCATCGAATGATGGCTACAATGGATCTCCAACTGTCTATGCATCGAATGATGGCTACAATGGATCTCCAACTGTCTTTTCATCGAATGATGGCTACAATGGATCTCCAACTGTCTATGCATCGAATCATGGCTACAATGGATCTCCAACTGTCTCTGTATCGAATGATGGCTACAATGGATCTCCAACTGTCTCTGTATCGAATGATGGCTACAATGGATCTCCAACTGTCTCTGTATCGAATGATGGCTACAATGGATCTCCAACTGTCTCTTTATCGAAGGATGGCTACAATGGATCTCCAACTGTCTCTGTATCGAATGATGGCTATAATGGATCTCCAACTGTCTCTGTATCGAATGATGGCTACAATGGATCTCCAACTGTCCCAGTATCGAATGATGGCTACAATGAATCTCCAACTGTATCTGCATCAAATGATGGCTACAATGGATCTCCAACTGTCTCTGTATCGAATGATGGCTACAATGGATCTCCAACTGTCTATGCATCGAATGTTGGCTACAATGGATCTCCAACTGTCTATGCATCGAATGATGGCTACAATGGATCTCCAACTGTCTATGCATCAAATGTTGGCTACAATGGATCTCCAACTGTCTCTGTATCGAATGATGCCTACAATGGATCTCCAACTGTCTTTGTATCGAATGATGGCTACAATGGATCTCCAACTGTCTATGCATCGAATCATGGCTACAATGGATCTCCAAGTGTCTCTGTATCGAATGCTGGCTACAATTGATCTCTAACTGTCTCTGGATCGAATATTGGCTACAATGGATCTTTAACTTTCTCTGCATCGAATGTTGGCTACAATGGATCTCCAACTGTCTCTGCATCGAATGATGGCTACAATGGATCTCCAACTGTATCTGCATCAAATGATGGCTACAATGGATCTCCAACTGTCTCTGTATCGAATGATAGCTACAATGGATCTCCAACTGTCTCTGTATCGAATGATGGCAACAATGGATCTTCAACTGTCTCTGTATCGAATGATGGCTACAATGGATCTCCAACTGGTTCTGTATCGAATGATGGCTACAATGGATCTCCTACTGTCTCTGCATCAAATGATGGCTACAATGGATCTCCAACTGTCTCTGTATCGAATGATGGCTACAATGGATCTCTAACTGTCTCTGTATCGAATGATGGCTACAATGGATCTCCAACTGTCTCTGTATCGAATGATGGCTACAATGGATCTCCAACTGTCCCAGTATCGAATGATGGCTACAATGAATCTCCAACTGTATCTGCATCAAATGATGGCTACAATGGATCTCCAACTGTCTCTGTATCGAATGATGGCTACAATGGATCTCCAACTGTCTATGCATCGAATGTTGGCTACAATGGATCTCCAACTGTCTATGCATCGAATGATGGCTACAATGGATCTCCAACTGTCTATGCATCAAATGTTGGCTACAATGGATCTCCAACTGTCTCTGTATCGAATGATGCCTACAATGGATCTCCAACTGTCTTTGTATCGAATGATGGCTACAATGGATCTCCAACTGTCTCTGTATCGAATGATGGCTACAATGGATCTCCAACTGTCTATGCATCGAATCATGGCTACAATGGATCTCCAACTGTCTCTGTATCGAATGCTGGCTACAATTGATCTCTAACTGTCTCTGGATCGAATATTGGCTACAATGGATCTTTAACTTTCTCTGCATCGAATGTTGGCTACAATGGATCTCCAACTGTCTCTGCATCGAATGATGGCTACAATGGATCTCCAACTGTCTATGCATCGAATGTTGGCTACAATGGATCTCCAATTGTCTCTGTATCGAATGATAGCTACAATGGATCTCCAACTGTCTCTGTATCGAATGATGGCTACAATGGATCGCCAACTGTCTCTGTATCGAATGATGGCTACAATGGATCTCCAACTGTCTATGCATCGAATATTGGCTTCAATGGATCTCCAACTGTCTATGCATCGAATGTTGGCTACACTTGATCTCCAACTGGCTCTGTATCGAATGATGGCTACAATGGATCTCTAACTGTCTCTGTATCGAATGATGGCTACAATGGATCTCCAACTGTCTCTGTACCGAATGATGGCTACAATGGATCTCCAACTGTCTCTGCATCAAATGATGGCTACAATGGATCTCCAACTGTCTCTGTATTGAATGATGGCTACAATGGATCTCCAACTGTCTCTGTGTCGAATGATGGCTACAATGGATCTCCAACTGTCCCAGTATCGAATGATGGCTACAATGGATCTCCAACTGTCTCTGCATCGAATTTTGGCTACAATGGATCTCCAACTGTCCCAGTATCGAATGATGGCTACAATGAATCTCCAACTGTATCTGCATCAAATGATGGCTACAATGGATCTCCAACTGTCTCTGTATCGAATGATGGCTACAATGGATCTCCAACTGTCTATGCATAAAATGTTTGCAACAATGGATCTTCAACTGTCTCTGTATCGAATGTTGGCTACAATGGATCTCCAACTGGTTCTGTATCGAATGATGGCTACAATGGATCTCCTACTGTCTCTGCATCAAATGATGGCTACAATGGATCTCCAACTGTCTCTGTATCGAATGATGGCTACAATGGATCTCCAACTGTCTTTGCATCGAATGATGGCTACAATGGATCTCCAACTGTCTTTTCATCGAATGATGGCTACAATGGATCTCCAACTGTCTATGCATCGAATGATGGCTACAATGGATCTCCAACTGTCTTTGCATCGAATGATGGCTACAATGGATCTCCAACTGTCTATGCATCGAATGTTGGCTACAATGGATCTCCAACTGTCTCTGTATCGAATGATGGCTACAATGGATCTCCAACTGTCTCTGTATCGAATGATGGCTACAATGGATCTCCAACTGTCTCTGTATCGAATGATGGCTACACTTGATCTAAAACTGTCTCTGTATCGAATGATGGCTACAATGGATCTCCAACTGTCTCTGCATCAAATGATGGCTACAATGGATCTCCAACTGTCTCTGTGTCGAATGATGGCTACAATGGATCCCCGTCTATGCATCGAATGTTGGCTACAATGGATCTTCAACTGTCTATGCATCAAATGTTGGCTACAATGGATCTCCAACTGTCTCTGTATCGAATGATGGCTACAATGGATCTCCAACTGTCTCTTTATCGAATGATGGCTACAATGGATCTCCAACTGTCTCTGTATCGAATGATGGCTATAATGGATCTCCAACTGTCTCTGTATCGAATGATGGCTACAATGGATCTCCAACTGTCCCAGTATCGAATGATGGCTACAATGAATCTCCAACTGTATCTGCATCAAATGATGGCTACAATGGATCTCCAACTGTCTCTGTATCGAATGATGGCTACAATGGATCTCCAACTGTCTATGCATCGAATGTTGGCTACAATGGATCTCCAACTGTCTATGCATCGAGTGATGGCTACAATGGATCTCCAACTGTCTATGCATCAAATGTTGGCTACAATGGATCTCCAACTGTCTCTGTATTGAATGATGCCTACAATGGATCTCCAACTGTCTTTGTATCGAATGATGGCTACAATGGATCTCCAACTGTCTCTGTATCGAATGATGGCTACAATGGATCTCCAACTGTCTATGCATCGAATCATGGCTACAATGGATCTCCAACTATCTCTGTATCGAATGCTGGCTACAATTGATCTCTAACTGTCTCTGGATCGAATATTGGCTACAATGGATCTTTAACTTTCTCTGCATCGAATGTTGGCTACAATGGATCTCCAACTGTCTCTGCATCGAATGATGGCTACAATGGATCTCCAACTGTCTATGCATCGAATGTTGGCTACAATGGATCTCCAACTGTCTCTGTATCGAATGATAGCTACAATGGATCTCCAACTGTCTCTGTATCGAATGATGGCTACAATGGATCGCCAACTGTCTCTGTATCGAATGATGGCTACAATGGATCTCCAACTGTTTATGCATCGAATATTGGCTACAATGGATCTCCAACTGTCTATGCATCGAATGTTGGCTACACTTGATCTCCAACTGGCTCTGTATCGAATGATGGCTACAATGGATCTCTAACTGTCTCTGTATCGAATGATGGCTACAATGGATCTCCAACTGTCTCTGTATCGAATGATGGCTACAATGGATCTCCAACTGTCTCTGCATCAAATGATGGCTACAATGGATCTCCAACTGTCTCTGTATTGAATGATGGCTACAATGGATCTCCAACTGTCTATGCATCGAATGTTGGCTACAATGGATCTCCAACTGTCTCTGTATCGAATGATGGCTACAATGGATCTCCAACTGTCTCTGTATCGAATGATGGCTACAATGGATCTCCAACTGTCTCTGCATCAAATGATGGCTACAATGGATCTCCAACTGTCTCTATATCGAATGATGGCTACAATGGATCTCCAACTGTCTATGCATCGAATGTTGGCTACAATGGATCTCCAACTGTCTCTGTATCGAATGATGGCTACAATGGATCTCCAACTGTCTCTGTATCGAATGATGGCTACAATGGATCTCCAACTGTCTCTGCATCGAATGATGGCTACAATGGATCTCCAACTGTCTCTGTATCGAATGATGGCTACTATGGATCTCCAACTGTCTATGCATCGAATGATGGCTACAGTGGATCTCCAGCTGTCTCTGTATCGAATGCTGGCTACAATTGATCTCTAACTGTCTCTGTATCGAATGTTGGCTACAATGGATCTTTAACTTTCTCTGCATCGAATGTTGGCTACAATGGATCTCCAACTGTCTATGCATCGAATGATGGCTACAATGGATCTCCAACTGTCTATGCATCGAATCTTGGCTACAATGTATCTCCAACTGTCTCTGTATCGAATGATGGCTACAATGGATCTCCAACTGTCTATGCATCGAATGTTGGCTACAATGGATCTCCAACTGTCTCTGTATCGAATGATGGCTACAATGGATCTCCAACTGTCTCTGTATCGAATGATGGCTACAATGGATCTCCAACTGGCTATGCATCGAATGATGGCTACAATGGATCTCCAATATCTCTGCATCGAATGTTTGCTACAATGGATCTCCAACTGTCTCTGTATCGAATGATGGCTACAATGGATCTCCAACTGTCTCTGTGTCGAATGATGGCTACAATGGATCTCCAACTGTCCCAGTATCGAATGATGGCTACAATGGATCTCCAACTGTCTCTGCATCGAATGTTGGCTACAATGGATCTCCAACTGTCTCTGTATCGAATGTTGGCTACAATGGATCTCCAACTGTCTCTGCATTGAATGTTTGCTACAATGGATCTCCAACTGTCTATGCATCGAATGATGGCTACAATGGATCTCCAACTGTTTATGCATCGAATGTTGGCTACAATTGATCTCCAACTGTCTCTGTATCGAATGATGGCTACAATGGATCTCCAACTATCTATGCATCGAATGTTGGCTACAATGGATCTCCAACTGTCTCTAGCCTTGATAGTGTGATGATGTTCGTCTATCACATGTGGTGAAGACCACTCTCTTTTTTCAGCCGTGTGGACAACTTTTTCTTTTTACTCTATCCGTTGAAATGGTTCACTTGCGCGCTGAGTGGGATTAAAGTGTAGAATGTTTGTGCAATTTATAATCCTCGCTCTTTCGTCCTTAGCTACATTTGGCCGGTGTCAAAACATTATCAAGACGACTGTAGATAGTACAAGGTCCAGATTTCTCCCTCAGGGTCTACTCCCGAAGCCTTTCCCGTAAACATATATCCTCAAGTCAGCGTAGGGAGGGCGGGAAGGGGCAGGTGGCTGTGACATCCAATAGGTATAAAATGTATGATGATCTGGACTAAATATCTATGTTCGTATAAATGGTTAATGGCACAGGGAACTGTAAGTACCAAATAATGTTCCAGATATTCACAAAGTGTTGTTACAGAGTGAAAGTCAAAGCCACCCACATAGTGACAGACGCACTATGATTCATTCGGATTGCCTGCCTAAAACCCACAGGAGGCAGGGGAGGTAGTCCATATTGTGATGATGCGCTCGAACAAAAGTTACAGGTCCCACACAATTGTAACAATGGCAATAATAAATGAAAACTAATCTATCTTTCCTGGAAATCCATTGACGCCATCTTGACTATGAATTGGCAAACGATACAAGGATGGTTAGTGTCACAGACAAGGTAACCAGCATTACAGAAGACGGTTATCAAATCTACACAATCGATATGTTCATATAATGGAAGTAGGCCCACAGGAAAAAAAAACGCTCCCACGTTGGAATTACAAACGAGCCGACTGGGACAGATTTGCAACCCTGACAGGTTGGGCTGTGTGAAACCATCAACACACGAAACAACAAAATGAAGCCCATAGTGGAAAGCCTAAGCAAGGCAATAATGCAAGCCGCCACTGAAACCATCCCAAAAGGAGCTAGGAAAAACTATAAGCCCTATTGGAATGATGAGTTGCAGAAACCGGAAGATGCAGTAACAAATGCTAGGAACATGGCAGAGCAAGAACAATCTATGGAGGCAAACATCGCCCTCAAAGCCACCACGGCGAAATACAAATACACTCTCAAGCAAACAGCAAGAGAGAGCTGGAAAAACAAAACGGAAAGCCTAAACCTGGACAAAGAAGGGAACAAGCTATGGAAGCTAGTCAGAGCCATGAATGACGAAACCTCTTCAAACAAACAAATTACCATCAAGCAGGGCGAAAACTTGCTCACTGGTAAAAAAGCTGCAAACGCGTTTGTCGATCACTATGCCAGAGCAAACCACATCGAGGTCCCTGCAGATAGGCATACAGACATTAGTGAAGAGCAAAAGGGGCACGACAACATCAATACGGCACCTGAAGAGCATTTGATGGCCAAATTAACAATGAGCGAAATGGAAGAGGCCATGAGAACATTAAAGAAAAGGAAATCTCCCGGAAAAGATGGGATAACAAACGAAATGCTGATGGGGCTGGGCCAAACAGCGAAGAGGAAACTGCTATCGGTCCTGAACCAAAGCTGGAAAAGGGGAATTGTACCCCAGGCATGGAAAGACGCAGTACTTGTACCAGTACCAAAAAAAAGGAAAGGACAAAACAGATCCAAATAGATACAGACCTATCAGCCTACTGAGCTGTGTCGGCAAACTGATGGAACGTATGATAAACACCAGACTGATGTGGCATCGGGAAGAAAAACGAATACTAATTCCACAGCAAGCCGGCTTTAGACAGCACAGATCCACTGAGGACCAGGTCATCCTCATAGCCCAGGAAATAGAAAATGCCTACCAGGCACAGAAACACACAGTAGCTGTTTTGGTGGACCTGGAAAAGGCATTTGACAAAGTCTGGAAAGATGGACTTAGAGTCAAGCTAAGAAGAAGTGATGTTTGTGGGAAAAGGTACAAGTGGATCAACCACTACCTCAAAAACAGAACGGCCAGAGTCCAAGTACAAGGGCAGATGAGCAAAAAGGTGACACTCGAGCAGGGAGTACCCCAAGGGGGAGTATTGTCACCCACACTCTTCCTGGTGTATATAAACGACATTACAGAGAATATACCAAGAAGAGTCCATAGCTCAATGTTTGGAGACGATCTGGCTATGTGGACCTCTGAAAAGAATCTCACCATAGCAAGAAATCGAATGCAGCAGGCCCTAACATCGCTGGAAGAGTGGGCGAACTCATGGCTGGTCAAAATAAATGAGGAGAAAACCACATGCACAATATTCTCGCTTCCAATCAAACCCCAAAATACCAAATTAAGTTTAAATGGCAAATTCCTGCAGCAAAACGACAATCCAAACTATCTGGGAGTCACATTTGATTGGCGCATGACATGGAAAAGTCAGATCGAGAGAAACCGAATGAGAGTCAGAGAAAGAATGGCAATCATGAGGAAACTTGCTGGCACAAGCTGGGGAGCAGACGAAAGCATACTAAAGAAACTGTACACTGGAAGAGTGAGACCAGTTCTCGAGTATGGCATTGCGGCATGGACAACAGCAGCAAAGGCGAACTTCGATAAAGTTAGCAGACTTCAAAATCAAGCCATGAGAGTTATAACAGGAGGCATGAAGTCAACGCCAATTGTAGAACTTTAAAAGATTACAAAACTGCAATCCATGACCGATAGAAGAGACTGCAGAGCCCAGCTGCAGTCAGAGAAACTCCGAAGACTGACTGACCATCCAATGCACCAGAGACTAAACAATTTGGGAAATGGGAAACTAAAGCGGAGAAACTTTGCAGAAATAGCCAAAGGAAAGATGCACGAAGATCCCATAAACGCACTAACAACACCAAAGCCCATCACTACTGTTCGAAAACCTACCTGGAGGCAGGATATATTTCCAGAGGTGGTAGAAAATATACCAGGTATTGGAAACAAAAACTGCCAGACTGAAAAAGAAAGGAGAGATACTACCCTAAGCTTTATATCGAAAAACTACCCAAGCGTGGACTGGACCCATGCATACACCGACGGTTCTGTAACAAACACTACACAGAACGGAGGGGCAGGAACATTCCTGAACCTACCAAATGGCAGAAAAATAACACTGTCATTCGCCACTGGTAAGTACACAAGCAATTTCAGAGCTTAGGCAGAGGCACTGAGGGCGGCAGTGGAAGAAATGGTGACACACAAAGAAAATGAAAGCCATATAGTCCTGCTTACAGATGCTCTCGCCGTAGTCACAGCGCTAAAAATGACTTAAGAGCAGCACTCTGCAAACTGTGCCAGCAGTCCGCACCAAAAAGGGTAGCGGTACAGTGGGTCCCATCACACTGCAACATCCAAGGCAACGAGGAGGCAGACAGACTGGTAAAAGAAGGTGCAAGACGTGCGAAGAGTCAAAACGGCTTATCAAAGCCAGATACATGACCAAATGGGAAACCGAACATACTGCTTACACCAAAAACGATGCCTATTACCAGTTGAACAGAAGCGAGCAGGTCGTTGTCTTCAGACTTCGCACTGGCCACAATAGACTGAGGTACCACCTATTCAACAAATTGAAGATAGGTCGTACCGACGAATGCCCGTGCGGTACCGGTAAAATGACCGCTGAACATCTTCTGCAGAACTGCCCGACATACGAGGATCAGAGAGAGCAGATGTGGCCATCACCAGTGGAACTGTAAGACAAGCTCTATGGCAGTGTCGACAGCCTCAGGATGACCGCCGCTTTTTTCGAAAAAATAATGGTTACTGTCTGACTGCGTACGAAGAAGAAGAAGAAGAAGATATGTTCATATCAAATATTACAGGGAGATAAAGGCAATTGCATTAATCGGGCTTGCCTCTAGATGATGAAGTACACAACAACAGGTAATAACACGCTTCCAGCCATCCTACACACCAGTAACATGTGTCCAAGTGCTCTATTTGAAAGTTGAATCATCTCGTGTACAACTCAAGACAAACAAACAAAAATTGATTTTCAACCGCCATTTGTGGAGTACACAAAAACGTACTTTATGACACACTTCGACAGACTGTTGTCAGTCCATCTCTTGAAACCATCCTCCCACTTATTGCGATGTTTCTATCTTGCCCGTTATCCGTTAACCTTCCACTCCAGTATTGTTTTCAACAGTGTGTCGTGTCTCTGTATATGGAAAAAATATGTTTGCCTAATTTGTATCTCCTTCAGTATTTCTCTTCACTTTCCAAATCTGTTTCTGACCTCCCTATTTGTTGACTTTTCCTTCCTTGAGATGCGGCACATCCTTATGTACATCCACATTTCAAAGACTTCCCCCAACTGATTGTCTATGTTTCCGGACCATAGAGCAAAGACGAATGTGTACATAGTCCATGTTTCCGGACCATAGAGCAGAGACGAATGTGGCCATAGTCCATGTTTCCGGACCATAGAGCAAAGATGAATGTGTACATAGTCCATGTTTCCGGACCATAGAGCAAAGATGAATGTGTACATAGTCCATGTTTCCGGATCATAGAGCAAAGACGAATGTGTACATAGTCCATGTTTCCGGATCATAGAGCAAAGACGAATGTGTACATGGTCTATGTTTCCGGATCATAGAGCAAAGACGAATGTGTACATAGTCCATGTTTCCGGATCATAGAGCAAAGACGAATGTATTTAGCTCCTGACGTCCTCGTTTTCAGTTTATTTATTGATTTTCTGGATGAGTAATTTTTAATGTTGCTAAATTTGTTTTAGCCATTCAAATTCTCTAATTCACCGCCAGCTCACATCTACCATCATATGTTACGATCTGTCTAAGTTACAAGACACTATTTACCTGTTCCGGCATCTCTCCGTTGACTGTGATGTTCACTGTAAGCTTCACATTTGTTTCGCTTATTATCATTGTTTTGTTTTCCGAAAATGAATGTCCAAACCATAACGTCTGCTTCTGTTGACTGCCTCTACCAGTTCACGCATCACCAGCTCGCTATCAGTCAACAGTACAGTATCACCAGCATTACATTTAATCTTAAACTATTCTGTCACTTATATTTAGTCCTGGCATCCCAACAATCTGTCTAAAAACTGCCTCTGTGCAGATATTAAATATGTAATATTCCATCCCAAATCCCAAAGACAACACCAATCTCATGAAAAGGAGAGATCAAGGCACCATTTTCCGTAAACGCACTCAGCACATACAAGATAACAGTTACTTTAACAGAACCCAACCAGAACATACTCCAGAGTGATGGCTGTGCAAACATCCCTATGAAACTGTTCAGCACCAAGCTATTTTCGAATGTCGGTGTTAGGAAAGAGTTTCTTCCTCGGAGATCAGACAAATGGAACACTTTGTACGAAACTAAACAACAGTTCACAAGCACTTGCAGATACCCCTACATGACATTGGGCTAAAGGGCAGGAGCCCGCAGGCCACTGAATCAATAATCAACCAGCCAACCCACCACTCAAGCAACCTACCAACCAACCATTACTGTTAATATCATCATAAATATTATTAGATTTCTTGTTGAATTCACAATTATTCCGTGTATAATCTTCGACTCAGGTGTTATTCTCTTTTGAACCTCAGGTATGGTGCTACGCCAGCAAACCTATCACGACTGCATTACGAACCCATGTGATCCTGAAGACCTCGGGTGTGTGAAAGCTTGTGCTCAACTCAGATTGAAATTTTTTTGCTGTCTGGGCTAACAGAATTGATCCTTCCTTTTCCGGCCATGAGTCAGCACAGAAAGGACCTATCTTCAACAAGCGACAGCAGCAGGAAATATGTACTGGGGAGAATATTGAGAATTATGGGATATCAAACAAAACTAAAGAAAACATAGTTACACATAACTCCAGAGAGAATATTTATTGGAAAACATAAGAACGGACATTATTTTAAGCAAAACAATACATAGAAATAGTGTACTGGGAGTTATTCAATCAAACACAAAATCACAATTCTATTTTTCCTTTTCTTAAACAATTTTGAACGTGTTTGTTGATCTGTGTTGGTATGGTTGTGTAAATGTTGTTGTGTCAATGTTGTTGTGTCAATGTTGTGTAAATGTGTAGTTTTGCTGTTGGTTATGTTATGTAAAGGATGTCGTTGTATAGTTGTTTTGTTGTCTAAATGTAGTTATTTTGTATTGGTTACCTTGTTTAGATGTTGTAGTGTTAAAGTTGTTTTGTACTGTTTCTATTGCATAAACGTTGCGGTGTGGATAATTCAACCAAAAGGCATGATAGGACGTCAAGCCAGCATTTACCAGTAATTCACTGCGGACACTTGTTTGTCATAAAGCGACAAGATCGCAGCTGGTCTTTGACTAAATGGACGCACACCACGATAAAAACCATGGCCGCCTAAACCAAACTGGCAGACGATCTCGAAACTAGTGGAACACAGGACACACCTGGCATGTGGTAAATGTTCTTGTACCTATAAATCCACTCCCACAACATGGGTCTAATGATCACATCCACTAAATGGCTAGAACAGGAAGGCGCTCAACTGGTAGTTTTGTTTTCGAAACTCACCTGTGTGACCAGGTGCTCCAATGACCACCAAAACTTACCTGTTTGAGCAGGTACTCCAATGACCATCAAAACTCACCTGTGTGAGCAGGTGCTCCAATGACCACCAAAATCATAGTCTGAGTACAAGCTCCAATGACCACCCAACCTCACCTGTGTGAGTACGTGCTCCAATGACCACCAAACGCACCTGTGTGAGTACGTGCTCCAATGAAACCGATTCTAGAAATTAAAGTATCTTCACATACAGAGACGAGTGGTTCTAGATTTAACAGTTAAAGTTTCTTTATGCACATATGAGACCGGTTCCCTGAACATAATGGTCAGTGTGTCTTCACGTATATATGAGACTGGTTCCCTGAACATAATGGTCAGTGTGTCTTCACGCACATAGAAGACCAGTTACCTGAACAAAATAACCATGTTCCCAATTGTCCTTACACGCGCAGGAATGGCTGCAGCGAGACGACTGGTGCTTTTTTGTGTTTGCCTTCCCAAATAAACGTCTGGCCAATCTGTGGTACGTTAGTGAACCAGAGTTGAAACAGCATGACTTCCTTCCACCAAGCGATGGAGTCCAACTCTTCTCCTTGGACATCAGATACTTGCCTCAAATGGAGAAAAACACTTTCAACTGGATGGAACTGGCAGATATCAAAAGCAAGTCCTACCTTCAGTCAGAGTTCATCGACAAAGCATCCATCCTTCTGGATTCCAAGTGAATCAATCATGGTGCAGTCTTTGTCAAGGTTCCATTGTTAGCGACAAGCTGAACCGCATGTATGACACATGTATTCCTTACAAGACTTTGACCAACTTTGCTCTCCACTTGTATGACAACGATGATCAGTTTTGGTCAATCTACAACGGCCAGGACTACCGCCCCCTGAGTGAAGCGAGGCACCAACTATGTAACATCCCATCGTTGCTGTTTACAGTGGATCCCACGTCCTCAAACCATTTTTCCTGGGCAGCAACTGCTGCGTCATCAGCATAGATGAATTTCCTTGTCTGTATCCATGTGTAGCTCATTAGTACATAAGTCGTATAGCATGGGTGCTAGGACACTTCCTTGTGCCAGGTCGTTGTTTTGGTTTCGCCATCTGATGTCTTTTTTTGCCCAGTGTTACATAGGAGGCATTTGATGATATTAGTCAGACGCCATCTATGCTGATAACACAGCAGTTGCTGCCCAGGGAAAAGGCTTTGAGGTAGTGGAAAGCAAAGTTCTCTCAATGCCCTTGCAGAATACTACCACAAGAGTCATTTTAGGCCAATTCCCAGTAAAACAGAGAGGCAAAAAGAAAATCTCAGATTAGGTGGCAAGAGCAGGAGCTTGAACACTGCACGGCTCCCACATTTCTAGGTGTGAAGTTAGACCACACATTGTCTTACATAACGCACTGCCAACACACAAAGCGTAAGATACATGCAAGAAATAATATCATCAGAAAACTGACCGGCACAACATAGAGGGCACAGCCATCAGTCCTTCGGACATCTACACTTGCCTTGTGTTTCTCAGTAGCTGAATACGCTGCGCCACTCTGGAAAAACTGCTCATGCGAAACCAGTTGATACAGCAATAAATGAGGCTGGTCGGATAGTATCAGGGTGCCTAAATCCCATCCCCATTGATAAAATATACCCCAAAATTAGCAAAGCACCCCCCCCCCCCCCCCCCCCCGAGATCCAAAGAAGCGTCGCAGCAGAAATCGAACGAGAAAAACGAGAGCACGCACGACCCAGGGCACCCAATGTTTGGACATCAGGAACAAAATACAAGACTCAAATCCAGACATAGCTATCGAAAAACAACAAACCCCATACATACAAACCCTGAAAGTTGCCGTATCGAGAGGTGACCAGAATTTGTCCAGGCCCCAGAGATGGAACTTCGGGAGGAACCTGCTCCTGGACATCATCTACCTTACACAACATGGAAATTGCTGAACAGACTCCTTGCTGGTATAACACGATGCCAGAAGAATATGAAGGGATGGGGATACACAGATGATGACACGTGTGTTTGCCGCGCAATACAGGACCCAGACCACCTGATGACCTGCCCCAACCTCCAGGAGGCATGCAATAGGCGCGACATGCTGGATGCAAATGACAAGGCAATCCATGTCGCTGAATACCGGATGCAAGATATATAACGTGGTGCTCGGACATGAAAAGTAAGTAAGTACAGTGGATCCTCGTATAGCCTAACTGATGGTCAAATGTATGTGGAAGATGTGCGTGATGTCATCACCCGTGAGCACACAGAATAATTTACATAATGTTGCAATGGGTTGTGATAGTTTTGTTTTAAATCTGGGATGGGCAGTTGTTTATAAATAATTCTGCCTCAGTAATCCGGTGTACCTAGCTGGTCTATCCAGAGATAACTGGCATCAATCATATGGATTGGTTGAATGCTTGACTCAGAGTAAGGTTTTCTTTGTTTATAATGTAAGATTTTCTTGCTGCTTGAACGAACGTAGATATGTCTTTGCCTACATGTATTATATGGATGAGAGTACTGTTGTTATAAGTAGTAGGAAACCATGTTCATGACAGGCAATGATGTTACCTGCTATTACCTTTTTATTACCTTTAATATTTAAAAATTGAAGAAAAAAATTAAAATATGGGAACATGTATAAAATAAATAAATAAAAGAGGTTCCTATCAAATATGGAACAAAAAACTAATATACCCTTTTCCAAAAATGGTCCAAGGAAAACAATTGTACATACTTATCCTCCGAAGCCCGACAGGTTACACCAAGGAAAAGAAGAAACAGGAAAATAACAAAAAGCTATAAGTTGGTGGACAACCATGTTTACCCTTATAGTTGTAGATCCACTAGAGCGTCATTTAAAGTGTCCGGTATTGAGTACTGCATGTCCAGGTCAAGTAAATGTCTTTATTAATGTGGTATCATGTATGACGCCTTTGAATGAAGTTCGACGCCGATGTGAATGATGTCCTAGAGAGGCTGTCACTGTAATTCATTGATTCTAGAAATTCATCCTTTTGTTTGAGAGAAAATTGTTGAGGTCGCTGTGATCGAGAGCAAATCGATGAACAAAGTCGGTGGCCGATTGAATCCCTAACCTGAGTTACATTACGGAAAACTACCCAAGCATGGACTGGACCCATGCATACACCGACGGTTCCGTAACAAATATAACACAGTACGGAGGGTCAGGAGCATTCCTGAGCCTACCAAATGGCAGAAAAATAACACTGTCATTCGCTACTGGAAAATACACAAGCAATTTCAGAGCGGAGGCAGAGGCACTGAGGGTGGCAGTGGAAGAAATGGTGACAGGTAAAAGGAATGAAAGCCACATAGTCCTGCTTACAGATGCACTGGCCGTAGTCACGGCACTGAAAAGCCAGAAAAATACTTAACTTAATGATTTAAGAGCAGTACTCTGTCAACTATGCCAGCAGGCCGCACCAAAAAGAGTAGTGGTGCAGTGGGCCCCATCTCACTGCAACATCCAAGGCAACGAGGAGGCAGACAGACTGGCAAAAGAAGGTGCAAAACTACCACAACCTGATACTAGTATGACATACGAAGAGTCAAAACGGCTTATTAGAGCTAGATACATGACCAAATGGAAAACCGAACAAACTGGCTACACCAAAAACGATGCCTATTACCAGTTGAACAGAAGAGAGCAGGTCGTGGTCTTCAGACCTCGCACTGGCCACAATAGACTCAGGTACCACCTATTCAACAAATTGAAGATAGGTGGCACCTGCGAATGCCCGTGTGGTACCGGGAAAATGACCGCTGAGCATTTGCTGCAAAACTGCCCGACATACGAGGATCAGAGAGAGCAGATGTGGCCATCACCAGTGGCAACACAAGACAAGCTCTATGGCAGTGTCGACAGCCTCAGGATGACGTCTGCTTTTATTCGAAAAAATAACGGTTACTGTCTGACTGCGTACGACGAAGAAGACGAAGAAGAAGAAGAAGAAGAAGAAGAAGAATCCCTAACGTTTCCAGCGACCCCTGATCTCAAGCGTGGTGGGACAAGTGCCTGCATCCTGAGTTACCTCCAGTCGACTTGACTTACGTCTTGCCACGGATCCAAGGTAGCTCAGGACCAGAGGGTGAGGTTGATGACCATCGCAGTTTATTAGTCTCTGTAATCCAAATACAGCACATGTTACATCATCAAGACAAAACCGCCTGGTAATGTCACCAGCATTGCTTACGATCACCAACTAACATCTGCTTCAAGTAGAATCGATTAATTGCAGTCATATTTTATTGTCTAACAAAAACCATGCTATTAGAGATGTGAGCTCTCAAGGACTCAAACAATAGCATTTAGCCAAACAAGGTGTACTCGCACATACGCACGGGCACACAAGCAGTTCTGTTTAACATTCGCAAAGCTAGCTCACACACGCAACATATATTTCGTGTAGGAAACATTTCAGCACATATCCACGAACTGCAATATGTTGCTCAGCGACAGAGAACGTACTAAGCTTGAACATGTCATGGATGTGTGCACAATCAACCGACTGCTCCCTGTTTTCTACTGTGAAAATCTGGCTAATTATTCCTTCTATGGTTGAACACTTTTACGCGTGACAGAGGCCGCATTCTTGTTGTTGTTGTTGTTGTTGTTGTTCTTCTTCTTCTTCTTCTTCTTCTTCTTCTTCTTGTTCTTCTTCTTCTTCCCCGTGTGCGCCAATGTTGCTGCTCGCTCTCAAATAATCACATCTATTTCTCTCGTAAACTTGGCTCCGTCTTGGACTTCTCTCCCTACCGGACAGTTTATTGTCTGAAAATTGGGATGGGAAGTGATATGTTGTCCGTCTGCTCCTCTCGTGTAGCCAGCAGACCTGTTGCATCAGGTCCAGTGACCAATACATTTACCAAGATACTATTCCGTCTCCAAATGGTGGCTTTGGAAACAGGCTGCAACCAAGCAGCCTGACTAAAGAGAGTAGGTTATTGGAGACGAAATGCGAACTTCCTCTCAAAAATGCCGTGCTGACATTGAGTGTGTTGGGCCGAAATGTGCAGATATCCCAGCTTTGCTAAAAACTACATCCTCAAATACTTCCTTTTCATGACGAACACGAAAGAAGAAGAAGAAGAAGAAGAAGAAGAAGAAGAAGAAGAAGAAAAAGACGAGGAAGAAGAAGAAGAAGAAGAAGACGAGGAAGAAGAAGAAGAAGAAGAAGAAGAAGAAGAAGAAGAAGTAGAAGAAGAAAAGATTACTTGTCAGTCTGCAGCGCTTCCGCTCTATGAGATTCTGGGTGTTCTCTGAGTTGTTTATATTTGAAGCTGGGTGTTTATCATTGTTTTCATTCCTTCGAATGTAGCTTTCTTCAGTTTGAGTTTTAACTTAACTTAACGTTTTTATACTGGTTTAGAAGACTATGCAGAGTCTATAAACAGCTAGTTTCATTTACATTTCCGTACTCTAAAATCTACGTGCATCCACCTCCACTACTTTCTGTGGCAATGCATTCCAAGCATTCACCACTCTCTGACTGAAAGAAATATTTCGTAATATCTAATCTGGAACTTTCTTTAGTTAATTTGTAGCTATGCCCTCTTGTTCTTGTAAGTGTTTGTATTTTGAAAAAAACTTGTTAATTTATCCGTTCCTTTGATTATCTTATAAACCTGTATTAAGTCCCCTCGAATTCTTTCTTTTCTAAACACTGAAGGCCGATTTTTCTGAGTGTTTCCTCATAAGTGTAATTCTGGAATCCCACTATCATCTTTGTCGAAAGCGTCATCCTTCATTGGCTGGTCTATCTACCTCTTTATTTTCATGGATCCTATAGAATGCAGGAACCCACTGAATTTTTACTCTTATGAAATTGTAGCTGGTGTTCATGAGAGAGTTGGACTGTATATCTAATTCGTTGTCTTTATGGTCTCTGAAGTTCATTATGATTCAAATGAAATATGGGATCAAGACGTTGAGCAGCGCATGAGCTGCAGCGGTCAGCGACCCATAGCTGACTGCTAGCGTCAGGGCCAGCGAACCATAGCTGCCAAGACCCTTCTACACCTCCATGCGGTGATCCTGGATAACAGGCTGCAACAGAGCAGACTGGCTAAGGAGAAGAGATCGAAGAGGGAAGGCTAACCCGGTACTAAAAAAATGTTTGCTGAAGTCGGATGTGTTGGACCAAAAGGTGCAAATATCGCAGTCAAGCTGCAAACTACGACACAACGCATTCCATTCTCTGGACTACATTCTGCTACTTAGACCCAAGTCAGTTTTTGGTAGCGGGAGATTGAGAACTAGCGAAGCCAAGCCAAGCCAATATGAAATATGTGACGATCCACTTTCCGCCTAATGAAGATTCAAAGTGCGCAGTCTATTGAAGATTTGGAGTGAGACAAGTCATATATGGCATATATTGTGTAGTAGTTTATTTAGCAGATAAATAAACTTAACAATACACACAACATAGATATAACACGCTTTGTTTTAACAGTGTCATGGCGACTGACACATGAATTTTCATCTATCGACAACTTTCTGCTGCTGCTGCATACATCTGCATGATAGAACGTCTGCGCACAGACCGGGATTACTTTGTTTCGATTGTAACTGATCTAATCGAATCTTGGCGAAGAGAAAGATGAAAAACGAAATGGACAAACTGAGTCACAGTATTTACTTGACAACAAAGAGATGTTGATCAATTATAGAGGTAACAAACATTTAACAGGAAGAATACAGAAAATATGTTAAAGAACGTGATAGCAAAGCGAAACAAAAGAAGATATATTAAAGGTATCAGACAGATGAAACGACTGTATCTAAACCTAGGATACCAGAACGCAGACACGACACATGCTTATGTAGAAGTAACAAGTCAGACAAAAACATGCCATTTGTAGAACGTAGCTTCTTACAACCACCAACCTATTTGCCTGTTATAAGTTTCTTGGCAAGTGTGCAGTACGGTAGGTTGTCATTACTTTCAGTACGTGGAGGAGCGGGGAAAAAACCATGTCTGCCAAACTGGACACGAGTGTGATTCAAACCGGGTGCTTTGGATTTGTGAAATGAACGCGTTACCCATATGCCACGCTTCCTTATTGATAAGTGAATGTCTTGGGAGGAATATTAGAAAATAAATACAAAGGAATAATACTGCAGGGCAAAACAAATGGGATGTGTTACTAGTAGTGGACGCTGAAACTCACCTTATGCAACTAAACGAATATATTCTTGGTGGTGAGTGCGATCAACAACAGTATCATTACCTACGGGTTTATTGTCACATTGCAATGGACATAGCGGGCTACCAGCAAACGAGATCGCTGACAGATTGCAAAAAACAGAAGTTTCCGAACAACAATTGGATAGATCCTGCAGCAACCACACAGTAAAATAAATTATTAAGAATAATGCTATGGAAATCTGGATGAACAGGTGGGCGACTGAAACATCGGGTCGCAGTGTATTTAGCGAAATGTCACAGCCAAAAAGTAATGATGACATAAATAAACTACATAGAAGAGATCAAAGTCTCATCTTTCAGTTACGAACAGGATACACCAGAGTCAATAGCCACTTGAATCGCATCAATCCCCAGCACCTGCCTTTGTGCAGACATTGCTCTTATCATAAAGAAACAGACACCTACTCATTGAGTGCAAGACGCTTGCAGACATGAGGAAAAGATTCAAGCACTGCCGACAATTGCCAACACACTGTAGGGAGAAGTGAAACAACTGAAGAAGACATGTACCTATATAAGAATGGCATTGGGCTGCCAAGAATTGGCTTGCTCAGTAGCTATGTGATAACAACAACAACAATTAGTGGAATGAGCTTGTATTTGAATTAATGGGAAGCTTGGAATTGCCAAAACGATCCCATATTGTATAGCATATGTCAGTTGTAACATAGAACGCATATGTGAAGGGACAAGGTGTGTGAGATGTATGGGAATATGATGAGAAATTGATATCCAGAAAGGAGAGAAATATAGACAAATTGAAGATGTTGTGAAAATTAAAAGTATGTGTGAAATATGGGAATATAGAGAGAATCTGTGAAAATTAAAAGTATGGGGGAAATATGAGGGAAAAGGGAAAATTTGTGAGGAAGAAAGATGTGTTATTTGGGAAAAATCGGAAAGATTGTGTGGGAGACGGAAATGTTTAAAACTAGAACAACAAAATCACACAACAAAAGATGCAGATCTACATAAATGGCACCAAGAGCATTGTCTGCAAGAGATCTTGAACGTGCAGAAAGGCGGCAACAACAAGTATGTCCTCGCGTGTTTCAGCTGTGCGATGTAATCTTGATACTGCAATGGCAGTATTATATTGATATTTTATTGTGTCTACCTGACTTTGTTTAAAGGCATGCTCTGTCGTCTCGTTAATATTATCGATATACTTTCTATAAAATAATATTCTATATGTATCTCTAAACTAATACACTGTACTATTATACTATATATATAATGCATCTACCGTGTGTGCTATGTGACATTAATATTAGACAAACTTTCCAAATCAAGAACCCTTTTATTTCAATGATAGTTCGTTGGGGAGAGGTGCACTCACAGCCGTCCTCCCCACTTTCCAGACCCTAATTATCTCCCAACATTTCATGGGGATCAAATGTAAAATTTACTAGAAACAAACGTGATTTTAAAACATCGGAACTCATAGAGAACTATTGGTGGACCAATGCATTAGTTTGCGGAACAATATTGGACTTTTCGAGGAATTATGTACCGGCTTATTCAAGACCATTCGTGCATCCATAGATGACTTCGTTGTGGATACATGCAGGAGTCTTCCCAGACCCATACAGGAGTTTTCACAGACCCGTGCAGGACTTTCCATCCACAGACCCATACAGGAGTTTTCACAGACCCGTGCAGGACTCTCCATCCACAGACCCATACAGGAGTTTTCACAGACCCGTGCAGAACTCTCCATCCACAGACCCATACAGGAGTCTTCACAGACCCGTGCAGGACTCTCCATCCATAGACCCATACATGAGTTTTCACAGACCCGTGCAGGACTCTCCATCCACAGACCCATACAGGAGTTTTCACAGACCCATGCAGGAGTCTTCACAGACCCATACAGGAGTCTTCACAGACCCATACAGGACTCTCCATTCACAGACCCATACAGGAGTCTTCACAGACCCATACAGGACTTTCCATCCACAGACCCATACAGGAGTCTTCACAGACCCATTCAGGACTCTCCATCCACAGACCCATACAGGAGTTTTCACAGACCCATACAGGAGTCTTCACAGACCCATACAGGAGTCTCCACAGACCCATACAGGAGTTTTCACAGACCCATACAGGAGTTTTCACAGACCCATACAGGAGTTTTCACAGACCCATACAGGAGTTTTCACTTACCCATACAGGAGTTTTCACAGACCCGTACAGGACTCTGTGTAGACCATGACTCTTTTATGACTCATATATGATTCTCATTTGACTCATAGGCTATAACCGTTTCATGGACCGGTTCTCGTACCCCAGTTTGGAAACAACCGACAGCTGTAGACTAACATGTTTTCATGTAGTCAAGTTAACCAGCAAACAAATCAGCAACTACAATAGTTATGGCTAACAAATGAATGTTGAAGTCGCAAAATGTTGATTAATAACAGTGTCATCACGTGAGGCCATTTTAGCTAACACAGAGAGAGCACGGGGGAATCAGTTCACGCACTACTTACTTCATACACGCGTTAAATTCTCGCCAGGCAGTGAGATCTTCAGATGTTGTATGTAACACCCGCATACTGCTCGCTGACTGAGTCCAGGCCGATGAGTGATTGAGGTGATTAATCCGAGATTTGCGTGGCGCTTAACTAACATATAAATATCTGGTACATGGACAATACGCGAGGAAATTCATAAAGTGATACCGGCTGCTTCATCTTCTGTTGTATTTCATTACTGGTTAGTATACATTGTGAGAAAATAATCTGCTAAGTCTCTTCCTGTTTGTATGGTGTCTGTGCAGATTGTGGGGTACTTTCTATGAATCTTGTTACAATTACGTTCTGTTTGTGCAGTTCCATGAGGAGATATATAATTAATTACCATTTTATCACGTGTGTCACTATTAGATTAATCATTAATTTTCATTTTATCGATCGTTTCACTATCAGATTACTCATAAATTATCATCTTCTCTCTTGTTTTAATCAGGAGGCATGCAGAAATAATTCCTTACTTCTTTTCATCATGGTATAAATAATTAATTGCATCCACTTGCCTGTTTTCCTTATGAGATAAATAATTAATTAGCGTCTACTCAAGTGTATTATCGTGAGATAAATATTTAAAAAATGAGTATCTCCTTACGTGCTTTAATCATGAGATAAAATAATTAATTGCCGTGTCTTATGTGTCTAGATAAGCCATTCCTTTGTATATTCACGCTGACGTCCGATGTGTCGGACTGAAAAGTGCAAATATCGTAGTCAAGTTGTAAACTACGACACAACGGATTCAGTTCTCGAGGCAAAATCCTGCTACCATCAGAGCCATTTTCAGGACTTGGTTGCCCGAGTTTGAGAATGAACGAAGAAGAAGAAGAAGAAGAGAAGTGAGATCGGACTCTCGTATTCAGGGGCAAGTATGTTTTCCTTGGAAACCGGCTTAACCACCGCTGCCTGGACACAATTCTAGCTGAAAATCTACCCAAAAGTTATCTGTACCTTTCCCCAGGTGGTTTGATGACAGCGGCTATAGATGGCGCCTAAAAGGCTGCGGGTCTACTTAGCTGTAGTGTTTGAGTCTATTGAAACCACCCTCCGAGAAACTAGTAGAGTTTTTTTAGCCACTATAAAGACGTTGTTGAGTTCCTCTTCTTTTTCGTTGGCGTTGATGCATTTTTATCAGACTAGATCCGCAGTCCTGTCGCTAGGACTACGTGTAGTCCTCTCCAGGTGGCAGTTCCACAGCTGTGTCAGCTCGACTCCCTCTAGCCATATTTGACATTGTAGGTATCTGTATGCTGGGCAGTTCTGTAGGATATGTTCAGGGGTATGGACTTCAGTTCCACATTGGCACTCACTTGTATACTATATCCCGATGTAGGTGGCACAATAGTCTCCAGTGGTCTGTTCTCAGACACATGATAGTTGTAACAGACCTCTCTGTTTGCCCTGGCCATTATTCTAACTTAGAACATTCTCACACTCATCCACATCATTCATGACTATACTCAGAAAATGACATATCACACAGCAGGTGGCATATTTATTATTTAATACTCATATCATAGAAATGCGTTGAGAAATGACATACACAATACAATACATATCATCTTAACTAAGTATTCTATTATTATATATATGTTAATATACATATTAACTAAACGGAAAGTTTAAGCATTAGCTCTTGATGGAATTCCCAACTATCTAACCCCATTTCTATTGCCTTGCATTTACATCACACACACCTCGCCTTAACTGCGTCCTCAACACACCTTATCAAATACACTTCCTCACTCAAATCCCCTCAGGCGGGCGATCTGGACATACCTCGTTCACATTTTGTCCTGCTTACAACACAACGTTCAGATTATCACTTAATACAAAACTCACACACCTACTTGAGCGATCCTGTTCTATCACTAACATCGTGCAACAGTCTTTCAATGGCTCCTCTATCTAAGTCGGTGAGCTAAACCTACTATGTAAATTCAGTCTCTCTCTCTCTCTCTCTCTCTCGCTCTCATCTTTCTATCCATCCTCCTCTCCATCCAGCCTCCTCTCCATCCAGCCTCCCGAGCTAAACTTTGTCTCGAGTTATATATCCTCAAGCAAAGTCAGAGCTTGACCAATGGATCTCAGGGAATGGCTATATTCAGTCTTATTGGAACGAAACACTTTGCACACCTGTCACTCATTCTCTCGCAGCAAGCCCTGCTGCTGATTCGTCTGTCAATCATTCTCTCCCTACTCAAATCGGAAGACCATTGGTCAGTTTCTACCTGTCCACATTACTTGCCCCAACTCTGTTCTCCTTTGTTGAGACGGTGAGTGACCTTGACACGCATTCAGGTACATTTGTTATCAGCAACCACATCACCCCTGTCCTAAACTCTCTGCTCCGGCGGGAACTGTTACATAGTGGTTTGTTGGTGTATGTGGAACTGGTGGATTGAGTCAGGTCTATTGCTCACTTCCATGACTTCCTTCCATTTTGAGTTATACTGGTTGTGTTTAATAATTGTTGTCCCCCGGTAAGACACTGTATGGATACGTTGCTCTGTCCTGCCACCTGCTTTGAATAGGAATCAGCTCTTTCGTTCCAAGTGATTCCACTGAAAGCAGTTGTTGGATTATTTGGTTTTGTTGTGCTCTGATCTGATGTCCTGCAGTACTTGTTCAGCTCTGGTGTTTTGTATTATTTCTAGTAGTGATCTGCAATTTGTAAAGAATACAATCTGAGTTGGTGGGTGTTTGTTTGATCTGATGAACATTCTCAGTGCCTGTAGGAGCGCCATAGACTAAAATATATCTTTTGAAGTTTGGCGTGCAGATCATGATTTTGGCACACATATCAGCTTCTCGGTGTGCACAAACACCTACTCCTCATGTCGAGGGAGATCAGTTTAGTGGGCTTCTCCGTTTCATATTATGCAGATTGTGAGCTAGCATTTTTGTCATCAAGTGAATCAGTAGTCTCGTGTTGATCCTTCTCTCCACGACCTTGCCCAGACGTGACAGCAGTCTCGTGTTGACCTGACCCTTCTCTCCATGACCTTGGTTAAATGTGCCAGCAGTCTCGCGTTGACCATTATCTCCATGACCTTGACCAAATGTGCCAGCAGTCTTGCGTTGATCATTCTGTCCATGACGTTGACCAGATGTGCTAGAAGTATCATGTTGTCCCTTCTCTCTATGACCTTGCCCAGATGTGCCAGCAATCTCGTGTTGAACATTCTCTCGATGACCTTGACCTGATGTGCTAGAAGTCTCGCGTTGACCTGGCCCTTCTCTCCATGACCATGACCAGATGTGCCAGCAGTTTCGTGTGGATCATTCTCTCTATGACCTTGACCAGATATGCCAGCAGTCCCGCGTTGACCATTTTCTCTATGACCTTGACCATATGTGCCAGCAGTATCGTGTGGATCATTCTCTATATGACCTTGACCAGATGTGCTAGCAGTTTCGTGTGGATCATTCTCTCTATGACCTTGACCAGATGTGCCAGCAGGTTCGTGTGGATCATTCTCTCTATGACCTTGACCAGATGTGCCAGCAGGTTCGTGTGGATCATTCTCTCTATGACCTTGACCAGATGTGCCAGCAGGTTCGTGTGGATCATTCTCTCTATGACCTTGACCAGATGTGCCAGCAGGTTCGTGTGGATCATTCTCTCTATGACCTTGACCAGATGTGCAAGCAGTTTCGTGTGGATCATTCTCTCTATGACCTTGACCATATGTGCCAGCAGTATCGTGTGGATCATTCTCTATATGACCTTGCCCTGATGTGCTAGAAATCTCGTGTTGGCCTGGCCCTTCTCTCTATGACCTTGACCAGATGTGCTAGCAGTTTCGTGGGGATCATTCTCTCTATGACCTTGACCAGATGTGCCAGCAGTTTCGTGGGGATCATTCTCTCTATGACCTTGACCAGAGAGTCCAGTAAGCTAGTTATTCGGTATTTTCATTTTCTGGTTTTCTTCTGCAGTTACTGTCTAATGTGGTTATTGCCTCTCATTTTATGTCTGGGAATTTTCCTGTATTCCATAGATGGTTAAACATTACTAGGATCTTGCGTCTGATTGTGGGTCCAAGACGCTTGGCCATGTTGTTTATGGTGTCATTATTTCTTGTTCCTTCTTGGTCTTTATTTTCCTTATGTATGTATTTAGTTCATTCATTGTGATTTGTGACTTTATGTATGGGTCTGTGTTTTGGTGCCTCAGCTTATTTGAATATATGTTTGGTGAGAGGTAAAAGGAATGAAAGCCATATAGTCCTGCTTACAGATGCCCTGGCCGTAGTCACAGCACTAAACTATGCCAGCAGTCCGCACCAAAAAGGGTAGGGGTGCAGTGGGTTCCATCCAACTGCAACATCCAAGGCAACGAGGAGGCAGACAGACTGGCAAAAAGAAGGTGCAAAACTACAACAACCAGATACTAGTATGACATACGAAGAGTCAAAACGGCTTATTAGAGCTAGATACATGACCAAATGGGAAACCGAACATACTGGCTACACAAAAAACGATGCCTATTACCAGTTGAACAGAAGAGAGCAGGTCTTGGTCTTCAGACTTCGCACTGGCCACAATAGACTGAGGTACCACCTATTCAACAAATTGAAGATAGGTGGCACTGACGAATGCTCGTGTGGTACCGGGAAAATGACCCCTGAGCATGTGCTGCAAAACTGCCCGACATACGAGGATCAGAGAAAGCAGATGTGGCCATCACCAGTGGAAACACTAGACAAGCCCTATGGCAGTGTCGACAGCCTCATGATGACCACTGCTTTTTTTGAAAAAAATAATGGTTGATGTCTGACTGCGTACGATGAAGAAGAAGAAGAAGAATATACGTTTGGACTGCCAGACTTCGTGCTTGTGAGGGACAGAGCGCTCCTACATGTGAGGTGATATATGACCGAGAGAGAGCGCTTCTAAATGTGAAGGAACACATGAGCGAGAAAGAGCGCTTCTACGTGTGAAGGAACATTTGAGCGAGAGAGAGAGTCCTCCTACATGGGAGGTGACCTATGAGAGAGAGAGAGAGAGAGAGAGAGAGGGCTTCAACATTGGAGGTGACATATGAGCGAGGAGAGAGCGGTTCTACATCGGAGGTGGCATATGAGCGAGAGAGAGAGAGCGCTTCTACGTGGAGGGGGCGGGGCGGGCGGGAGAGGGGGGGGGGGATTCATATTAGCGAAGAGAGAACACGAAAGACAAGATTGTGTTAACGTTTCATACAATCACGTGAGATTTACTCATTAACTCCACCTTCCCGCTGTTGGGAAAACTTGACGGTTGAGCTGAGAGCGGTACTTAACATTAATGTGCTACAGGGGCTTATGAGCTATGTCTATTAATGTGTATGTGTGCGTGTGTTTAAATGTGCCGTGTGTGTGTGTATCTGTATCTGTGTGTGTGTGAATGTGTGCGTGTGTTTAAATGTGCCGTGTGTGTGTATATGTATCTCTGTGTGTGTGTATGTGTGCGTGTGTTTAAATGTGCCGTGTGTGTGTGTATCTGTATCTGTGTGTGTGTATGTGTGTGTGTGTGTGCGCGCGCGCGTGCGTGTGTGTGTGTGTGTGGTGTGTGTGTGTGTGGTGTGGTGTGGTGTGGGGTGGGGCTGGAGCTGGGACTGGCTGGCTCGCTGGCTGGCTCTTAGCGTCAGGTTGTGAACATGTTTCTTGATCGGGCCCGAGTCTGTGCTTTGTACACGGGCCCGAGTCTGTGCTTTGTACACGGGCCCGAGTCTGTGCTTTGTACACGGGCCCGAGTCTGTGCTTTGTACACGGGCCCGAGTCTGTGCTTTGTACACGGGCCCGAGTCTGTGCTTTGTACACGGGCCCGAGTCTGTGCTTTGTACACGGGCCCGAGTCTGTGCTTTGTACACGGGCCCGAGTCTGTGCTTTGTACACGGGCCCGAGTTGTCCGCCGAGATCTTTGTGTAGAACAAGGACAAGAATAGCACGACTGCCCCACAGACATCATGTCGTAAGAAGCGATTAACTGTATGACACAGCATAACACCGGCCATGTGGGTTTATATATAGGAGGTTTGTTAAGAGCAGCATAGATGGCGCCTACCAGGCTGTGGGTCTATTTTGCTCTAGTGTTTTAGTCTATTAAGATGGACTGGCACATTATTTAACCACACATCGCGGCACTTATCCAAATACAGCGGAATAATAAGCTGCTCAAGCCTAGCCTGCTAAGCAGGAACTCCTTCTCTCGACTACATCCAGCTCATACCAGAGCTGGGACCTGCACAGAGGCATTCCTCCCTGTAGAAGTACAGGTAGTCTAAGAACATGGGGAGCTTCACTGCTTCTCTTATTTCTGCTATCCATCTTTTGCGTGGGCGGCCCTTGACCATGGCCAACTTTAGATAAGACTTTGAAACGTCACATTCCACTGCGGATTAAATAACGGAACTCATATTGTGCCAAGGTTTATAATGAAAACATGCTCCACAAAAAGAAATCAAACAAATTCATGGCACAAAACACTGCAAATCAAGCTTGAGAGTGATTCTTTCACAGAATCCTGCCCTAAAACCAATTGCAAATTCATCTTTGTTTCCCGAACATGCAATTAAAGTTGCATTGATAATTGACACATGCAAGCTACGTTATTTAATTAGTCTTGGAATGTCGCGTCTCAAGTGGATTTCTCCGTGGGTGAGAAGGCCTGTATCTACGGTAGGCTGTGTCTTGATTCTGTATCCATTGTATCCGTATAACTTTGCTTTCTGGGGGGATACTATCTGGAGTTAGTCGTGTGCTGTGGCCGAACCATTATGTTTGATGTCTCTTGATGATGTCTTGCACTTGTGGTGTGTCTATATGTCTCTTAATATCTTTCTTTTCTGTCACTTTCCATTCGAATTACTTATCCAGCATTTGTCGCAAACATTTCATTTCTTTTGTTACGATGTTTTATCTGTGTTTGTAAATGTCAAATTCTAGCATTGATAGCGTAGTAATTCGTTTCTATGTGTTCACATTTGTATGCATAAATATTCATTTGTGTGCTCGTATTTATATACATGCATATTGGTGTGTTATAACTGTTTAACAGTGTGTTAATACTGTTTTAATAGTGGGTTAATACTGCGTAATTGTGTTTTAATACTACTTAAAAGTGTGTTAACATATTAGTATATATATATATATATATATATATATATATATATATATATCATCTGGTTGATCAGTCCTAAGACTGGTTGTCAGATTGACTGAGCATGTCTCTCCTGCTGACCATATCCTTTGGCCGGTGGTCCTAAGACTGCGTGTAAGGTTGTCTGAGCATGTCTCTCCTGTTGACCCCATCTCATGCAGCTCTTGTCATTTCAGCAGAGTTTCGTATCTTGGTAGCTATGCTTGCCTGGTAACTAAAGATGAGTCCTAGACTCCTCTTCTTCTTTGTTCCTGGATATTGCCTTCTCGCATATTGTGTTCTAGTCAACTTGATCTTCGTTCTTGGATGTTTTATATATTTGTCTTCGTTTGGTTATCTCACTGTGGACATTGATATTGGATCTTCTTTCTATTCAACTCACTCGATCTATTCTACGACAGCACCACGTTTAAACGCTCCCAAGTTTTGTTCTTTTATTTTTCTAAATGTTTTTGTGTTTGTAGAGGCCATGTTTCGACCCAATAGAGCCCAATTGGACATATATGCGTGGCGATTATTATTTTCCTCAGTTATATCCTGATATTCTTTGAGAATAGCAATTTCTGCTTTTCTCTTAAGGCCTGTTCACCATTTTGTTATCCTTATTCTCATTTATGTCTCATTGCGGAAATCTGAGATTATGGTTTGGTTCAAATATGTTAACTTCTGTACTTGTAGGATTATTTCTACATTGGTCTTTATATTTATTTGCCTTTGTTCCTCGGGTATTTCCACGGTCTTAATTGTGCTTATTTGCATGTCAAACTATTTGAGGGTCCTGTTAATTTTTTCAAGAAGCCTTTCAACACTGCTACTAAATCATCTCTTCGCATCACCTCCCATAAGCTTAATCATCGACAAATGTGAAGGTGTTTGGTGTCATATCGTTGACTAATGTGAAGGTGTTTGGTGTCATATCGTTGACTAATGTGAAGGTGTTTGGTGTCATATCGTTGACTAATGTGAAGGTGTTTGGCGTCATATCATTGACTAATGTGAAGGTGTTTGACGTCATATCGTTGACTAATGTGAAGGTGTTTGGTGTCATATCGTTGACTAATGTGAAGGTGTTTGGTGTCATATCATTGACTAATGTGAAGGTGTTTGGTGTCATATCGTTGACTAATGTGAAGGTTTTGGTATCATATCGTTGACTAATGTGAAGGTGTTTAGTATCATATCGTTAACTAATGTGAAGGTGTTTGGCATCATATCGTTGACTAATGTGAAGGTCTTTGGTGTCATATCGTTGACTAATGTGAAGGTATTGAATGTAATATCGTTATTAATGTGAAGGTGTTTGGTGTCATATCGTTGACTAATGTGAAGGTGTTTGGTATATTATCGTTGACTAATGTGAAGGTGTTTTGCGTCATATCGTTGACTAATGTGAAGGTGTTTGGTGTCATATCGTTGACTAATGTGAATGTGTTTGGTATCATATCGTTGGCTAATGTGAAGGTGTTTGGTGTCATATCGTTGACTAATGTGCAGGTGTTTGACGTTTTATCGTTGACTAATGTGAAGATATTTGGTGTCATATCGTTGACTAGCAATTTCAGAGCGGAGGCAGAATCACTGAGGGCGGCAGTGGAAGAAATGGTGACAGGTTAAAGGAATGAAAGCCATATAGTCCTACTTACAGATCCCCTGGCCGTAGTCACAGCACTAAAAAGCCAGAAAAATACTGAACTTAATGATTTAAGAGCAGTACTCTGTCAACTATGCCAGCAGTCCGCACCAAAAAGGGTAGTGGTACAGTGGGTTGCATCCCACTGCAACATCCAAAGCAACGAGGAGCCAGACAGACTGACAAAAGAAGGTACAAGACTACCACAACCAGATACTAGTGTGACATACGAAGAGTCAAAACGGCTTATTAGAGCTAGATACATGACCAAATGGGAAACCGAACATACTGGCTACACAAAAAACGAAGCCTATTACCAGTTGAACAGAAGAGAGCAGGTCGTGGTCTTCAGACTTCGCACTGGCCACAATAGACTGATGTACCACCTATTCAACAAATTGAAGATAGGGGGCACCGACGAATGCACGTGTAGTACCGGGAAAATGACCGCTGAACATTTGCTGCAAAACTGGCCGACATACGAGGATCAGAGAGAGCAGATGTGGTCATCACCAGTGGCAACACTAGACAAGCTCTACGGCAGTGTCGACAGCCTCAGGATGACCGCTGCTTTTTTCGAAAAAATAAAGGTCGACGTCTGACAGCGTAAGAAGAAGAAGAAGAAGAAGAAGATATCGTTGACTAATGTGAAGGTGTTTGGTATCATATGGTTGACTAATGTGAAGGTGTTTGGCGTCATATCGTTGACAAATGGGCAGGTGGTTGGTATCATATCGTTGACTAATGTGAAGGTGTTTGGCGTCATATCGTTGATTAATGTGAAGGTGTTTGGCGTCATATCGTTGAATAATGTGAAGGTGTTTCGTGTCATATCGTTGATTAATGTGAAGGTGTTTGGCGGTGATGTGTTTCAAATCAAATCGTGTAATCTCTCCCGGCGTTTTGAAAGGTATCTCATCTACCTCTGGCGCAATGGTGTTCGGTACTGAGAAAAGTGCCATTTTAAATTTTTTCTTTCCTTTCAAAGTTATATCATTTAAGGGAATTGTCGGTCGGATAGAGGTTCCAATCCTCATATAGAGGCCTCAATCCTCATATAGAGACAAAAATTCTCATATAGAGGCCTCAATCCTCATATAGAGACAACAATCCTCATATAAACGCCTCAATCCTCATATACAGACCGCAATCTTCATATAGAGACACAAATTCTCATATAGAGACACAAATCCTCATATAGAGGGGGTAATCCTCATATAGAGTCCCCAATCCTCATATAGAGACACAAATCCTCATATAGAGTCCCCAATCCTCATATAGAGTCCCCAATCCTCATATATAGTCCCCAATCCTCATATAGAGACCCCAATCCTCATATAGAGTCCCCAATCCTCATATAGAGTCCTCAATCCTCATATAGAGTCCCCAATCCTCATATAGAGACACAAATCCTTATATAGAGACCCCAATCCGCATATAGAGACACAAATCCTCATATAGAGTCCCCAATCCTCATATATAGTCCCCAATCATCATATAGAGACCCCAATCCTCATATAGAGTCCCCAATCCTCATATAGAGTCCTCAATCCTCATATAGAGTCCCCAATCCTCATATAGAGACACAAATCCTTATATAGAGACCCCAATCCGCATATAGAGACCCCGATCCTCATATATAGTTGAGTATCACATTCTGTCAGTCTCTCTTTTGGGGGGACTTTTTTTTTTTTGTGTGCAGTCGTCATTAGCTTTCCTTTCTTTCATTAATCGTTTGTAGTTGTATGTACTTAATGTTTCACTCTCGATCTTCATCATTCTTGATATTCTGATACTTTAGGATGTTTTGTTTTGTATCATTGGTCTTTCATTTGCATCTTTCCTCCATTTTGCTTAGTATTTCAGTTGTTACTCATGGTTTCTTGTTTTTTGCTTTCTTCTTTGCTAATATTATCTCTTCTGGCTCATTTATATTCTGTCACTCTTGATTTATATTTTGTGTGTCTTATTTTTTCCCTAATGAATCATTCACCGAGTTATGGAAGATAAATCTTTTTTGCAACTTGTTTAAATCACTTAAATTCCACTTCGCTAGTTTTTGTGATTTCCCTGGTTTCTTCCATCGTAGTTGGCATTTCATAATAAGCAAATTATGCTCACTATCATCCTCCGCACCAGGGTAGGCATTTAACTAATAATGAAAGATTGATATTTTGATCTGAGACCAGTGATTTGAATCTTGATATAGTGCATGTAATAGATGCGGTTATGTGAGGACGGAGAAGTATACATTTCTACATTCAGGAGGAGGGATACATAAATAAGGAGTTAGAATATTGAGTTTAATAAATAGCTCGGTAAATATGTAAGTAGTTATTAGACATACAATGGCGTATGTTGAGAGTTGAACCATTCCACGTTAACGCTTCTTTAAAAGAATGCAACCAATCAACAAAATGGTGATGGATAAATAGAAGAACATTATGAAAAGTTACAACAGAACCTCAAATCAAACAAATATACTGATCTTCTGATAGTAATGGGAGACATGAACTGATCTTTTTATTGTAATGGGAGATTGGGAGATATGAACTGATCTTCTCATAGTAATGGGAGACTTGAACTGTTCTTCTCATAGTAATGGGAGACAAGTACTGATTTTCTCAGGAAAATAGGAGAATGGGAGACATGAACTGATCTTCTGATAGTAATGGAGGACATGGACTGATTTTCTCATGGTAATGGGAGAATGGGAGACATGAACTGATAGCTGAACTGATAGCAATGGGAGACATGAACTGATCTTCTCATGGTAATGGGAGACATGAACTGATCTTCTGATAGTAATGGGAGACATGAACTGAACTTCTCATGGTAATGGAAGACATGGACTAATCTTCTCATAGTAATGGAAAGCATGAACTCCACTATAGAAATAAGAAAATGCCAGACAATAATAAGCCAATTTGAACTGGAAAGTCGGAACGACAGAGGAAATAAGCTGATCTATGTTTGTGAAGGAAATCAGTCGGTGATCTATAACACATTTTTCCAACAGGCTCAGAAAGATATTACACACAAATAAGCCTACCAGATTTAGAAGGAAATCAGAGTGCTTTTATTATGGTAAAAGTCAAATTTTTAACAAGTGTGTCACAGTCGCAAACATGTATCCAGGTGCAGACACTGATTCTAATGTGGATTGTCCTCTTGTCTGGTTAACATTAGCACAGAATAGATGTTTCCATAGATAGAGGAAATGTCAGGACTTGTTATCGGTGGACTATCAATAAATAATCTCAGGTATATGATGACATCTGTTGGCTGGAGGTGAACCATGTGATGACATCTGTTGACTGGAGGTGAACCATATGATGACATCTGTTGGCTGGAGGTGAACCATGCGATGACATCTGTTGACTGAAGGTGAACCATATGATGACATATGTTGACTGGAGGTGAACCATGTGATGACATCTGGTGGCTGAAGGTGAACCATATGATGACATCTGCTGGCTGGAGGTGAACCATGTGATGACATCTGCTGGCTGAAGGTGAACCATATGATGACATCTCTTGGCTGCAGGCGAACCATATGATGACATCTGCTGGCTGGATGCGAACCATATGATGACATCTACTGGCTGAAGGTGAACCATATGATGCCATCTGTTGGCTGAAGTCGAACCATATGATGATATCTGCTGGCTGAAGTCGAACCATATGATGACATCTGCTGGCTGAAGTCGAACCATATGATGATATCTGCTGGCTGGATGCGAACCATATGATACAATCGCTTGGCTGCAGGTGAACCATATGATGACATCTGCTGGCTGGATGCGAACCATATGATGACATCTCTTGGCTGCAGGTGAACCATATGATGACATCTGCTGGCTGAAGGTGAACCATAAGATGACATAGATCTGCTGGCTGGAGGTGAATAATATGATGACATAGATCTGCTGGCTGGAGGTGAACCATAAGATGACATAGATCTGCTAGCTGAAGGGAAACCATAACTGCTGGAATTTTGATTTAAGTAAAGAACAAGATTGGATATCAACACAGAGAAAACGAAAAATATGATAATTAGCAAAGTGGACTCAAATCTACTCTACAGATGAAGATAGACGATCAAACTTCTACAATTTTTTTTAAATATACTAACGTATTATGGGAGATGCGTAATTGATTGTCAAGAAGAAAATAGAGATGCCCAAATCAGTTTTCACCAATAGGAGTCATTTATTGACAATAAACAAGAAAATCATAGATTAGAAATAGGTAAACATATGTTATGTACATTCATTCATTCATTCAGTGGTCTTTAATGTATGACACAGAAACGTGTATAATTAACAAACGCTTCTGTCTTCTACTTTTCTCAAATCCTGTTTTGTCTTTCAGCGTCTGGTTATGACGAGATCTCTAGACGGACTGTGTGCCTCGTGCACGGTGGCATTCACCGTCCCAAGATATCTTCGTAAGCCACCTTTTACATGTTCAGTCTTTGGCCTTGAATCCGTTGTATCTGATTAGCACTGCCGGTTGGGGGGGGGGGGGGGGGGGGGGATTTGAGGTAAGCGGTGCTGTAACGTGGTAGTTTTGTTACGTGACCAAACCATTTTATTTGCTGTATTTTTTAAATAGTCTTATACTGCTATTATTCCCACCAGTCTCCTGATGTCATCGTTTCTGATCATGTTTTTCCTCGTAAACCCAGTATTTTTCGCAGGCATTTCATTTCTGCTGTTACGATGTGTCGTTTTTCATTTGATGATAGTGTCCAGTTTTGACATTGCTAGCATAGTGCCGGGACGATAATCGTGTTGTATAAAGCTCGTTTGGTAGTTATTGTCACGTGGTTGCAATTAAGTATTGGTGCTAATTGTCCAATGACCTGATTTGCCTTATAGTATCTTTTTTGTGTGGGGAAGGCGATCAACAACATGGAAGTAATGTCACCATGTAATGGGTCCCTGGACATAGCGGACTATCAGGAAACGAGATCGCTGGTGTTTGGCAAAAAACAGGAGCCTCTAAACAGCAATTGGATAGGTCCGACTGTAATCACACAGTAAAACGAATTATTAAGAATAATACTAGGACAATCTGGTTGAAAAGATGGGCGACAGGAACAACAGGACGCAGTGTATTTAGCGAAATGTCACAGCCAAACGTAATGATGACATAAATAAGCTACATAGAAAAGAACAAAGTCTCATCTTTCAGTTCCGAACAGGACATACAAGTCAATAGCCACTTGAACCGCATCAATCCTCAGCACCTGCCTTTGTGCAGACATTGCTGTCATCCTGATGAAACAATTAGACACGTACTCATTGACTGCAAGGCGCTTGCGGGCAAGAGGAAATGATTATTACAAGCACTGCCGACAATTACCAACACACTGTATAGAGCAGTGAAAAAAACTGAAGATCTGTATGAAGAAGACCTGTATCTATAGAAGAATGGCATTGGGCTTTCTAGAACAGGCTTGCTCAGTAGCTATGGGATAATAACAACAGCAACATTGCATCTTTGTTGGATTTCCGCTGTGATATTTCCGTCTGCTAATAACGACGTGCTCCCTAAGTATGGGAAATCGTTCACCTGTTTGATCAGCTGCTTTTCAAGGAAGATATTGATTTGTCCTGCTTGTCTAAATATTTTCAAGACCTCTGCATTTTTCTAAATTGATTTCCATGCTGCATTTTTTTGTTACATGTTGTGTTTAGTGTATCAATGTATTGTTGCAGTTGTATTTCTAATGTTGCTATGACAACTTGATCGTCTGCGAAAAGAAGTTCGTTTAGCATGTATCACTCTTGGTCTACTCTCCTATTCTATGAGTGCAGTTTCTGCCTCTTTTGATAGAATTATGATATGCGTCTTTTTTCAGTGCACCCGAGAACGTCAACATTTCCGCCATGATATAGTGCAGTGCTCTTCAACATGGACGCCCCTGAACCCATTAGTGGGCGATTTTAGTTTTCAGGTGGGCGGTAGCAGAATAATTACATGATGCTACACAACCTGAGGAAACTATGGCAGAATACCAGCAAACCAACAAAAGTGAATATTTTGAGAACCTGTGTTTTTCCCGTGATAGCATAAGGCTATCAAACATGGACAGTTACCTAAACCTCGAGGAAGAGAATCGAGTTCTTCGAGTTGAAATGTTATTGAACGATTCGCAGAATACCATGGACGGAACAAAGAAGGATGCATACATTCGACAAGAGTTTGGCATAGAGGAGAGCTGGTTCATACATTCCATCATGAACAAACAAATTGAAATACTTTGGCCACATCAAAAGACACAACTGCCTTTTGAAAACAGCAATGGAAGGCATGATGGCGGGCAGGAGCGGCAGAGGCAAAGGCGATGGTATCAATATATCATGCAATGCTTGGACTGGAGATTTTGCAAGAGATCTAGTTTCTTTCGGACTGGCTGACAGGAGAGTGACTTTCTCCAAAAGTTATGCCATATGATGATGATGTATTAAAAACATCCAAAATATACAGACTTATTGGACGATCGCAAAATATTATCTTTAATTTAATCTCAGTGGGCGGTAAGGACAATTTACCCTCAGGAAAGTTATACAAGTGGACGGTAAGGATAATTTACCCTCAGGAAATTTTACAAGTGGGTGGTAAGGACAATTTACCTTCAGGAAAGTGATACAACTGGGCGGTAAGGACAATTTACCCCCAGGAAAGTTATACAAGTGGTCGGTAAGGACAATTTACCCTCAGGAAAGTTATACAAGTGGGTGTCAGCAAAATCAAGTTTGACGATCGCTGCTCTAGTGAATAAGCCGTTGTATAATGGTGAATGTTTCATAATGTACGTTGGAATGAAGCTTTCTGAGACAGACCATCTAAATCTAGAAGGAAAACTCTAAAAATTAGAACTTGTGATATCGAACATTCCATGTCTCCCGACTCATGCCCAGCCCTCATTAGTCACGTCTTACGACATGCTTGGTACGTTACAGCGCTGCAATCCTTTGCTCCCCTTTTGCCCACCAACAACACTAACGTTGACGACCAATTCCTACATCTACCCTCAAATACAAAGATTCACAAGTTGGTTCACAAATAAACAAACCCATCTAACTTTTTCACTGACACATATCCTAACTTTCCAACTGACATCATAACTGTCACACTGACACACAAGTAAACTCTCCTATTGACACCGGTTCTTACTTTTCCATTGGCATACATAGAGACAAAAAGTAAACTGTTAAACCCAGCCTATAACAAGCACCCCGCACTTAATCTGTCAGATCTTCCATCATTACAGTTATCTCCCATACCTGTTTTTCATCAGCAATAATAACAAACGAGCAGACGACGTTTGCTTACCTGATTTATCTCCCATTTAAGAAGTCATCTCCCCTTTCGCTGGAAACTCGCAAATGCGGTTGCACTAGGCCAGACTTCTGGACCAAAGAACACGATGTACTCTAAAAATGGCAGTTTCTGTGGGAGATTGGGAAGTTTGTACACAACCTTCTTTAGGTTCCGTTTATGACATTTGGTACATCGCACTGCTAGGTGGTCTATACATTTAAAGACGTCTTTTGGCTTGTCTCCTTTTTGCTCTAAATGAAGAAGGCCAGTTAGACCCCTCCAAGGAAGCCTAAAACAATGCAACTACCTAATGATGATGGGAACGGCGTGGTCTAGTGGTTAAGTGACACGGCTCACAACCCGCAGGTGCTGGGTTCGATCCCCATGACAGCACCGGCCGTTACCCCGGGGAATCAAACCCTTAGAAAATACAGGAGGAAGCAGGCCCTTACATAAAATGCATGCTGAAGTCGGATGCACTGGGCCGACATCGCAAAAAACCATAGTGCAACACACACCGCCTTGCGGAATAGAGAAATAAGGCGAACGCAAGAAAAACAAAAACAAAACAACAAACAATATAATGATGTTTCTAGCCATATACAGCCATCTTTAGTCATCATGTACAACATCCTAGAAAGGTTAATAATAAAAATAACAACAATAATTAACACAATAATAATAACTATATTAATAATAATAAAAAGTTCACCTAGGCGTCTAAGGCACGTTGCCTCGATCGACCACATACATGGCTCACTGCTGCGGCTTGGCTGAGGGGAGGGGTTACAGTGGTCCTATTCGTTTCTTACCGGGAAGCACTTAGGTTAGTCTTTGCACACAGGAAAATACATTCCTGCAACTTGCTGAACCTCAGCTCAAATGGCAACCTAGTAATTATAAACAGTCTACGACAGATCAAACCAGTTCATACCCGTGTATGGCAATCAATATCCTTCTAGAATGTGCAATAAATAAAAGATTGCTGGTCTAGCCAGAATCTGGGAAGGGGCAGGAATTTCGTGTTGATGTGGTTTGAAAAAAAGTTCATGTTGTTGTGTCATTGTAATACCACACGTTTATTATGGTTTGTTGTTGTTGTTGGAAACGACTTGTGATGAGTTTGCTACTTTCATGTTTATGTTATTGTTGGAAACGACTTGTGCTGAGTTTTTTTTTGCTACTTTCATGTTTATGTTATTGTTGGAAACGACTTGTGCTGAGTTTGCTACTCTTATGTTTATGTTGTTGTTGTTGAATGTCCACAATGAGAATGTTTACTTGTATGGGGCTATGAAAAGGGCGTTAAGTGACGGATTGCAGTAGCTTACCTAACATCCCGAGCGTCCTGATGAAGGTGAACCCGTTTCCACCAGGCTGTTGTGATATCCTTGTCTTTGATTCCGTGTTGTTCACTACTACAGGGATCACGTCGATTGTAATCTCGTTAGCCCGACTGTCGTGAGACATCCCGTTTTCAGAGACAACTGCATGGGAGGGAGGTGAGATCTTGGTCAGTATGTTCATGTGACAGTTCCAGCTACATCATGGGCGTTTAGGCAGGGGAGATTGTGCTAGCGACTCTAAGAAACAAAGGTTGCCTGAATGTGTTGGACGAACGCAGGTCAAGCCAGGGTCAATCATCGTTATAACACTAGGTTGACAAAGAAACAAGGAACTAAGTACACGTTAGGTAAAAGACTTTGTCTTGTACAGAGGTGGGTGTCAGAACTGATAAGTCTGGCGTCAGACTTGACAGGGATAGGGGTTGGTGACATCGAATACTCACACGGCAGGCTACTACATTTAGAATGACAGTAACTCTTGGAAAGACAACCAATAACATTTTTCATATTGGAGTGATGGCTAAATCAGCCGGTCCAGAGAAGATCATTGGACAGCCACGGTTGTTGTTTAAGTCTATACAAAGACACTGTAGAGATAAATTCGAGACTGGCAGGAAGACAGTGTGAGAGACTGGAAGTGAGAGGGTTTGCATGGTGGTTGTCCCATCATATACCTCGAGTTTGGCCAGTCGCGCTCAATAGGTGCTTATGATGGACATACTGTGAACAGTAAGAGATCTGAATGCCTGTTGAATGTGCAGGAGACGTTGTTAACGATGTGTGTTCTGATTATATGTGAGCGTACAGATAAGCCTGAGTATGTTAATTAAGTGATCTATTTACATGTGAATGCACAGATCGTCTGAATACATAATCTGATTGTGATGACGAGTTTGTGATTGTGTGTTGAGGGTGCAGATAGAGGACGGCGACATTAAGTTGTGGCTAGACTAATTCTTGAGGTTGTGAAGTTTTGTTGTTGCAGGTATAGACTTAGAATCTGGGTTTTATGTAGGTTCAGAAGTAACATCAACCAGCAATTGCTTGCATCTTCTGCGGTAGTTAAATATGTACATTATGATTACTTAGTTCAGAAGTTCTTTGGTTTTTATTGATATTGTGCAACAATTATTCTTGTTAATAAATTATATTGTTTTGTTATATGGTCAGCGATAGTGTTTTACTGTGTTGAAGTCGTGTTGTTGTGCATATATATGTTTTAACTCTTAAGGTACGTAAACTACTCAACTTAAAAGCCTACTCTGTCACATTCACCTGACCCTGACTAACATAGTCTGATCAGTAGTTTGCTTGACCCTGACTAACATAGTCTGATCAGTAGTTTGCTTGACCCTGACTAACATAGTCTGATCAGTAGCTTGTCTGATCCTGACTAACATAGTCTGATCAGTATGATTTGCCTGACCCTCACTAACATAGTCTGATCAGCAGCTTGCCTGAGCAGACGTTAGTCAACTCTCCCCACACACTATACACATACATGCAAGCCAGGTAGCCTGAGCTAGCCACCTCTCCCCACACACTATACACATGCATGTAAGCCAGGTAGCCTGAGCTAGCCACCTCTCCCCACACACTATACACATGCATGTAAGCTAGGTAGCCTGAAGCTACATGAAAGCCTGGCAGCCTGAAGCTCAGTCAACTTTAGCGTGTCGATAACATGGTTCAAACCGGATACCTTTACCATAAGAAGCTGTTGCCCTACCAATCGAATATTCTGTCACTGGGAAGGTCATCCTCTCACGTCACTACATTAATCTACATTGTTCAATATCTGTATCGACTCTCCAATAATCTGCAAATGGAAATCAAACAAAGAGATGGAATCGATAGTGATAATAACATGTCTCGAACCGACTAGACAACCTTATCCTTGGTTTATCTGAAGGATCAATTGTTTGTAACGACGGAGATCCAATAACGAGGTGATAACAGTGGTTCGGGAGATGTCAATAAGACTAATTAAACAGGTGTTCGTGATGAATAGGATTAAGGATTAGTCATTAAACAGTTGTTAATGTGATTGTAGGGTGATTATGTGGCGACACGTGGGCATAATGACCGACGCAACGCACTCGGCGCAGGAAGGATGATGTAAGCTCCCTACGACTCTCAATGGCATAAGCGGAAAGAAAACTAATGGTTACGAATGAGGTGTAAACGGTTCAAGTTAAACAGCGACTCGTGAGGTGTGAAATTATCAAGTTAAACAGTGGCTTATGGATTGTAAATAGTTATTGTATGTATGTATGTATGTACGTATTTATGTATGTATGTATTTACGTATGTGTGTATGTTCATATGTATGTATGTATGTATGTATGTATGTATGTATGTATGTATGTATGTATGTATGTATGTATGTATGTATGTATGTATGTATGTGTGCATGCATTTATGTATGCATGCCTGCCTTCCTGCTTGTCTGCCGGTCTGTATGTCTGTCTGTGCGTGCATGCGTGCGCGTGTATATTTATACATGTATGTATTCATTTATGTATGAATGTGTTTATATGTGTGTGCATGTATTTATATATGTGTGCATGTATTTATGTAAGTATATATGCATGTATATATGTATGTATTAACGATTTCTGTTTGTATGGGCATATGTATGCAAGCATGGGTACATGCCATAATAGAGATCCTGATCGGGCCACTTCCATTTCTAGCTATCCCCCCACCCCCACCCCCCACCCCCAAATGAAGTGAGAAAACAGGAACACAAAGCTAGCAGTATATTTTCAATGTTGACATTTACACAATAACGATTGTAACACCATTTTTGTTAGAATATTGTAACACACTTTTTGTTAGAATATTGTAACACACTTTTTGTTAGAATATTGTAACACACTTTTTGTTAGAATATTGTAACACACTTTTTGTTAGAATATTGTAACACTGTAATAAATGGCCTTTTCTTGTTCTTGATCTTGATGGCCCGTTCCTCTGCGTTACTGCGGATCTCAACTTCGTCTTGAGAGGACCCTGTCTAGAGCCCTGGAAGTGCAGTGCATGGTAAGCCCTCCTGCAGAGGCGTCTCGGGTGTTGTCGTGTGCAGTACGGGAGTCTGACCAACGAGTTGGAGGTCTTCTACGAGGTCTCTTTTTTTGTCTCGGAGGTACCAGATTACTGTCGCCGTGCTCCATTGACCATCGTTATGTCGCAACATGTGACTTGCCCATCTATGTCTTGCCTTGTCTTACCGCATCATTCACCAGCGACAATCGTATGTCGGAATTGTGGGGCTTTTGTATACATTGGTTCCGGAGTGTGATTCCGACCAAGCGTCTCTCAAGGGAGGCCTGGGTCACTCTCAATTTGTCCTCTAGTGATTTTGTTAGTGTCCATGTCTGAGCACCGTAGCATATCATAGGGAGTGCAGTGGAATTGAAGAGGGGGGCTCGTAGGCCCTGGTCTTGGCAACTGGCCAGGACCGTGTTAATGGACGAAAAGGCTGCACAGCTCGCGTGGCGACGTCTTGTCAGTTCAGGTTCCAGATTGTTCTGCGTATTGAGAAAATGCCCAAAATATCTATATTTAACATCCGATTTTCTAGCTTCGATGTTCTAGTATTTTCTGTGTGCTTAAATTCACCAATTAAACTGGAATTATCTAGTTTTCCTGCAAATCATAGTTTTGGTTAAACATGACAAGGCTACTCAAACAATCTTGCCCGATAGTTGAACTGTTGTCTTTATTGCATCTGTCCCAGCACAATCAATGACCGTTCACCAGATGCTACTGATGAGGAAAAACTCAGAAAAATCCTCACCGCAACAGTTCAGTGCGACTGAGGTATTCCGGTTCACTTTAACCGGTGCTCTTCAACTTTTTGTACACCTGGCGCGCATTTTTCCATTACTTTTCTTCTGCATAATCAAACCAGATCTTCTTCTGTGTGTTCTGGGGCATCACTTTCTTCAACAATATTTTCCCACTTCTTGATTATCATTGGAATATTGAATTAGTAGGAGTTTCATTGTCTGTAACCGCTCTTTGTTGAGTCAGATGAGGCAAAACATGCGAGATCATTGATCTGGGGGAATTAGCTAGTTTCGTGTGATTTTTTTAGTTCGTCTTTTTTACACCACATTGTAATCTAATTTTTGTGGTGAGTGATGATTTCTGAATAGTGATTTGTGATTTGTGAGATGGGATTTGTGAGTGGTGAGTGGTGAGTGGTGATTTATGAATGGTGATTTGGGAGTGATGGTTTGTAAGTGGTGATTTGTGAGTGGTGATTTATGAGTGATGATTTATGAGGTGATTTATGAGTGGTGATTTTTGAGTGGTGAGCGGTGAGTAGTGAGTGATGAGTGGTGATTTGTGAATGGTGTTTGGCGGATGATGAGCGATGAGTAGTGAGCGGTAAATGGCAAATAGTGAGCGGTGACTGGTGAGTGTTGTAATGATGAGTGATGACTGGTGATTGGCGACCTCATTCATGAATGAGATTAAATATTGCAATTTACAATAAGACAACAAAGCATGAATTACTCTGAGAAACACTTTTAGCTTGAGCCAACTGAAACTCCTTGTATACTTGTATTTGTAGCATTACTACGGAAACATGAACATGCTTTTGGACTATTTAAAAACTTCGGTCCTGCATTCACTTTGGTTATGTTACAGCAGCCAACACTATTTTTCAACCGACTTACAAAGTGAAACAAATATATTGCTGTCTGTTTGTACACATAATTGAATTTAATGGAGGTTAAGTTCTGCAGTATATTGCCTTACACTTTACCGAGGATTATCACAAGCAGAATTTGTAGACAGAAAGAGCAATATTTCATCAAGTAGCGTGTCCATTGCAGACGCAAGCTCCCATCATGGCACTTCTGAAAAGAAACTCGATCTCTTACCAAAACTCCAGCCTGCTCCAGAGTTATGCCTAATCATTCCTTGATATCTTGGTGTCATCGTCTTCTTGGTTTACCTCTCTTTCTCGGAACCATGCCTTCTAATACCGTTCCCCCAAGGTGGTCGTGACTTTTGATATAGCCAAATTATTTCAATTGTCTGTTCATGATGAAATTTATGAATCAATTCTCCTCTATTGTCAACTCTTGTCGAATGTCTGCATTCTTATTTTTTTCCCCATAGTATTCTATAACAGTTCGGCTCGAAGGACTCGATTATCTTCCTTGAGGTTTGGGTAACAGTCGCAAGCTGCCACGGGAGAGAACACAGGTTCTCAAAATGTTCAAGTTTGTTTATATATGTGTGTGTATGTGTGTGTGTGTGTGTGTGTGTGTGTGTGTGTGCGCGCGCGCGCGCGTATTTGCATAATTATTTGTCCATTTATACACAATTTAAATACAATTAAACACAATTTTTGTAAACTAATTACAATCTTCAGCTAGCAGATGCCAGGAGCAATGAAAACTGAAATACGAAATGTGTGAAACTAAAATATTTGGAATCAAATGATTGATGGACATTACAACTTTCAGAGAAGTATTCAACATTTAATACGCCTGTTATGTGGATACACACTTTCTTTAATTTTTTTTTGTTCGAGATATTCTGGCAAGTGAAGGAATACTCACATTTTCACAATTCCAGTGGCTACTTAGTGCTAAGTACATTTAAACTAGTTCACGAACAAATGGGTTCAAAGTCTGTTGTTAGTGCTTACACGTTGACCTGGTTCACGAACTGATGGTTTACAAATCTCTTCTTAGAGCTGAGTAGACCTTAAACCAATGTATGTCTTCAATATCTGTTCTTAGAGCCGAGTAGATCTTAAACGAATGTATGGCTTCAATATATATTCTTAGAGCTAGGTAGACCTTAAACAAACGTATGGTTTCAATATCTCTTCTAAGTGCTTGATAGACCTTGAACTAATGTATGGTTTCAATATCTATTCTTAAAGCTGAGTAGAACTTGAATGAATTTATGTCTTCAATATATATTCTTAAGGTTAGTAGACCTTAAACAAACATATGGCTTCAATATCTCTTCTATTGCTGGGTATACCTTAAACGAATGTATGACTTCAATATCTCTTCTAGTGCTGCGTACACCTTAAACTGGTTCACGAAATCATTACAATAGTCGGGGTCACTATTGGCACAGCAAACATTATTTTTTGTTCTCCTGCTGTTTACACGTTACAAATTTTGACGATTTTTGCTAAAAAGACGATTTTTACGCTTGACGGTTGAACGATATAAAGCAGTGTGTATGAAAAATTCATCTCACAGAACAATCTGAGCTGTGCACATATCTGCTAAACATTCTCAAAGAATCCTAGAAGCCGAAGTTTGAAAATCTGATATTCATGTGCAGGTTGTGGGGCATAAGCAGTAGATCTTACCTCTCAAGCAGTTGTAGAAATGTACAGGTTACGTGTTCCAACTCAGAATCCAATGCCTTAGAGTATTGATCTATTCTAAAAACACATAAGGCTCAATAAAACCAAATCGTACTGAACTGCAAGTAGTGCGGCCTCTGCACGGATGTAAGAGGAACGGTGTCTTCTTTCGAAACTGTGAGGAACGGTGTCTTCTTTCGAAACTGTGAGGAACGGTGTCTTCTTTCGAAACTGTGAGGAACGGTGTCTTCTTTCGAAACTGTGAGGAACGGTGTCTTCTTTCGAAACTGTGAGGAACGGTGTCTTCTTTCGAAACTGTGAGGAACGGTGTCTTCTTTCAAAACTGTCAATGTATTTTTGTACCAAACTAAAAGTTAACATCAAAACTGTCAATGTATTTTTGTACCAAACTAAAAGTTAACATCACAACTGTCAATGTATTTTTGTACCAAACTAAAAGTTAACATAAAAAATGTCAATGTGTTTTTGTACCAAACTAAAAGTTTAAATCACAACTGTCAATGTATTTTTGTACCAAACTAAAAGTTAACATCAAAACTGTCAATGTATTTTTGTACCAAACTAAAGGTTAACATCAAAAGTGTCAATGTGAGGCCCCGAGTATATGAGGCCCTAGTAAAATGGCCCTGCTACTCCCTCCCCTTTCAGATACCCTCATGTGTATATGTGATAGTTTGTCCATCACAAGTGATGAAGACCACTCTCTTTGTTCAGCCGTGTGGACAGTCGTATCTCTTGCTGTGTCCGCTGAAATGGGTGACTTGCGCGGAGATTTGGATTAAAGTGAGGAAGAAACTGCGCCTTTTGTCAACCTCACTCACAGAGCCTAAGCTACCTTTTGCCAGTGGCAAGACATTCATCGAGACGACTGGAGATAGCATAGGATGCAGATTTTGCCTCAGGGTTACCACTGAAGCCTTTCCGTAAACATGTAACCCGCAGGGTAGAAAGGTGGGAAGGCATCTAACGCAGTTTGTCGTGCCTTTTCGATAACCACAAGAGGTCGTATGGACAACACTCAGCGTGTGAGTGAGTCTGGCATCTCTCCCTAGCTGTATTCAGTTCATCATAGTTGCATCTAAAATTCCCACACACCAAATTCGTGAAGGTGAACCGGCAGAACTAACCCGTGAGATACGACACAGGTATAACTAGTTTAAGCGTAGCGCCATTCTGCCGGCGTCCAGACCAGGATAAACGGATGGAAGAAATCACAAAAAAAGAACGAAATAACAAGTCCAGACGGAAAACAACTCCACGTATCCGTGAACACAAGTGTAAGTCGTCGAATAGTGTGAATTCCGGGCAAATCCGTGGTCTTTCGGCATCCATAATGATCCAAAACAGTAGAGAAATGTAGACTCGCAGCCAGTTACGGCGCCATCTTTGTGTATATGTACGTTTGTCTTATTTGTCTATGCACAATAAGGCCCCATTTGTCAATGTTTCACTAATACGGCACTTGTCAATTATCATTATCATTATTATGTCTGTTATATCGGATGTGTCGGAACGAAAGGTGCAAATATCACAGTTAAGCTGTAAACTAGCGACACAATGCATTCCGCTCTCCAAACAACATCTAGCTACTTGCACAGCCCTGTTCAGAGCATGGTAGCGGGAGATTGAGAACGAAGTTTGTTATATGTCTGTTATATGTCTGTTAAATATATTGTTATATGTCTGTCCATCTTCTTACTGTGGATTCCGTTCCTCAGCTGAGTCCGAGAAGGCACAGGAGTGTTTCACGCAAATTTCTCCTCAATGACAAATGATCAGTCGCTAGTTTTGAAATCAGAACCGCTGGAGTTCGTCCAAGGACATACTCACTTTACCAAATGTGCATACAACTCTGTATTTTCAGATGATTTGTCCTTTTTGGGTCTATGAAGAAAACATCCCAACAGCAAGCAAAGCATGCGGTTGAAGTAGGCTCTACCATCACTAGAGGATTGGGCCAAGACATGGCTTATGAAGATACATTTTTAAAAAGAAAAATACAATGTTTTCTCTCTTAAATAAACCACAAAGCTCTCAAGTAAGACTAAGTGGGAACAATATGCACCTTGATCAGTACTCGAACTTATTGGCTTTTATTTTATATCGAAGACTGACGTGGAAAGGAGACAGAGAGTAACTGTTTTCGTTCAAGTCAGAGATATGAATATAAAAACATACTGGGGTAACTTTTCGATGACAGTTGTTACATACGCTGTACACCAGGTGTGTGGGGGGAGTCCTAGAATAAGGCGTAGCAGCGCAGTACGGGCAACTCTAGCCAAACCAAACTGTGACAAGATCAAAACCAAGCAATGTGAATCATAACACGGACCACGAAGACCACTTCGATTGGAGAAATTGAACAAATCACAAACCAGCAGTCAATAGAGGACAGACAAGACAGCAGAATCCAACAAGGTGACACATTCAGAAAGATGATAGACCACACAATGTACCAGAGTGGAAGGGGACGACTCAAGCGAGGCAACTTTGTGACATCACTGAATGATAAGTGAAGCACAGATCACATGAATAGAACAACACAAATAAAACGTATGCACACTACACACATGCATCCCACCTAGAGCAAACAGCACTTCCCACCGAGAGAAAACAGCATTTCCCAAATAGAGAAAACAGCACTTCCCACCGAGAGAAAACAGCACTTCCCACCGAGAGAAAACAGCACTTCCCAAATAGAGAAAACAGCACTTCTCACCGAGAGAAAACAGCATTTCCCAAATAGAGAAAACAGCACTTCCCACCTAGAGAAAACAGCACTTCTCACCGAGAGCAAACAGCACTTCCCACCTAGAGAAAACAGCACTTCCCACCGAGAGAAAACAGCACTTCCCAAATAGAGAAAACAGCACTTCCCACAGAGAGAAAACAGCATTTCCCAAATAGAGAAAACAGCACTTCCCACCTAGAGAAAACAGCACTTCTCACCGAGAGCAAACAGCACTTCCCACCTAAAGAAAACAGCACTTCTCACCGAGAGCAAACAGCACTTCCCACCTAGAGAAAGCAGCACTTCCCACCGAGAGAAAACAGCACTTCCCAAATAGAGAAAACAGCACTTCCCACAGAGAGAAAACAGCATTTCCCAAATAGAGAAAACAGCACTTCCTACCTAGAGAAAACAGCACTTCCCAAATAGAGAAAACAGCACTTCCCACGTGGAGAAAACAACACTTCCCACCTAGAGAAAACAGCACTTCTCACCATGAGAAAACAGCACACCCCACCTAGAGAAAACAGCACTTCCCACCTAGAGAAAACAGCACTTCCCACCTAGAGAAAACAGCACTTCCCAAATAGAGAAAACAGCACTTCCCACCGAGAGAAAACAGCACTTCCAAAATAGAGAAAACAGCACTTCCCAAATAGAGAAAACAGCACTTCCAGAATAGAGAAAACAGCACTTCTCACTGAGAGAAAACAGCACTTCCCACCGAGAGAAAAAGCACTTCCCACCGAGAGACAACAGCACTTCCCAAATAGAGAAAAGTGCACTTCCCACCGAGAGAAAACAGCACTTCCCACCGAGAGAAAACAGCACTTCTCACCGAGAGCAAACAGCACTTCTCACCTAGAGAAAACAGCACTTCCCACCGAGAGAAAACATCACTTCCCACCGAGTGAAAACAGCACCTCCCACCGAGAGAAAACAGCACTTCTCACCGAGAGAAAACAGCACTTCCCACCGAGAGAAAACAGCACTTCCCACAGAGAGAAAACAGCACTTCCCAAATAGAGAAAACAGCACTTCTCACCGAGAGAAAACAGCACTTCCCACCGAGAGAAAACAGCATTTCCCACCGAGAGAAAACAGCACTTCCCACCGAGAGAAAACCGCACTTCCCAAATAGAGAAAACAGCACTTCTCACCTAGCGAAAACAGCACTTCCCACAGAGAGAAAACAGCACTTCCCACAGAGAGAAAACAGCACCTCCCACCGAGAGAAAACAGCACTTCTCACCGAGAGAAAACAGCACTTCCCACCGAGAGAAAACAGCACTTCTCACCGAGAGAAAACAACACTTCCCACCGAGAGAAAACAGCACTTCCCAAATAGAGAAAACAGCACTTCCCACAGAGAGAAAACAGTATTTCCCAAATAGAGAAAAAAGCACTTTCCACCTAGAGAAAACAGCACTTCCCAAATAGAGAAAACAGCACTTCCCACGTGGAGAAAACAACACTTCCCACCTAGAGAAAACAGCACTTCTCACCGAGAGAAAACAGCACACCCCACCTAGAGAAAACAGCACTTCCCACCTAGAGAAAACAGCACTTCCCACCTAGAGAAAACAGCACTTCCCAAAAAGAGAAAACAGCACTTCCCACCGAGAGAAAACAGCACTTCCCAAATAGAGAAAACAGCACTTCTCACAGAGAGAAAACAGCACTTCCCACCGAGAGAAAACAGCACTTCCAAAATAGAGAAAACAGCACTTCCCAAATAGAGAAAACAGCACTTCCCAAATAGAGAAAACAGCACTTCTCACTGAGAGAAAACAGCACTTCCCACCGAGAGAAAAAGCACTTCCCACCGAGAGAAAACAGCACTTCCCAAATAGAGAAAAGTGCACTTCCCACCGAGAGAAAACAGCACTTCCCACCGAGAGAAAACAGCACTTCTCACCGAGAGCAAACAGCACTTCTCACCTAGAGAAAACAGCACTTCCCACCGAGAGAAAACATCACTTCCCACCGAGTGAAAACAGCACCTCCCACCGAGAGAAAACAGCACTTCTCACCGAGAGAAAACAGCACTTCCCACCGAGAGAAAACAGCACTTCCCACAGAGAGAAAACAGCACTTCCCAAATAGAGAAAACAGCACTTCTCACCGAGAGAAAACAGCACTTCCCACCGAGAGAAAACAGCATTTCCCACCGAGAGAAAACAGCACTTCCCACCGAGAGAAAACCGCACTTCCCAAATAGAGAAAACAGCACTTCTCACCTAGCGAAAACAGCACTTCCCACAGAGAGAAAACAGCACTTCCCACCGAGAGAAAACAGCACCTCCCACCGAGAGAAAACAGCACTTCTCACCGAGAGAAAACAGCACTTCCCACCGAGAGAAAACAGCACTTCTCACCGAGAGAAAACAACACTTCCCACCGAGAGAAAACAGCACTTCCCAAATAGAGAAAACAGCACTTCCCACAGAGAGAAAACAGTATTTCCCAAATAGAGAAAAAAGCACTTTCCACCTAGAGAAAACAGCACTTCCCAAATAGAGAAAACAGCACTTCCCACGTGGAGAAAACAACACTTCCCACCTAGAGAAAACAGCACTTCTCACCGAGAGAAAACAGCACACCCCACCTAGAGAAAACAGCACTTCCCACCTAGAGAAAACAGCACTTCCCACCTAGAGAAAACAGCACTTCCCAAAAAGAGAAAACAGCACTTCCCACCGAGAGAAAACAGCACTTCCCAAATAGAGAAAACAGCACTTCTCACAGAGAGAAAACAGCACTTCCCACCGAGAGAAAACAGCACTTCCAAAATAGAGAAAACAGCACTTCCCAAATAGAGAAAACAGCACTTCCCAAATAGAGAAAACAGCACTTCTCACTGAGAGAAAACAGCACTTCCCACCGAGAGAAAAAGCACTTCCCACCGAGAGAAAACAGCACTTCCCAAATAGAGAAAAGTGCACTTCCCACCGAGAGAAAACAGCACTTCCCACCGAGAGAAAACAGCACTTCTCACCGAGAGCAAACAGCACTTCTCACCTAGAGAAAACAGCACTTCCCACCGAGAGAAAACAGCACTTCCCACCGAGAGAAAACAGCACCTCCCACTGAGAGAAAACAGCACTTCTCACCGAGAGAAAACAGCACTTCCCACCGAGAGAAAACAGCACTTCCCACAGAGAGAAAACAGCACTTCCCAAATAGAGAAAACAGCACTTCTCACCGAGAGAAAACAGCACTTCCCACCGAGAGAAAACAGCATTTCCCACCGAGAGAAAACAGCACTTCCCACCGAGAGAAAACAGCACTTCCCAAATAGAGAAAACAGCACTTCTCACCGAGCGAAAACAGCACTTCCCACAGAGAGAAAACAGCACTTCCCACCGAGAGAAAACAGCACCTCCCACCGAGAGAAAACAGCACTTCTCACCGAGAGAAAACAGCACTTCCCACCTAGAGAAAACAGCACTGCTCACCGAGAGAAAACAACACTTCCCACCGAGAGAAAACAGCACTTCCCAAATAGAGAAAACAGCACTTCTCACCGAGAGAAAACAGCACTTCCCAAATAGAAAAAAACAGCACTTCCCACCGAGAGAAAACAGAATTTCCCAAATAGAGAAAACAGCACTTCCCACCTAGAGAAAACAGCACTTCTCAAATAGAGAAAACAGCACTTCCCACGTGGAGAAAACAACACTTCCCACCTAGAGAAAACAGCACTTCCCACCGAGAGAAAACAGCACTTCCCAAATAGAGAAAACAGCACTTCCCAAATAGAGAAAACAGCACTTCCCAAATAAAGAAAACAGCACTTCTCACTGAGAGAAAACAGCACTTCCCACCGAGAGAAAACAGCACTTCCCAAATAGAGAAAACAGCACTTCCCAAATAGAGAAAACAGCACTTCCCACCGAGAGAAAACAGCACTTCCCACGTGGAGAAAACAACACTTCCCACCTAGATAAAACAGCTCTTCTCACCGAGAGAAAACAGCACACCCCACCTAGAGAAAACAGCACTTCCCACCTAGAGAAAACAGCACTTCCCACCTAGAGAAAACATCACTTCCCACCTAGAGAAAACAGCACTTCCCACCTAGAGAAAACAGCACTTCTCACCGAGAGAAAACAGCACTTCCCACCGAGAGAAAACAGCATTTCCCACCGAGAGAAAACAGCACTTCCCACCGAGAGAAAACCGCATTCCCAAATAGAGAAAACAGCACTTCTCACCGAGCGAAAACAGCACTTCCCACCGAGAGAAAACAGCACTTCCCAAATAGAGAAAACAGCACTTCTCACCGAGAGAAAACAGCACTTCCCACCGAGAGAAAACAGCATTTCCCACCGAGAGAAAACAGCACTTCCCACCGAGAGAAAACCGCATTCCCAAATAGAGAAAACAGCACTTCTCACCGAGCGAAAACAGCACTTCCCACCGAGAGAAAACAGCACTTCCCACCGAGAGAAAACAACACTTCTCAGCGAGAGCAAACAGCACTTCTCACCGAGAGAAAACAGCACTTCCCACCGAGAGAAAACAGCACTTCCCACCGAGAGAAAACAGCACTTCCCACCGAGAGAAAACAGCACTTCCCAAATAGAAAAAAACAGCACTTCCCACCGAGAGAAAACAGAATTTCCCAAATAGAGAAAACAGCACTTCCCAAGTAGAGAAAACAGCACTTCCCACGTGGAGAAAACAACACTTCCCACCAAGAGAAAACAGCACTTCTCACCGAGAGAAAACAGCACTTCCCAAATAGAGAAAACAGCACTTCCCACCGAGAGAAAACAGCATTTCCCAAATAGAGGAAACAGCACTTCCCACCTAGAGAAAACAGCACTTCCCAAATAGAGAAAACAGCACTTCCCACCGAGAGAAAACAGCATTTCCCAAATAGAGAAAACAGCACTTCCCACCTAGAGAAAACAGCACTTCCCAAATAGAGAAAACAGCACTTCCCACGTGGAGAAAACAACATTTCCCACCTAGAGAAAACAGGACACCCCACCTAGAGAAAACAGCACTTCCCACATAGAGAAAACAGCACTTCCCACCTAGAGAAAACAGCACACCCCACCTAGAGAAAACAGCACTTCCCACCGATAGAAAACATAACTTCCCAAATAGAGAAAACAGCACTTCTCACCGAGAGAAAACAGCACTTCCCACCGAGAGAAAACAGCACTTCCCACCGAGAGAAAACAGCATTTCCCAAATAGAGAAAACAGCACTTCTGAAATTGAGAAAACAGCACTTCCCAAATAGAGAAAACAGCACTTCCCAAATAGAGAAAACAGCACTTCCCACCGAGAGAAAACAGCACTTCCCACCGAGAGAAAACAGCATTTCCCAAATAGAGAAAACAGCACTTCTGAAATTGAGAAAACAGCACTTCCCAAATAGAGAAAACAGCACTTCCCAAATAGAGAAAACAGCACTTCTCACCGAGAGAAAACAGCACTTCCCAAATAGAGAAAACAGCACTTTTCACCAAGAGCAAACAGCACTTCTCACCGAGAGAAAACAACACTTCCCACCGAGAGAAAACAGCACTTCCCACCGAGAGAAAACAGCACTTCCCACCAAGAGAAAACAGCACTTCCCACCGAGAGAAAACAGCACTTCTCACCGAGAGCAAACAGCACTTCTCACCGAGAGAAAACAGCACTTCCTACCGAGAGAAAACAGCACTTTCCACCGAGAGAAAACAGCACCTCCCACCGAGAGAAAACAGCACTTCTCACCGAGAGAAAACAGCACTTCCCAAATAGAGAAAACAGCACTTCTCACCGAGAGAAAACAGCACTTCCCACCGAGAGAAAACAGCACTTCCCACCGAGAGAAAACCGCATTTCCCACCGAGAGAAAACAGCACTTCCCACCGAGAGAAAACAGCATTTCCCACCGCGAGAAAACAGCACTTTCCACCGAGAGAAAACAACACTTCTCACGTGGAGAAAACGACACTTCCCACCTAGAGAAAACAGCACTTCTCACCGAGAGAAAACAGCACACCCCACCTAGAGAAAACAGCACTTCCCACCTATAGAAAACAGCACTTCCCACCGAGAGAAAACAGCATTTCCCAAATAGACAAAACAGCACTTCCCACCTAGAGAAAACAGCACTTCCCAAATAGAGAAAACAGCACTTCCCACCGAGAGAAAACAGCATTTCCCAAATAGAGAAAACAGCACTTCCCACCTAGAGAAAACAGCAGTTCCCAAGTAGAGAAAACAGCACTTCCCACGTGGAGAAAACAACACTTCCCACCTAGAGAAAACAGCACTTCTCACCGAGAGAAAACAGCACACCCCACCTAGAGAAAACAGCACTTCCCACCTAGAGAAAACAGCATTTCCCACCGAGAGAAAACAGCACTTCCCAAATAGAGAAAACAGCACTTCCCAAATAGAGAAAACAGCACTTCCCAAATAGAGAAAACAGCACTTCCCACGTGGAGAAAACAGCACACCCCACCTAGAGAAAACAGCACTTCCCACATAGAGAAAACAGCACTTCCCACCGAGAGAAAACAGCACTTCCCAAATAGAGAAAACAACACTTCCCACCGAGTGAAAAAAGCATTTCCCAAATAGAGAAAACAGCACTTCCCACCTAGAGAAAACAGCATTTCCCAAATAGAGAAGGCAGCACTTCTCACCGAGAGAAAACAGCATTTCCCAAATAGAGAAAACAGCACTTCCCACCTAGAGAAAACAGCACTTCCCACCTAGAGAAAACAGCACTTCCCATCGAGAGAAAACAGCACTTCCCAAATAGAGAAAACAGCACTTCCCAAATAGAGAAAACAGCACTTCCCAAATAGAGAAAACAGCACTTCTCACCGAGAGAAAACAGCACTTCCCACCGAGAGAAAACAGCACTTCCCACCGAGAGAAAACAGCATTTCCCAAATAGAGAAAATAGCACTTCCCACGTGGAGAAAACAACACTTCCCACCTAGAGAAAACAGCACTTCCCAAATAGAGAAAACAGCACTTCCCACGTGGAGAAAACAACACTTCCCACCTAGAGAAAACAGCACTTCTGGCCGAGAGAAAACAGCACACCCCACCTAGAGAAAACAGCACTTCCCACCTAGAGAAAACAGCATTTCCCACCGAGAGAAAACAGCACTTCTCACCGAGAGAAAACAGCACTTCCCAATTAGAGAAAACAGCACTTCCCACCGAGAGAAAACAGCACTTCCCAAATAGAGAAAACAACACTTCCCACCGAGTGAAAAAAGCATTTCCCAAATAGAGAAAACAGCACTTCCCACCTAGAGAAAACAGCATTTCCCAAATAGAGAAGGCAGCACTTCCCACCGAGAGAAAACAGCATTTCCCAAATAGAGAAAACAGCACTTCCCACCTAGAGAAAACAGCACTTCCCACCTAGAGAAAACAGCACTTCCCATCGAGAGAAAACAGCACTTCCCAAATAGAGAAAACAGCACTTCCCAAATAGAGAAAACAGCACTTCCCAAATAGAGAAAACAGCACTTCTCACCGAGAGAAAACAGCACTTCCCACCGAGAGAAAACAGCACTTCCCACCTAGAGAAAACAGCACTTCTGGCCGAGAGAAAACAGCACACCCCACCTAGAGAAAACAGCACTTCCCACCTAGAGAAAACAGCATTTCCCACCGAGAGAAAACAGCACTTCTCACCGAGAGAAAACAGCACTTCCCAATTAGAGAAAACAGCACTTCCCACCGAGAGAAAACAGCACTTCTCCCCGAGAGAAAACAGCACTTCCCAAATAGAGAAAACAGCAATTCCCACCTAGAGAAAACAGCACTTCCCAAATAGAGAAAACAGCACTTCCCACCTAGAGAAAACAGCACTTCCCACCGAGAGAAAACAGCACTTCTCACCGAGAGAAAACAGCACTTCCCAAATAGAGAAAACAGCACTTCCCACCGAGAGAAAACAGCATTTCCCAAATAGAGAAAACAGCACTTCCCACCTAGAGAAAACAGCACTTCCCAAATAGAGAAAACAGCACTTCCCACCTAGAGAAAACAGCACTTCCCAAATAGAGAAAACAGCACTTCCCACCTAGAGAAAACAGCACTTCCCACCGAGAGAAAACATCACTTCTCACCGAGAGAAAACAGCATTTCCCAAATAGAGAAAACAGCACTTCCCACATAGAGAAAACAGCACTTCCCAAATAGAGAAAACAGCACTTCCCACCGAGAGAAAACAGCATTTCCCAAATAGAGAAAACAGCACTTCCCACCTAGAGAAAACAGCACTTGCCAAATAGAGAAAACAGCACTTCCCACGTGGAGAAAACAACACTTCCCACCTAGAGAAAACAGGACACCCCACCTAGAGAAAACAGCACTTCCCACCTAGAGAAAACAGCACTTCCCACCTAGAGAAAACAGCACACCCCACCTAGAGAAAACAGCACTTCCCACCTAGAGAAAACAACACTTCTCCCCCCCCCCCTTTCCCCCCCCCCCCCCCCCTCCCCCCGCCCGAGAAAACAGCACTTCCTTCTTGGAGGAAACAGAGCTGATAGAAAACAGCGCTTTGCAGAACTGCTTGAAAAAAAGATTCCGCGCATTTTAAAAACAAGGAGCCAGACAGAAACCAACAAAAATAATCCTAACTGTAGAACACACAGATAATAACTAGCCAACCAACAGCTGGACCCATGTACATAAAGATAGATCGGCATCAAATGCAACAGAGAATTGAGGTGGAGGGATATGTCTAAGGAAAATAGAAACAATACACAAAGACAGCAATCAGGGGCGACGGAACCATTTTTAAGTAACTTCAGAGAAGAGGCAGAGGTCTTGAACACTGTAGCGGAAACTTCTAATGGGAGATGAAAACACAGAGAGACAAATGGTACTCTTCACAGACGCACTGCATGTGGGTTGCGACACTGAGGAGAAACAAAAATATAGACCTTAAGGAATTAAGAGTGATACTCTATAAACTATATCACCGGTTCAGATGAATTGTGACAATGTGGATTCCATCTCATTGCAAAATTCTTGGGCAATGAAGAGGCCGAAGAAGTGAGTCAAGTGAAGGTTGAAAGCTACATCAACCTGATACATATATGAGGAGGCCTTATAACTTATGAAGAGGTCAAGAGGTTTACCAGGTGTAGATAAGGGAACAGGTGAGATGCAGAGAGCAGGCAGGTCATCAACCAAATGATGCATATTACCAAGAAGGCATGAATGTAATCAGACATGTTTCATATTCTGTGCAGTGATTCGATTACAGTAAATGTAATATTATTGTGATATTGTTTACGTATCCGAGTACACAGATAAACGAAGTTTCCGACCCTGCTGTGGGGGATAGAGTGTAAGCGTCTTCATAGTACTAGACATCAGCGTGTTATGAGGTGGAGTTGTCTGTTCCTTTTCTGACCGACTTTCCTTTCCAATCGCAAAGCCGGTACCCATTAACAGCTAGGTCGACTGGAGCGTCTCGATAACAGGGACCCAGGCTCACGTGAGGTTGTGGTGTTCTAACGCTCTGCTATTCAGAATCTGCATCAACAGCTACTAGAAGTAAATAAAGGGACTGTAAGGCTGGCCGAGTGGTATGGACTCCAGTCTGTGACCACAAGGACATGGATTCAAATCCTCATTAATGCATCAGTTGGAGTTTTTAAAATCGGAGATTGTTGTTGTTGTTGATTACTCATAATGAGTAAGTTAGCTCTTTTGTCTGTCCTTTTCAGGGCACACAAAGTGACATGTCCCGGGCGTGCTGGTGGAGGTGGACCACGGTCCTCTAGTCGGCTGTGTTATGATTGGCTTCATCTGCGTATCTCATACTACTACGGGGATCACGTGGATACATCTCGTCAGCCAGAATGTCTTGAAAACAGTCTATTTCCATGGAACGCTAAAAAGAGATAGTGGTCTTGTTCAGTATGTTGTGCCTGACCCTGATCCTGATTTGAAGTTCTGGTCAATATGTTATGCCTGACCTGACTAGCGTCTCAGCTTCCGTCTATCGGTGGTCAATTTAAAAAAAAATATAGTCTGTAAAGTACATGTCGACTGAATGGGTAAGCGGCCTTTATTCCTTAGCCGTAGAAATATTTACGGTGGACCACAACAATGAGTATAACCCATAAAGTGATAGCAGCAGTGTAGTAAAGATGTTATTTTTAATCTGGTGAAAGTCAAAAGGCTGTAATCAAACCGAAAGTCATCGATCGATAAACAAGTAAGGGACAAATCGCTGTGGGTACAAATAGAAAACGAAACGATCTTCCTCCCATATCGGTATGATTGGGACGATGAGGCTAACGTCTGGTCAGGCAAAACACACTGATCAGACACTTTTAGCTAGTGTCAGGAGAAATATACTGGCCAAGACAACATTATGGCTAACAAGGTGAGGTTCAAAGTGATCCCCGTAGTAGTAAGTAACACGCAGATGAAGCCAAGCATTCCACAGCCGCCTGGAGAACCTGGGTCCACTTCATCAGCACGCTCGAGATGTCAGGAAAGCTACTACATTCTGCCACAAGTTCCGTCCCTTTCAGGACGCACAAAAGGGTTACCAACCCATTGTGGGCATTTGAAACCAACCAACCAGAAACCAACCAACCAGAAAGCAGCCAACCAGAAAGCAGTAAACCAGAAACCAACCAACCAAAAACCAACCAACCAGAAAGCAGCCAACCAGAAACCAACCAACCAGAAACCAACCAACCAGAAACCAACCAACCATCGGTATCATTATTTAGTATTTCGCATTCATGTTGTATTTCATCACTGACTAAGACCATTTCGTTGGAAAGTTTGAAGAGTTTTTTTTTTTCCTTTTCATTTGTGTCTAGCCTAACTCATCATTGCCTGCATATGTGTTTATTGGCTTATAGAGATTTTTAAGAAATAATGACAGAAAAATAAATAAAAGAGAGAGTGTTAGAGTAAGCGAAAACGATAACAAGTGAGAGAAAAGATAGTGTAGAGTGATAAAGGGTCTAAGAGAAGAAAGCGAACCTATGTCAGTGTAGTTGTGTCAATCGCATAAAAAAATAGTAAACAAGTCTTTACATGTAAACGAGAAAAGCCGAAAATAGAGAGAGAGATAAAGGAGACAGAGAGTGAGCGTAGAGAGCGATAGAGAGAAAAAGGAAATAGAGAGAATGAATGACGGAGTGAAGGAAGAAGATGGAGAAATAAAGACAAAATGGTAGAAGATGGACAGAAGAGAGATAGAGAAAGAGTGGATGAAAATGATAGAGGTGAGAAAATCAAAGAGCTCATTTAGCGTCCGCCATTTTGATCAGACAAATGACCGTTCTGTTGTTTGTTGATGTGTCTGTCTGTGGTCACCTCGCCGGTAGATAAGAATGACGTGTTGTTTTTAGCCCTGTGACGTGTTGTTCTTATCCCTTTGCTGTGTTTTTCTTGTCCGTATCTCTTCTCTTCCGTGAGGCTGTCCATTACTCCATATGGACGAGCACAAAGGTAGCCACTCCGTCTCTTCTGGCCACCTGCTGTTTATTCTTAGAGCCTTGTAATGGTACTTAACATGTAGTTTATACGCGAAGTATTTATAATTTTAATTTGTCCAGAATTTAATCGAAATTGAATCTGAAATTACTTTTCTTCTACACAAATGCTAAAAAAACAACTCCTACTTTAAAATATTTACCTTGTAGAAGTACCTGGGCAATTTGAAAATCTGATAAAATTCCATAATTTTATGACGTGTTCCTTGGCAACGGAGAACCTGGCAATTTGCCTAGGGGAAATGAAACGCTGTGTCAACATGTTACAGGTATAAGTTATGGGGAGACCAAGAGGTTCAACGAGTGAGAGACGAGACAGGCCCCACACACACACACACAAACAGTGCATCAACAAAGCTCAACAAGTGGGAGAGACTAGAGCCAGCCCCTCCCACACACACAAACAAACACACAAACAGTGCATCAACAAATCTAAACAAGTGGGAGAAACTAGAACCATCCCCTCCCACACACACAAACAGTGCATCAACAAAGCTCAACAAGCGGGAGAGACTAGAGCCATCCCCTCCCACACACAAACAGTGCATCAACAAAGCTCAACAAGTGGGAGAGACTAGAGCCATCCCCTCCCACACACACACACACGCACGCACGCACACACACACACGCACGCACGCACGCACGCACACACACACACACACACAGACACACACACACACACAGACACACACACACACACACATAGAGAGAGAGAGAGCTCAACAAGTTGGAGAGACTAGAGCCATCCCCTCCCACACACAAACAGTGCATCAACAAAGCTCAACAAGTGGGAGAGACTAGAACCATCCCCTCCCTCCCACACACACAAACATATGCTATACATATTACCTGCTCAACGTAAGAGAGTATAGAGGACATAAATGTGCAACGCTAGAGTGCACAGACGGAAACACACAATGCCTTTTACCAGCTCAAATAAAGGGGAACAATTAGTGACATCATACCTGGTACACACTACACCACATTAAGAAAGCACATATTCAATCAACTAAACTGAATGAGAGTACCAAACTGTGACACTGACAGAATGGCCGTTTACCGCCTGTCGTAATAGTTCGTGTACGTGAAGATCTAAGAAAACACATATGTCCATTACTAGTAGCACTCTTGGACGTGCTCTAAGCCAGCACCAATAACCTCAGGCTGGCCAATGATCTGTTGAGAAATATTACTGTTGATGTCCGAAAGTGTAAGAAGTGGGACAAGCTACAGGGCCACATCAATAACCTCAGGCTGGCCACTACTTTTTTAAAAGCCACATTGAATCTTCTTCGTCGACGTTCGTTCTCAAGTCCTGACCGTTCTCAAACTCCCGCTACCAAGTCCTGACCGTTCTCAAACTCCCGCTACCAAGTCCTGACCGCTCTCAAACTTCCGCTACCAAGTCCTGACCGTTCTCAAACTCCCGCTACCAAGTCCTGACCGTTCTCAAACTCCCGGTACCAAGCCCTGACCGTTCTCAAACTCCCGCTACCAAGCCCTGACCGTTCTCAAACTCCCGCTACCAAGCCCTGACCGTTCTCAAACTCCCTCTACCAAGCCCTGACCGTTCTCAAACTCCCGCTACCAAGCCCTGCCCGTTCTCAAACTCCCGGTACTAAGCCCTGACCGTTCTCAAACTCCCGCTACCAAGCCCTGACCGTTCTTAAACTCCCGCTACCAAGCCCTGACCGTTCTCAAACTCCCGCTACCAAGCCCTGACCGTTCTCAAACTCCCGCTACCAAGCCCTGACCGTTCTCAAACTCCCGCTACCAAGCCCTGACCGTTCTCAAACTCCCGCTACCAAGCCCTGAAAAGAACTGTGCAAGTAGTCGGAATAAACCCGAGAACGGAATGCGTTACGTCGTTGCACAGACATATCACGTATCACAAATTTCCTTAAAGTAATAGTTAAGGCTATTGTGTCTAGCGCATACAAGGACAGTTGGTTACTTGATATCGCCAAGTTTTTAAAAAGGACTTCACATAATTTCAGCATTGCCTGGCTCGCGTGTCATTGGATTTTCTTCCTAACACAGGCTAAAGTCAGAAATGTACACTAAGCAATTGAGAGTTCATTAGCAACTCTCCAAGGTATAGTAGTCACGGCACGGCTCTCCCTGATCATTTCCCGCCACCTATTGCCTATGGGTTGGGCCGGGTTCTCATAGGCTCTACACATGTGACGAAGAGTTCAAGACACTTGGATGTCATGGGAATTGCTACGGTCAGCGACCCATAGCTGACTGCTAGCGTCTGAGATAGTGAACCAGCGCTGACTGCTAGCATCTGAACCAGCGACCCATAGCTGACAGCTAGCATCTGAACCAGCGACCCATAGCTGACTGCTAGCGTCTGAACCAGCGACCCATAGCTGACTGCAATCGTCTGAGCCAGTGAACCAGAGCTGACTACTAGCGTCTGAACCAGCGACCCATATCTGACTACTAGCGTCTGAACCAGCGACCCATATCTGACTACTAGCGTCTGAACCAGCGACCCATATCTGACTACTAGCGTCTGAACCAGTGACCCATAGCTGACTGCTAGCGTCTGAGCCAGCGAACCAGAGCTGCCAAAATACTTCTACGCCTCCACGTGGTAATCCTGGGTAACAGGCTGCAACAGAGCAGACTGGCTAAAGAGAAGGGATCGAAGAGGGAAGGCTAACCGGGTACCAAAAAATGCCTGCTGAAGTCCGATGTGTCGGATCGAAAGGTGCAAATATCGTAGTCAAACTGTAAACTATGTCACAACGCGTCCTAGTACTTGCAAAGCCCTTTTTAGAGTTTGATAGGGAGTTGGAGAACGCTCAAAGGAGAAGAAACCAGCCCTTTTTAAGGCTTGATAGCGGGAGTTTGAGAACGATCGAAGAAGAAGAAATCAGCCCTTTTAATGGATGTTGAGATGCTATAGAAATGTGTGCAGTTCACATAACAAGCTAATCTACTGATAATCGAAAAGAGCATACTTAACAGCCGCTGCCCGGGCAACATTCAAAAATTATGTTCAAGATGTACTAAATCTATTACGGGATTCTCGCCGATACAACGGGATTTGTGTATTGTGATGAGATTCTCCCAAAATTTGGAGAAGAACAGAGCCCTTGTGGGCTAAACCATGTGTAATGGCGTGGATTCTTCGACTACACTGCACTAAAAACTACACAATAGTATCAACAATCGCTGTTGTGGAACTCCTCGGGGAAAATCAGTCAGAAGCAGACTGAAGAACATGCGGATGAGACCAACAGGCTGATACAAGAAAAACAAAGTGAAGCTGGAAAGAACTGGAGATGCATCACAAGAGATAGAATTGTTTGGATAGGACAAATTTATGACCAATGCACCATGAGATGATACTGGGAAAAAAGAAGAAGAAGAAAAAGTAGCAGCAGAGTAAAGAACAGAAGAAGAAGAAAAAGAAGAGGAAAGAACAGAAGAAGAAGAGGAAAGAACAGAAGAAGAAGAGGAAAGAACAGAAGAAGAAGAAGAGGAGGAGGAAAGAACAGAAGAAGAGGAAGAAGAAAGAACAGAAGAATACGAAAGAACGGAAGAAGAAGGAAACGAGGAAAGAACAGAAAAGAAGAATAAGAAGAAAGAACAGAAAAAGAGGAAGAAGAAGAAGGGGAAAGAACAGAAGAAGAAGGGGAAAGAACAGAAGAAGAAGAAGAGGAAAGAACAGAAGAAGAAAAAGAAGACGAAGAGGAAAAAAGAAGATGAAGAAGAAGAGCAAAGAACATAATAATAAGAAGAAGAATATGTTCTGTTAAGAGGCAGCCAGCCGCACTCATCGTACCAGACATCTATCATTAACCGCGGGAGTATCTATTTACAAATCTGTTATTCAAACAATGGAGCGCGCTCTCATATCATTTCCGGCATTGTTTGGACGTATCGGTGCACGGCAAGCTCGCGTGCTCAGCTCTAATATATCTGAAATACCCGCGAGCCAAGGACAGCAGCACCGGCAACAAATGTCTTCAGATTATTGACTAAACGTAGTTATTGATTGCATGGATGATTCATTGATCTGAAATATTGATCATCAGTATTCTTAATTTCTTAATCAAGTTTAGACGAGTGAGAGAAAGGTCGGTTGCAGTCATGTTTCCGATTTTTTATGAAGGAATTAGCTCTTAAAAATTCCTTATTTCGTATCCTATATAGTTAAGTAAAAACCACATGCACACTTTGCGTTGACTGATCGTGCAATCGGTATTTATTCCTTGTTCAAATTAACATCACTCCACTCCACCCCTAGACCTCAGCAATTGTGGATACGATGTAATGATAGTAATAATGCTTAAACCCAGTTTGGATCTTGAGAGATACTTAACTGATAATGGGAGTGTAGGGGTGTTACACTCTTGTGTGTGAGTGGGGGAGGGGGGGATGAGGGTCTTGGATGTATGGGCGTGCTTTGTGTGTGTGTGTGTGGGGGGGGGGGGGGGGTGTTTGCGTCTAAGGTGTGTGACTGTGTGTGATGTTAGTATGGTTCATGTTTGTGGGTGTGTGTAGTGGATGTGATTTATGTGTGTGTTTGTACGTTTACAACGTACATGAATACAGGATCACTGCACTGTCTGTGTGGTGTCTGAAAGTGTGTGTGTGGTGTTTGAGTGTGTGTTTGTGGTGTGTTTATGTGTGATGTCTGTGAATGCGTGTGTGTGTGAGTTTCTTTGTGGTGTCTGTGTATGCATGTGTGTGGTATCTGTGTGTGTGCGTGGTGTCTGTGTGTATGTGTGGGTGTGTATATTGAATTTATAGTCAGTACAGGATCAGTACACTCTTGTTTGTGTATGCAGTCTGTAAGTGGGTGTGTGTGTGCGTAGGTGTGTGTATGGGTGGGTGTGAGTGTGTGTGGGTGGGTGTGTGGGTGGGTGTGTGGGTAGATGTGTGTGTGGGTGGGTGTATTGGTGTGTATGTTGAGTGTATAGCCAGGACAGGATCAGTACACTCTTGTTTGTGTGTGGTGGGTGTGTGTATGGGTGGGTGTGTGTGGGTGTATGGGTGTGTACGTTGAATGTATGGTCAGGACAGGATCAGTACACTCTTATTTGTGTGTGGTGTCTGTGTGTGTGTCTTAAATGACGAATAATGACGACTACGTGTGGTTCTTGCAACCTCTTTATGTATCACAAATTACAACATGAACTACCACTGCCACATCACAGCAGACCTGTTGGGCGAACTTCTAGTAGGTGACCAGCTGTATGTCTGTATCTCTTAGCTCTTGTTCTAGTGTCATCATTATCAGGTTGATCGGTCCTAAGACTGGTTGTAAGGTTGTCAGAGCATGTCTCTCCATTTGATCCTATCCTATTCAGCTCTTGTCATCTCTGCATAGTTTCGTACTTGAATTTCCCTGCCTGCCTATGAGTATTGGCCCCCACTCCCTCTTTTCCCCTGAATTTTGTCATCCAGTATTTTCTGTATAGAACGTTCATGTCACAAATATTACCCAGCAAACTCAATCTTTGTTTTTGTGCGACTATCTCAGTGAGGGCATTGTCATTTAATCTTATTTCTGTTGAACTCACTCATTCCAATCTAGGGTAGCACCACATTTCAAACGCTTTCAAACTTCTTTCATCATTCTTTAACTCTTTCCGGACTTATATCCACTATAGTGGCTCGCTAATGAAACCCTGATGGACATTTAGCCACTATAGTGGATAGACCTAGATAACAAGTTTCTTTGTTTTGCAGAACGACGATTCAGGTTTTTATGTAACTGGATGCTTTATTGCTAAGACTAGAATAGTTCTCTTAACGAAATGTTACCAAAACAATCGCGTTAGGTGTTGTCAGCGAGTTGTTTATGTCAAATGAAGTGTTCACTGCTTCTACTGCGATACATTTTTCAAACTGTTATTGATTACGGAGTCATTGAGAAAAATAGACATGTTCAATATTTATGGATATAAATGCATCAAATAAACTGTGTTCTGAAGCACGTGCATACAATTTCCAGAAAAATTGAAAGCAACACTTTTAAACCATGGACCAATTTAGGTAAATAAATGACAATATTTCGACGTCTAAATTCTCTGAGTCTTAAATTCCTTTCGTTTTTATAACTTATTTAGTCTGCTGAATAATCATATATCAACAATTTACTGATATATCCCTTTTCTCTAACCATTTCCCTTCTTTGTGATATATAATATGAATATGTTTATCTTAATTATGGTGCGAAGTAGTAACATAAAAACAAGTCATGCAGTAATTTTTTTTTCAAAACTGAAAACTAATTTGATCCGAACCTTAAAATAATAATCAGGTCCTGAAAGAGTTAAGAGTCCATGTTTCAACACCATATAGTGTATTAGCCAGCTGTGAGTTACGATTTGTTTCCTCTTTGTTTATCCTGATTTTCTTCGAGGTTAGCAATTTGTTATGTTTCAGGGGTACTTTCTTTCCCAATTTAATCCAAGTGTTAATTCATATCTGTCTCATCTTCTTTGGTTGTTTGCTCTAAATAAGTGGAAATTCACAGCTTCTCCGACTATTTCTCCCTTGATGATTATATTAATTTGACTAAGCTGCTTGTCTACTACCATAATCTTTGTCTTCATTGTGATATTTTCATAGCAAACTCTTTGGTTGTTTTATTAATGCTTCAATCAACCTTTGCAACGTTGCTACTGATTATCCCACTATGGCTTGAACATCGGCAAATTTGATTGCATCATTTTTTATAGCATTGACTTTTACAACTCCGAGCAACTTTTTTCCATCTTTACCTCAAAAGATGCTTAATACAGGTTCTGTGAAAGCAAGCAACCCTGTCGCATACCTAACAAACACAGAACAAGTACCGATGTCTGGAGGACTGATGGATGTGCTCTCTATTGTGTGCCGGTCAGTTTACGGATGATATTATGTCTTACGCTTTGTTTGCTGACAGTTCGTCATGCCTGACAATGTGTGGTCTAACTTGACGCCTAGATAGTTGAGAGCCGTGCAGTGTTCAAGCTCCTGCCTTTGCCAAATAATCTGGTTTTCTTTTTGCCTCTCTGTTTCTGAGGTGGTAGGTACATACCTGAGTTTTACTGGAATTTCGTTTAAGATGATTATCATGGTAGTACCTGCAAGGGCGTTGAGAGAGCTTGACAGTTTGTTTTTAACCTCCTCAACACTTTTCCCTGGACAGCAACTGCTCTGTCGTCAGCGTAGATGCATTGGTCATTAGTATATATGTTATATAGCTTGAATGCTAGAACACTTTCTTGTGCGTTGTTTTGCTTGCGCCATCTGACACAGAATCGCCTGTTCTGCATGAGACATTTGATGATATTGAGCAGTCTCAAATAGTGATAATCTATGATCGGCAATGTTTTTCTGCGAGAAGCCGCAATGATCCGATGGCATAACGTGTACATCTGCCAAATGCAAACTGGTTATCGTTTAGCACTTCCTCTATTCTGCCAACGGTGATTTCCTTAATACTCTTTCAGATACATTTAGATGCTTGTGTCATTAAGCGTTTAGTTCGGAATTGGCCGCACTCCATTTTTGGGCTACGTATAAATATTATTGAACATTTGAGTTCCGTTGACCATATTCAGTTGTTATCATTAACATGATAACAAAGTAAATTGTTTAAAGTCTCTGCCGCTGTTTTGATGTGGTCTGAGTGTTTCTGAGGAGCTTTCTTCAGGCGGATCTAGCATGTCTGCTGTATGGACAAGATCATGGAATTATATGGAAGAACTTCGTTGTCGGTCGCAGACAGGCTGACATGCTAGAACAAACGATGAAATAAAATTAAAGACACAAATAGAAATGTTACCCAAGTTACATGTTACCATATCAAACCTTCACCCACAATCGGTATATGTCCAAGCGGATGGCAGAAATTAATAATGCGAACAGACATGTCACAATCTACATTGTTGATAAACCAAAACAAGTTAACCGCTTTCGTCTGAGAACATGCACTTTTAGATAGTACAGTCATGACCAACAGAAAGTGTATACAGATAAATGCTAATGTGGGAATTGCATTAATATCATCTGAAAAAGTCCTTCAGAACAGCTCAGCAAATAATGACTTTCGATGACAGACATGTCCTGTGGATAAAAACTGAAGCATACGTTGTGGGGTTGTCGTATCTGTCCAGGAGATGCAGATTTGGGGCATACGTTGTGTGGTTGTCACATCTGTCCAGGAGATGCAAAGCTGAGGCATACGTTGTGGGGTTGTCGTATCTGTCCAGGGGATGCAGAGCTGAGGCATACGTTGTGGGGTTGTCACATCTGTCCAGAGGATGCAGAAACTGAGGCATACGTTGCGGGGTTGTCGTATCTGTCCAGGAGATGCAGAGCTGAGGCATACGTTGTGGGGTTGTCCCATCTGTCCAGGAGATGCAGAGCTGAGGCATACGTTGTGTGGTTGTCACATCTGTCCAGAGGATGTAGAGTTGAGGCATACTCTGTGGGGTTGTCACATCTGTCCAGAGGATGTAGAGTTGAGGCATACGCTGTGGGGTTGTCACATTTGTCTAGAGGATTTAGAGTTGAGGCATACGTTTTGGGGTTGTCGTATCTGTTGTAGCAGATCCTACTGTTTGCCCTAGGGTTATTCTAACTCAGAACATTATCACACTCATCCACAACAATCCTGACCACACACTGCAAATAATATAGCACACAGCAGATGGAATATTTATTATATAATACTCGTACCAGAAAAATAAGTAGTGAAATTACAAGCACAATACAATACATATCATCTTAACTAAATATTCCTAAATTATATATTAGTTAATATAAAGATTAACAAAACCGGAAATTTTAAGCATTAGCTATTGATGGAATTCCTAACTATCTAAAACCCGGTTTTATTGCCTACTCACATCACACACACATCTCTTTAACTGCATCCTCAACACACCTTATCAAAAACTTCCTCACTCAAATCCCCTCAGGCGGACGATCTGGACATACCTCGTTCACAATGTGCCCTGCTTACAACACAACGTTCAGATTATCTATTAATACAAAACTCACATACCTATTTGAGCGATCCTGTTCAATCACTAACATTCCTACAACAGTCTATCAATCGCTCCTCTATCTATGTCGGTGAGTTAAACATACTATCTAAATTCAGTCTCTCTCTCTCTCTCTCTCTCTCTCACACTCTCATCTCCTCTCCATCCAGCCTCCTGAGCTAAACTTTGTCTCGAGTTATATACACTCAAGCCGAATCAGAGCTGACCAATGGATCTAGGGGGATGGCTCTTTTCAGTTGCCATTGGAACGAAATACTTTACACACCTGTCACTCATCTATAGCAGCAAGCTCCGCTGCCAATACATCTGTCACTCATTCTCCCACTACCCAAATCGGAACGCCAGTGGTCAGCTTCTACCTGTTCACATTCTTTGCCCCAACTCTGTTTTTCTTTGTTGAGAGGGTGAGTGACATACGGTCACGCATTCAGGTAGCTTTAAGCTTTAACATGTTCAGGTACCTTTGTTATCAGCAACCACATCACCCCTGTCCTAAACTCTCTTTCTCTGGCGGGAACCGTTACACTATCCATGGGATGCAGAGTTGAGACAGATGTTGTGGGGTTGTCATATCGACTTGAACATGACTGTGGACATTATCCAGGCAACTAGTCTACAAATCTAGCATAACCCTTCAATTTGAAAGCAGAAGACGAAGCAGAAAAGTAGATAATGATGACGTATGTTGCAATTTTACCGGAGACTGATGCATAAGCCGCCTGCACGATACCGTCGCCAGGAGACAAAGAACCACACAGGCAAGAAGAGATATTACATATAAACACAACTTTTGGTAACCAATAAAATATATCTAACCAGAGATTAATATTAGCTGAAAACCATATATACGTATGTGATCGTAAGTCAACAAGGAATTGGTTGTGACTCGTTTCAGTGCCAAGGGAGGGAGATACTAATTGTGATTAGTGGAAGTACCGAGGAAAGGAGAAAATGGTTGGTACTCGTGACAGTCCCCGAAGGAGGTGGAACATTATTATTGAAAATGGGGACTGGAGAACTATTAGATGGGGAATACAGAAGACATTACAGATAGGAAAGTACAGAGAAGAAAGTCCGGAGAATGTATGGAATGTTACCAATCCTTATTGTCGCTTAAGACACCTCAGATTGAAGTTATGTTACCAATCCTCAAAGTGACTTAAGACACCTCAGAGTGAAGTTATGTTACCAATCCTCAAAGTGACTTAAGACACCTCATGGGGAAGTTATGGAATGTTACCAATCCTTCATGTCGCTTAAGACACCTCAGAGTAAAGTTATGTTGACAGTCCTCATAGTGACTGAAGACACCTCATGGTGAAGTTATGTTACCATTCCACAAAGTGGTTTGAGACACCTCGTGGGGAAGTTATAGAATATTACCAATCCATCTTGAGGCGTAAGTCACCTCATGATGAACCTCATATTACCGTTTTCCCAAGACCCTGTCACTGTTTTCTGAAAACCATCTCAGCCAAAATGGATAGATTAGCTACAACAGACCTTACGTCTACAATCTGACCTTGTTAAACTCCTGTACTGAAATGTTTGCGTCCCGTGTTATGCTCCAACAGTATCCATTTTCCATTCACCCTTTCCCCGTGTGTTTAGTTTACAGGTGCTGGTTGTTGTTGTTGTTGTTTGCGAACTCCCACAGTGAGTAGGTTACTCTTTGGTGCCCCCTGAAAAGGACGTTAATTGGCGGATTGCAGCAGCTTTCCTCACATCCCAATCGTGCTGATGAAAGTGGACCGGGATCCTCCAGGCTGTTGTGCTATGCTTGGCTTCATCTGCGTGTCACTCACTACTACAGGGATCACGTCGATCCCTCACCTCTTCAGCCAGTCTGCCATGAAAACAGCCCCTTTCCAGTGAGGGCTACTAGGAAGCCAATGTGAGGGTCTAAGCCAGTGTGTTTTGCCTGACCCTGACTAACATGTCTGATCAGTATATTTTGCCTGATCCTGACTAACATGTCTGATCAGTATATTTTGCCTGACCCTGACTAACATGTCTGATCAGTATATTTTGCCTGACCAGACTTTAGTCTTCCTCCCCAAAGGATGCTGGTAAAATTGTATATTTAATGATGTTGGGAAGTTCTTTGGCAACGTATGGGCCGATACAGTGACGCATGCAGGATCAGGGAAATATATCATTCTAAACTACACAGCTGTTGTGTCTAACGTCTCAGAGAACGCAGGCTGTGATGACCTACAGTCCACATCTGGCCATTTAGTTTAGCACGCAATGGGCTTGTCCATCAGAATATTTGCAACTGCGTTTGCGTGCGCTATCAGCAGTCTATAAACCTCGCTACATCTTTCTCTCTCTCTCTCTCTCTCCCTCCCCGTCTCTCTCTCACATGTATGTATTTACACACATACGTAAGCATGTATATATGTGTATTTGTACGTGTGTATGTTTGTACGAAGGGAGTAGTGTAGCGTAGTTGTTAGCGCATAGGCTTCGCATCTGAATTTTAGTGGGTTACAAAATAATATGGGCTTAACACATTTCCTATACGCTGCATGGCGTGACGGCATTTTTTAAAAATGTTTGTACGTACATATATATATATATATATATATATATGCTTCTCTGTTTGATATGTGTCTATCTGTCTGTTTATATATATATATATATATATATATATATATATATATATATATATATATAAATATATATATATAATATATATATATATTATATATATATATATTTTTATATATATATATCGACCATCTTTCTTCCTTCATATCTATATAGCTATCTCTATCATCATCATCATGTAGCATGTCCTTTATAGAACGTAGCTCCCATCACAGTCTGTCTGAAATAAACTCTTTCTCTTGTCAAAACTCCAACCTCCGCCACAGTCATACCCAGGCATTCCTGGATATCTTGGTACCATCGTCTTCTTGGTCTACCACTGCCCCTGGCACGATACCTTCCATAACTGTTCTCTTAAGACCGTTGTGTCTCTTGATGTGACCAAAGTATTTACATTTTCTGGCCATAATGGAATTGATAAACCAGTTCTCCTCTATGCTCGACTCTTGCCGAATGTCTACATTTGTCATTTTTTCCGTCCAGGGTATTCTGAGGATCTTTCTGTAATATATTAACTCGAAGAATTATATTCTTTGTCTAGAAGTTTTGGTAATCGTCCATGATTCTCAAACATAAGCTGCCACAGGAAAAACACAGGCTCTCAAGACTTTTTGTCGTTTTATTGGTGCTCTGCCATAATTTCTTCAGCATGTCCAGTCTCTGCATTGCCATGGCTATGCTTCTTCTGATTTCTTTCGAACAGTCGCCATTTTTGTCAATTCTGGAGACCAGATATTCAAAATGCGTGACCTGGTCAATTTCTTCACCACCTACTGTAAATTTATGCTGACATTGTCGGTGGTCATTATCTTTGTTTTGTTTATAAACATGTTTTGATCTTTACAGTGTCCATTTACAGCTTAAATTAGTTGCTCTAGCCCTTTTAACAGACCCTCTGCTGCCGTGATCTAACTTAGAACATTCTCACACTCATTCTCTGGTCGGAAATGTCCCTTTGATCTCGGTCAGTCTTCGCTTCAGACTGACCGTCCGCTCATTGTCTGGCGTGTACTTCAGACAACGAATTCAAAGGAATTTTTAACATCTGGTCATTCCTCCATCTCAATACCCTACCCCTAATTATTCAAATCTCCGTTTCCCAAGGATAACGGTAGATGAAACAAATTTTATGCAAATGCATACATTAACTGGAGTTTCACATGATAGCCCATATGTGTAAGTACTCCACACGACTTTACCTAATTCCATTTCTGATTTCCATGTTTTTGGCTAGAGTCAGTAAACATTGTATCAACCGTTCCTTATCACTACTGCTTATTTTAACCAGACTATGCGCTGCCCCATCAGCTGTCTCTGATTGCTGCGCGATTTCCTCCTGTAAGACGCCCATCGTCTGGTCTGTTTGTTTCACGGTTGTTTGGTTCGTATCCACCGGTTCTCTGGTAGTGTTACGTACACTTACATCGTCCGCCACTTCAGCCTTCCGTCCATCTGTATTCACTATTTGTGGGAAAGACTTTTCACACTGTTCGTTTGACTGTTGGCTTATCTCGAACTGAGATCTTTTCATCTTTGCTTCGATGACTGGTTCGCTGTCCTGGCTGTGGTTAACCTGTCTTTCCCTTTTCTTCGTTTTCCTTAGAAACTCTGTTCCTCCTTTGTTGGCTGCACGAGTATTCTTACCCGGTGCGTCCGTTTCCCATTCCAACTGTGCATCATTCCCACTTCCTTCCTCGGTGGCCGAAGGGTTGTCCCTTCTTTCGGTCTGTTCAACAACTTCTCCCGCATGGCTAGGACCTGGCGTGAGTGGGCACGAAACCATAGCTGGTCCTGCCACCATTCCTCCCCCTCTCATTTCCTCTTTATCTGGCGAATCTCCGACTATTTCCTTGTTCGATTCTTCGTCGACTTCAACTAATGTTCTACCAGGCTTGACCACACGTTCCTGGTAAACTTGGCCCCTTTCAGCACGCCCGACTTTGTTAATCGACGTAATACCTTCTTCCTGAATTCTCGACCTACGCTGTCAAATGATGTGACATTTCATCTGGACCTCTGAGCGAACGTTTGTCTCGTTTGCATTGCGTAACCTGCCCTCCGTACCTAACTTTTATGGATACACAAAACATGTATCTCTTTCTTTCCGTCCATCCGCCTCGTGCTCAAAGTCTCTTTGATAGCTCCTGTCCTGCCTCTCCATCTGTAACCGTACAAAAGGCCTCTTGTGGGCTAAGAATCTGCCCGATTCAAACTTCTGCCCAACCATTCCTCCTCCTCTCACTTGACTTGGCCTCTCCACCTTGGTCACACTCCCCTTTTCGCCACCTCTGTCCAGCCGTCTACACACATCCGTCCTGAGATTTCCACCTCTGTCCCTCCACGGATCGGTATGGGGAAGTTGGACGGGCTTCCTACTCACTTTCCTACCACTCTGTCCCCTTCCAAAATACTGGGCCGTGTTTACTTCTGTGATTTCTTGATTTCTTCTCTCCTTCCTAGCTGGTTTGAAAGCTCCGTTTTCAAACTGTTGCAACAGCTGTCGCAGCTTCCATTGGAGATCTTTTTCCTCTTTCCAGCCGAATGACTCTGCCTGTTAGTTCTCTTAGCTGGTTTTGTAGTTGACTTTTGTCCTCCCACTTATCGCTGACTGTAGCTCGTGCCATGAAAGGCTTGTTTTTGACAAACAGTCCTCTTCTCCAGACAACGTTCGTATTCCGAAATATATTTGGGCATCCTATAGACAAATCTCCAAAAGCTAGACAATGATAACATTGTTTAACATTGTCCAACCTCGACATACTGAATAAACCCGTCTGGCCCACCACAAAAATTTACAAGACTGTCAAGTACGTACAAAGTCTTGTCAATAATACAACATTGGGTGGAAGACAAATGTCACACTTACCAGTCAGATGATTGGAAAAGCTGTCTATGGTTCTAACACTCTAACCACTAGCTACTCCTCTATTCCTAACTACACACACAAGTTATATATAACTGCAACACTTGTGTTACACAGGCAAATAAAGATCTGTAGCTACACACACTATTTTTATAAATCTACCACGACTATCCGTGGTCAACAGGCACCAAAATAATAATAACGTGTAGCAGACCCTCTGCTGCCGTGATCGAACTTAGAACATTCTCACACTCATCCACATCATCATGACCATACTCAGTAAATGACATATCACACAGCAGGTGGCATATTTATTAAATCATACTCATATCATAGAATGAGTAGAGAAATTACAAACACAATATAATACATATCTTAACTAAACATTCTACTCAAACGGGAATTGTAAGCATTAGCTATTGATGGAATTCCCAACTATCTAAACACCCAGTTCTATTGCCTTGCAATTACATCACACACACATCGCCTTAACTGCGTCTTCAACACACCTTATCAAATACTCTTCCTCACTGAAATCCCCCCAGGCGGCGATCTCGACATGCTCGTTCACAATGTGTCCTTGCTTACAAACACACGTTCAGATTATCTATTAATGCAAAACTCACACACCTATTTGAGCGATCCTGTTCTATCACTAAACATTCGTCCAACCGTCTATCAATCGCTCCTCTATCTAAGTCGGTGAGTTAAACACACTATCTACATTCAGTCTCTCTCTCTCTCTCTCTCTCTCCTCCATACAGCCTCTCTCTCTCCCTCACTCTCCATCTCTCCTCCAGCCTCCCGAGCTAAACTTTGTCTCGAGTTATATATCCTCAAGCAAGGCCAGAGCTTGACCAATCGATCTCAGGTATGGTCATCTTCAATCCCAATTGGACCGAAACACTTTGCACACCTGTCACTCATTTCTCTCGCAGCAAGCCCCGCTGCCAATTTCGTCTGTCAATCAATCTCCCCCTACCAAAATCGGAAGGCCAGTGGTCAGTTTCTATCTGTCCACATTCCTTAACCCAACTCTGTTCTCCTTTTCTGAGACGGTGAGTGACCTTGACATGCATTCATGTAGCTTTAAGCTTTAACATGTTCAGGCATCCTAAACTCCCCTTGCTCCGGCGGGAACTGTTACACCCTTCTGCACTTCTTGATAGTATCACTGTGTCGTCTGCGTATCGTAACTCTGAAATCTCGTACCCGCCAATCGTAAATGTATCAAAACTGTCAATGTTCTCGTCTTCTCGAATATTTCTCACTATACATTCCGCATAGATGTTGTATAGATACGGTGAGAGGATGCATCCCTTTCTTACTCCCTTTTGTACTGCGAACCAATCTTATGTTTGTCCAGATACTCGGACAGCGGCTCGTTGATATTGGTATAACGTTTCAATGAGATTAATAATGTGCACAGGAAACCCCATTTCCTTTATGATGTTCTCAGATTTTGATGTTTTACTGTTTCGAAGGCCTTGGTATAATCAATGAAACATGTGTACAGGTCTACATTAAACTCTTTACATTTTTCGTAAATATTTGTCATATTGAATATACGGTCCTGGTCCCTCTGTCTTTTCTAAAACCTGATTGGACCACGTGAATTTCAGATTCAAACCTTTTCTCTCTTCTTCCTAAAAGTATCCGCAAGAATATCTTGCTAGCGAGGCTGATTAGCGCGGTAGTTTGGTAGTGTTATATATATATATATATATATCTGCCTGTATGTGTCTATCAATCTATTTATTTGTCTGTATATCGGACCGTTGTGTATGTCTGTCTATATATGTATATATATATATATTCGTGTGCTTGTGTAGGTACGTGCATGCGCGTGCATGTGTGGGTGTATGTGTGGGGTGCAAGTCTGGCACAGAAAACTCATTCCACATCTGCAGTGTTTAAGGTCAGAGCTGGACATGGGAGGGACAGTACGTTTTCTCCCCGCCTCGGAGATCCTGCGCGCCGCATCAATGGGGGCGCCTTTCATGGTGGTTCTGCGCCACTCCCGGCGATCCTGTGAGAGCCACTCCCATGAGTTTACTTCGATGTTGAAGCGTGTCAGACATATTTTGAGGAAGTCTTTGAAACGCATCTTCAGTCCACCGACCAGACGCTAACGTTATTTCAGTTCACTAGACATTACTTGTTTGAGGATGCAGTTGTCTGGCATGCACTTGACGTGGCCGACCCACTTGATCTGGATTTTCTACAACAGCATGCGGATGCTGGTGAGGATTTGGGTACCCTATCCTACCATTTTATATTCTCAACCTGAACTTAATGATTTAAGAGCAGTACTCTGTCAACTATGCCAGCAGTCCGCACCAAAAAGAGTAGTGGTTCAGTGGGTCCCATCCCACTGTAACATCCAAGGCAACGAAGAGGCAGACAGACTGGCAAAAGAAGGTGCAAGACTACCCCAACCAGATTCTAGTGTGACCTACGAAGAGTCTAAAAGGTTTATTAGGGCCAGATACATGGCCAAATGGGAAACAGAACATACTCGCTACACAAAAAATGATGCCTATTACCAGTTGAACAGAAGAGAGCAGGTCGTGGTCTTCAGACTCCGCACAGGCCACAACAGACTGAGGTACCACCTATTCAATAAACTGAAGATAGGTGGCACTGACGAATGTACTTGTGGTACAGGGAAAATGACCGCTGAACATCTGCTGCAAAACTGCCCGACATACGAGGACCAGAGAAAGCAGATGTGGCCATCACCAGTGGCAACACTAGACAAGCTCTGTGGCAGTGTCGACAGCCTCAGGATGACAGCTGCTTTCTTCGAAAAAATACAGGTTGACGTCTGACAGCGTACGAAGAAGATATTCTCAACGGTTTACTGAGGCAGTTTTATGGAAGTGGCTTATTTTTATAGCATGCCTGCTGTACACAGTCACGTCTCACTGGCATACAGAATGGTGGTAAGCACTACGGCTTGGTAGGGTTTGAGTTTCGGATCAGGACTAAGCGCCGAACACGTCACGGGTTGTAGAGAAATTGTCCACATATTTATGTCTGTCTCTTTCAGTGCTGACAGTGATGGCACATACTTTTAGTCTTCTTAACAGATTATGGAAATCCTAACATTCTTCTGTAACACCACATATTCGTTGCCTCTTTTCATCTTTGAGAATTTTTGCTGATTGTCCATGATTCGCTGCCTTAAATCAGTACTGGTTCCACGTGTCATCCAAGAACTACTATCTTTCTGAATTCCAGCGATAGAGTCTTATTGCACAAGGCTCCCTCCATGCTCTGGGAGACGGGTGATGTCAAGACTATTATGTTCCTTATTTCATAACTGCGTCTCCCATCAGATGTTAAGTCTGTGCTCATGTATTTAAAGGTGTGCACTTGTCTTAATCCTCTCTTGTTCACATTGACACTACATTTGGGATTAGTGGACAAGTGAGAAGATCACTCAACAAGAACCAAATGTTGTTGCTTAGGACAAAGCCACACATACTCCGACATCGCTGCTGAAGACTGGTGAGTCTGACCGAAAGGTGCATATATCGCAGCCAAGCTGTAAACTAGTGACACGTCGAATTCTGTTCTCTGGACTACATCCTGCTACTTGGAAAAGCCCTGGTCGGGACTTTGTAGCGAGAGTGAGAGAACGTTCAGGGCTTGGTAGCTGGAGTGAGAGAACGTCCAGGGCTTGGTAGCTGGAGTGAGAGAACGTTCGGGGCTTGGTAGCGGGAGTGAGAGAACGTTCAGCGCTTGGTAGCTGGAGTGAGAGAACGTTCAGGGCTTGGTAGTGGGAGTGAGAGAACGTTCAGGGCTTGGTAGCGGGAGTGAGAGAACGTTCAGGGCTTGGTAGCTGGAGTGAGAGAACGTTCAGGGCTTGGTAGCTGGAGTGAGAGAACGTTCGGGGCTTGGTAGCGGAAGTGAGAGAACGTTCGGGGCTTGGTAGCTGGAGTGAGAGAACGTTCAGGGCTTGGTAGTGGGAGTGAGAGAACGTTCAGGGCTTGGTAGCGGGAGTGAGAGAACGTTCAGGGCTTGGTAGCTGGAGTGAGAGAACGTTCAGGGCTTGGTAGCTGGAGTGAGAGAACGTTCAGGGCTTGGTAGCTGGAGTGAGAGAACGTTCAGGGCTTGGTAGTGGGAGTTAGAGAACGTTCGGGACTTGGTAATCAGAGATTAAGAACGAACGCAGAAGAAGAACTATGGCATGATTTGAGGACATGCTGCCAGACAATAATATAAATGGAAGCAACACTGCTGACTAAGTGGTACTTGAATACCAGGAAAATAGGCACCATTCGTCGTGTTCTTACTTCGGTAGAAGAACTTGGAGAACCATGTAAGAGGTGGACAGATCACGAGAAGAAGAAGTCAGGTAAGACAAATCTAAGATGGTAGGACAGGATGGGATGGCGAACAAATTTGCGCAATAGTCACGCGTTCAAACAACAGACAATTCTTAGATGGAATTACCTCATCTCTAGGGCATGGCACATGTTAGTGACGTTGAAGCTAACAACTGAGACTGGTCATAGTATGTGTATGTTCAATATCCGCTAGACAACGGAACAGTCATTCAAACCACATACAGCATCAGCAAAGGTTTATAAAGTAGACAAATATCGTTTGAGATTAATTTGATAGCAAGGGCGCCAAGGCAGACGTCAGGGTCAAGTGAAGCGTACTGATTAAGACTACTACCACCCGACGTTCACATCGTGCACCTGGAATCAATCTTTGTTACATCAGCCTGGTCAACTGGGTTGGGATTGACACTATGACCAAGTAGAAGTGAGCTTGCAGATGTCTTGCATGTCACTACAGGGAAGAGGGTCCTGGCCAAAACCATTACTCCCGGGATGTTAGAAGGTTCATTACAATTCTACTGCCAGAGATCATTAGAAGATTTATGTTAGAGGACATGTCTGATTGAAGCTTGATGTTTGAGGACATGTCTGGTTGAAGCTTGATGTTTGAGGACATGTCTGGTGGAAGCTTGATGTTTGAGGATACGTCTGGTGGAAGCTTGATGTTTGAGGACACGTCTGATTGAAGATTGATGTTTGAGGAGACGTCTGGTGGATGCTTGATGTTTGAGCAGACGTCTGGTTGAAGCTTGATGTTTGAGGACACGTCTGGTTGAAGCTTGATGTTTGGGGAGACTTATAGTTGAAGCTTGATGTTTGAGGACATATCTGAATGAAGATTGATGTTTGAGGGCTAAACTTATCGAAACTAGGTGTTTTAAGGTACACCTTTCTGAATGCTCAGTCTCTGAAGGCACAGCTCACACATTCATGCTGTAAACTCATTTCTGTTACGTATACATCATTCCTGTTTCGCTGCACTACGGCCATGTCACTTCTCTGCAATTGATCTTCTTGCTCCAAGGTTGCACACAAAAATGAATATCCAGAGAAACATATTTAGATCTTGGTGTTCTGCGTGTACAAAACTTATCCAGTCCGCGGGTACTAATTATTGCTCGCAGGTGTTGAATGACGCACACAACAATATGACGGAACACATATCTCAAACCATTTATCATAGGCGACATTTTACATTAATGTCTGTGACATATCTGAGAGCCATGAAAAAAAAATTATTGTCCATTAAAAATACAACGAATAATCGAGAATGCAAGTGGACTGTACGAAGACCTCCACATAACGATCAAAATGCGAAAGCTGGCTTGGTATAGCCACGTCTCGAGATCCAAGGGCCTTGCAAATATCAAACTACAGGACACAGTACAGGATAAGCGAAGGCGTGGACGTCTGAGAAAACGACGAAAAGACAACATCCATGGATGGGCTAACCAACAAAAAGCAACAGCAGACAGAGAGGGATGGCGCAGGTTTATGGGGGTGTCAGCAGGGGTGCCCCAACGTTCACAAGCGGTCACGGAATGAATTGAACGCAAAAGAACTATTTTAAAATAATATTTTCGAGGTTCATGAAACAATCCAAGGAATATCCATTAAAACAGAAATAGTTTCATTCTTATTTGAATGTTGACTTGCTATATGAATGATTACTTGAAATATTATACAACGGTTATATTTCGTCACTGCATTAACGGCGGCAATATAAAAATGTATATTTATAAATCAAAATATGTTTGGCTCTCTATAGAGCACAGATCTTCAACAAATATACCTTAGACAGAACCACCATTACATCTGAGGTCTTCAGGGCAGTATGTATAAGAGAGCATGTGGTGGGGGTGTCTTATCAATGGTTTGATATGATAGGCTGCTGCCCCATGCTCAGTATGCTTTAGCCGCATTCTACGGCATGCATATTATAGGTTCGAGAGTAAGTCAGTAAGTAGGTCACAACCTGACATGGGATCGCAGAAAAATGTAGTTGGCAGTTTAAACAGGTGTCATTAGGGGGCAGCAACATCCAGTTTTGTGATTACTGTTGGTAGCAGACGCTAGGAGGCAGCAACATCCAGTTTTGTGATTACTGTTGGTAGCAAACGCTAGGAGGCAGCAACGTCAAGTTTTGTGATTACTGTTGGTAGCAAACGCTAGGAGGCAGCAACGTCCAGTTTTGTGATTACTGTTGGTAGCAAACGCTAGGAGGCAGCAACATCCAGTTTTGTGAATACTGTTGGTAGCAGACGCTAGGAAGCAGCAACATCCAGCTTTGTGATTACTGTTGGTAGCAGACGCTAGGTGTTGCATACATGTGCTCAGTCGAGATACAAAATGTAGTCCATGCTCACAGAGTGTACAATCAAAGGACAACATGCTGGTGTGCGCTTTATTCGGACAAAAAGACTGTCTGCAAAATATATTCATAGGAAAATACTTCCTGATTATAGTGAGAAGTGTTTGTCGCATAAAGCGGTTGAAATCTGTGTTGATATCTGTGTTGATAAAGTTTATCAACAGCGCTCAAAAAATGCTGAAAAAATCCGACCTGGTCGTCCTGCTCAGATTGCATTAGAAGTGTCTGTGCGGCGGAGGGTGGAAATGATTTTGGCTGACAAGCAAGTAACGTTCGACAGTGTAGGAACTGTAATAGGGTATTCGCATCGTTTAACCTGTGGCATAATGCGTTATCGATTGAATTTATGGAAAACGTACTCACGGAGGGTACAGTAAAATGACACTTCTACATGTGAGTGTAGAAGATGAGTGACCCAGTAAGTAAGGTAACAATGACACTTCTACATTTGAGGGTAGAAGATGAGTGACTAAGTAAGTAAGGTAACAATGACACTTCTACATTTGAAAGTAGAAGATGAGTGACTAAGTAAGTAAGGTAACAATGACACTTCTATATTTGAGGGTAGAAGATGAGTGACTAAGTAAGGTAACAATGACACTTCTACATTTGAGGGTAGAAGATGACTGACCCAGTAAGTAAGGTAACAATGACACTTCTACATTTGAGGGTAGAAAATGACACACAGTAAGTAAGATAACAATGACACTTCTACATTTGAGGATAGAAGATGACTGACCCAGTAAGTAAGGCATCAGTGACACTTCACCACTTTGACGCATATACGTTCTACTGCTGTTCTGTTAAGCGATGGAACTTATCCTCGTGCGGTCCTCGGTGTGAGACCTGTGTAATATAGTTGATATTTATCTTATCAACTGCAAAACGTATGTACTGTTTGTTTGTTCTTTTTTAATTTTGAAATTTGTTGTGTCTGCCTTCGCCTATCCTGCGTCATCAATATCCCTGCGGAAATGAAGATAACATGCAAGTATGAGATCTGCCAGCCAGGTCTTGATGTCAAGTTCCAATCAAGATGATCTTCGACTTTTAGACAGCCGTTATTAGCGTCATGCGTAAGATGTTTAAAAGACCAGGTCCTGTTCTTCTAACCGTGCACGCAGCCTAAAGGCATGTGTTTCTCTTTACGCAGAGTACAGCTAAACTGCGATTTGGAAGGTGATAAAACCGCGGTGAGTGGGCGAATAAACTCCAGTATTCATCCATTCAAAAACTTTGCTGGACGGATGCTATGACTCGTCATCATTGACACGTGCTGCTGAAAATATCTGCTGGGATTCAACATGTATCGTCGCTGATCCTGCTTCAGCAGATTTGTTTACCTAGCTACCTATCCCGTGTAACCTTATCTGTTTGTCTACCTATATGGATGCATTTCTACCTATCTGTATACATTTCTACCTATATGGATGCATTTCTACCTATCTGTATACATTTTTACCTATATGCATGCATTTCTACCTATCTGTATACATTTCTACCTATATGGATGCATTTCTACCTATCTGTATACATTTCTACCTATCTGTATACATTTCTACCTATCTGTATATATTTCTACCTATCTGTAAAGACGTTCATCAAGTAAGCAGGGGAAGAAAAGAAAATGAAAAAAAAATGTTAAAGTTGATTAAAGTTAAGTTTAATCAAAAATTTTTAATGCGTATGGTCAGATACAATACCGAGATGAGAAGACGAACAAAACCTATGTTACGATCAATAGGCCTTCATCAGAGACAATAAATAACAACAATGCTGAACTAACAAATCTACATATAAGGAAAAAATGGACTACTTATCTGATATAGTGTCTGTCTTCGCGATTGGTTGGGTCGGAAGCTCGACTGTAAATGAAGGAGAGCGGTCAAATAAGGTGGCCAGGAAAACGTAAAAAGTGAGGGGGAATGGACCAGATAAGCCAGTGGTGGCCAAATATGGAAAAGGCCAAATAGTGATCAAAGTGGGAGAACAAAAAGAAAGTGATATAAACCGGGGGGGGGGGGGGGGTTTGATATACGGGGGGGGGGGGGAGGACTGATAGAAGAAAGGGGGGAGCGGGGAAAGGATGACAAATAGATGGGGCCAACCTTGTAAAACGAGTTGTTTCGGAAATACTACTGCGTTATTATTGAAGCTTTTTGTAATGGGTACAGCTGCAGCAGTGGATTTTATGCTACTGGTGGGTCCAACTGAAGTGATGACCACGTGTTACTTGTAGACCCAGCTGTCCTGGTTGGCCGTATGCTACCGTGGGCCCAGCTCTCGGGGTGGGCCATATGCTATCGTGGGCCCAGCTGTCGTGGTGGGCCATATGCTACCGTTGGCCCAGCTGTCGTGGTAGACAATATGGTACCGTGTGCCCAGCTGTCGTGGTGGGCCATATGCTACCCGTAAAGCGAAATTGAGAAACCAAGAAATGTAATAAGAAGTACACTCTCGCTCTATCACTCTATTTCGCGCACTCTCTCCTTCTCTCTTTCTTTTTCATTCTCTCTGTCTCTCTCTCCCTCTCTCTCTCTCCCTCTCTCTTTCTTTTTCATTCTATCTGTCTCTCTCTCCCTCTCATTCTCTCCCTCTCTCTTTCTTTCTCATTCTCTCTGTCTCTCTTTATTCCTCTCTCTCCCTCTCTCTCTTTCTAACACTCTCTCGTGGAGAACAAAGATAAAGCTCCTTAATCAAACACGATGTCAAAAGTGGTAATGTCTATGGGGTCAAATTTGTTGGACTAATAATCGAATCATATAACTAACATTTCTACAAAAAACATCAAAATACGAGCATATTAAGTTTTGGGCTTAGGTTCCCACAAGGAGCCCTAATAATTCGATAACAGTTTTGTAATTGTATAAAATCTGTAGCGGTTTACTATTCTCCGCAGAAAGATTTGAAACCAGTCCAAGTTTTACCATTTGCCAATCTGGTATTCTCCACAGAAAGATTTGAGACCAGTCCAAGTTTTACCATTTACCAATCTGGTATTCTCCACAGAAAGATTTGAGGCCAGTCCAAGTTAGACTACCTACCCATCTGGTATTCTCAACAGAAAGATTTTAGACCAGTCCAAGTTTGACTACCTACCCATCTGGTATTCTCAACAGAAAGATTTGAAACCAGTCCAAGTTTGACTACCTACATATCTGGTATTCTAAACAGAAAGATTTGAGACCAGTCCAAGTTTGACTACCTACCCATCTGATATTCTAAACAGAAAGATTTGAGACCAGTCCAAGTTTGACTACCTACCCATTTGATATTCTCCACAGAAAGATTTGAGACCAGTCCAAATTTGACCATTTACCAATCTTGTGTTTTCCACAGAAGATTTGAGACTAGTCCAAGTTTGATTACTTATCAAATCAGCTATCTGTAAATCGTCTGATATTAATCAACAATGTTTTATATTAAGAGTTGAGACTGACTATGCCTACAACTAGACAGCCGTATACTGTAAGCTACTACAGTGCTTCGTAATTTCGCGTCACCTGCGTCCCTCTTGACTTCATCCCATGACTGCCTGCGCCAGACACAATGTCGTGTATGGTATCGATGCATCTGCCACTAGGTACACAGACAAAGACCACACCAACAACGGCTGCTGCTGCTGCTTCCACCACCGCAACGTCCAGCATGACCACGACGACCATCAGCTGGATAGGGCTACTTTCTCCAACGTGAGAAAGACAAAACTGAGATTCAGTAACCGGAAGATGACCAACATTAGCATCATCGCCAAAAACAAGAGTTCAACATCCTTCCTACAAGAGACAAATGAGGGACAAGATAAAAAGTCATGTGACTGCCAGAAGACTGAGAGAGGACGGCGGAGTAAAGGACATAAGGAGAAACGTATCAAATTGAATCGTCTTCTGCTTCTTCTAGTCCTGTTTGTCCTGTACGTGTCCCTAGGGGCAGCAGTGTTCAACGTTCTGGAAGCTGGAGCGGAACAGAGCAGAAAAGACGAACTAGATGACTTTGTGCACCAGTTTTTAAGTAAGTATGCTCGTGTGTTGTTTGCTAGATTTGGTGTTGTGTTTGAATCATTTGTTCTATGGAGCTGTTATTTTCTTTCGCAGGCAATGTCAGGTTTAAGAATGTGCAGGTATTTCATAATTGATGACTAGGACCCTATGATGTGTCAGTGATTGTTGGACAGGCTGGCAATAGAGTTTATATTTATGTTGCGAGCCCTGACTCGTAAATAGCACGTGATGCATTGTCTCACCTGTTTGTGGGCAGTTTCGTCAGTTAGGCTCGCCTATACGATCAAACCTGTTTCTGTAATTACTGTTTACCATGCTACTCGCACGAACTTGTTCACTCCTGGCGAATTTTCACTGATGGCCGTTTCTAATGGGTATTACATCTCATAGCGCACCGAAGAAGGCGAGCCTGCGTCCTCGTGGCTGTAGTATAATGCAAGACTTTTTATCAAGCTCATCACTGACAGAACTACAATACAGATCTTGATCAGTATGTTACAGTGACTCCAGGGACAGCCTTCGCGCACTTATGTATTTGTTATGTAAGTTGTGTTATGTTGTAAAATTTCATATTATACTCTAGTCTCTGTGTTGTATTTTGTTGATGTTACATTGTCTGTAAGAGTGGGTCACGATGTGTGCAGGATTCGTCCAGTAAGATCTTACGGCTATTGGTATAGTTGTGATTTTTTGAGGAAGTTTGTACTTGTTTGTACATGGGTGCACATGCATGTGATATTGCGAGATCAAGGCATTTAGATGGGAGAGAGAGAGAGAGAGATGGAGAGAACTGTATTGAGAGAGAAGTATAATCCGGGCTTGGCGTTATTTTTGCCTTATTATCTCCATTCCGCCCCTGACATACAACGGTGTCGCCACTGCTGTGGGGTCATTGCAGGGGCCTGCGCCAAAGCGCTTCTCCTGATCTTTAAGTTACAGCTTCTGTGGTCATTGTAATTTCATGGTGAGGTTACTAGCCCCATAAACAACCCTCTTTATTCGCCGCTTGCGACATGATGGGAAGAATACAGTAGCCCTACACTTTTCTGCGCTAGATCCACACGAGACGGTGCACAATCTACAGTAGCCCTACACTAGATCCACACGAGACGGTGCACAAAGTCTATAGTAGCCCTACACTAGATCCAAACGAGACGGTGCACACGGTCTACAGTAGCCCTACACTACATCCACACGAGACGGTGCACAAAGTCTACAGTAGCCCTACACTAGATCCACACGAGACGGTGCACAAAGTCTACAGTAGCCCTACACTAGATCCACACGAGACGGTGCACAAAGTCTACAGTAGCCCTACAATAGATCCACACGAGAAGGTGCACACAGTCTACAGTAGCCCTACACTAGATCCACACGAGACGGTGCACAAAGTCTACAGTAGCCCTACACTAGATCTACACGAGACGGTGCACAAAGTCCACCTAACACTTCAGGTTTGTCATTATACATGCTAGGCTTCTATGTTATCAATATGCCAGCTAGGCTTTCTATGTTTTCAATATGCCAGCTAGGCTTTCTATGTTTTCAATATGCCAGCAAGGCTTTCTATGTAATCAATATGTCAGCTAGGCTTTCTATTATCAATATGCCAGCTAGGCTTTCTATGTTTTCAATATGCCAGCTAGGCTTTCTATGTTTTCAATATGCCGACTAGGCTTTCTATGTTTTCAATATGACAGCTAGGCTTTCTATGTTTTCAATATGCCAGCAAGGCTTTCTATGTTATCAATTTTTCAGGGGTTATGTGTTCTTCCCTATTTAATTTGGATGTGGGAGTATTATTGTGGGGAGTGGAGCTGCGTAGCGAAAGAGTTAGTGGCACGACTCACAACCCAAACATGCATGTCTTCGGATTCAGCAAAATAGTGAACATTCAGAAAGTAAACTCTATTTAAATGGGTGCTCAAGTCTGATGCACTGGGCCTTAAGGGGCAAAACACAGTACAACGTTGTACTCCACTTTAGGCAGCAACGGATAACGACACACAAACACACACACACACACACACATGTTATTTAGTGTGCTTTTTTTGAACGAAATGATATAGGCCCTAATATGTGTTGGCATTATTTCACGGCTCTAGCTGCTATCAATCCATACCGCCCTGAACCGCGTCGTTTGTTCCTAATATCCCCATATATGTTTATTGCAGGGATGAATGCTCTTTGGTGCAGTTAACTGAGCTGGCATTGTTACTTTGACCCTTTCTTTTTTGTACTGTTTATGCTACTCTAAAAGCTCTGATGTGACAGAGTGCCTTCGGCTTCCGATCTGTCTTTGTCTACTCTCGTCTAAGAGCTGATGTTTCATGTTGTGGATGTCCGTCAATATCTCAAGAACCCTGTTCCTAGTGACAGACACCATTTACAAGCTTACCCTGCATGACTTACCATGCTAACTGAATGGCATGTATTCTCTGACGCGTATCATTTGCCCATCGATGTATTATGTACTGGTTTTGTTCTAATAAAATATTCCTGGTCTTCTTGTTTATTGTCCGGTCCTATCATCTTCTGTCAGCTGACACTTTTCATTTTGTGTTACTATAAAATGCCATGTTCATTTGTATTTGTCAGTTGTGTTAACTAACCACTACTTAAAATGCACACCATACATGAGGTGTTCTTCTTGTTTGTAACACACCTTCCCGTTCACAAAGTACCTCCTGTAACAAACCTTCCCGTTCACACAGTACATCCTGTAACAAACCTTCCCGTTCACAAGGTACATCCTGTAACAAACCTTCCCGTTCACTAAGTACATCCTGTAACAAACCTTCCCGTTCACAAAGTACACCCTGTAACAAAGCTTCCCGTTCACCAAGTACACCCTGTAACAAACCTTCCCGTTCACCAAGTACACCCTGTAACAAACCTTCCCGTTCACAAAGTACATCCTGTAGCAAACTTTCCCATTCACCAAGTACATCCTGTAACAAACCTTCCTTTTCACCAAATACAGCCTGTAACAAACCTTCATTTTCACCAAGTACACCCTGTAACAAACCTTCACTTTCACCAAGTACACCGTGTAACAAACCTTCCTTTTCACCAAGTACACCGTGTAACAAACCTTCACTTTCACCAAGTACACCGTGTAACAAACCTTCACTTTCACCAAGTACACCCTGTAACAAACCTTCCTTTTCACCAAGTACACCCTGTAACAAACCTTCACTTTCACCAGGTACACCCTGTAACAAACCTTCATTTTCACCAAGTACACCATCTAACAAATTATACTTTATTGTAGATGTCAGCTATTTAAATGTTTCTCCTTGTTTTGCCTGTCAATGTAAATATGAAGATTATGCCGTCAACCTACATCACTAACATTTCATATGTATCCTGTCACAAGTGTCCTCTCTGGGATACTATTATTATCCTTATAATTTCATATGTATCCTGTCACAAGTGTCCTCTCTGGGATACTATTATTATCCTTATAATTTCATATGTATCCTGTCACAAGTGTCCTCTCTGGGATACTATTATTATCCTTATAATTTCATATGTATCCTGTCACAAGTGTCCTCTCTGGGATACTATTATTATCCTTATAATTTCATATGTATCCTGTCACAAGTGTCCTCTCTGGGATACTATTATTATCCTTATAATTTCATATGTATCCTGTCACAAGTGTCCTCTCTGGGATACTGCTATTATCCTTATAATTTCATATGTATCCTGTCACAAGTGTCCTCTCTGGGATACTGCTATTATCCTTATAATTTCATATGTATCCTATCACAAGGGTCCACTTGTTCCATCGTCCTTGCCAGGGCAAACAATTCTCGGGATTATGGGGTTAAAGACCTAGTCGTTGCACTTGTCTTCGATGGCTTGTACATTCTTCTTGTTTTTCTTCTAGCTTAGTGTATCACTACAGGAGAAGGTGCTAACCTGCCTCAAACCAACCACACCCCACCTCCCTCCCCCCCCCCCCCCATATACCGATTCGTTTCGTATGATTATGACATCCCGGGCTGGTTACAGTGTTGTTATTCTTTTCTGCTATCCTGGGTATTTGTTTAATTGTAACAAGTCATATATGTATCTTCTTTATCTTGTTCTGTCTATCATATTCCTATCATTCTCTCATAAAGGACTTTTTTTTTTTAAACTCTCCAAGACTTGTCATGGACTTTTATTGAAGTGTTGTTTTGTTTTTGGGTTTTTTTTAAGAACTTTATTTACCATTGGTCACTATTGCTGAGAGGCACAACGCACATCTCACAGAAAGCGAACGGAAGCGCGAAATGGTGGGTGTTCGAGACTCACGTGTTTCAAGCTAATCCGGCTCCTAGTTCTTTTGCAGATGGACGATAAAATCGCAATGTTCGTAAAAAGGGACCATTGGCTGTTGAAAATCGAAAACAGCAGGCTATTAGCCACTGTCCTGGCAAACATTATAGATACGATTAAATGCATAGCCAATAGTGGCATGCATGTAGAAGCAGCTTGTTTGCAAATATAACAAATAGAACATCCCCTGTCTAGAACATGAATGACTATGTGAAGTGATTATACAATGTAAGTCGCGTGTTACCGGAACCTGAATTGGATACATGATATATTAAAACTGTTACCTGCCTGTTATATTGTGACATTGGACTGTGGATGATGAGCCAGAATAGGACCAGATACCTCATCTAATAGAAACTATTAACCATAAGGATAAGAAAAGAAGAAATCTATCCTCAGGGGTAGAAGAGCGACTACGTCCAGTCATTTACAATGGACCAACCAGACACGCAGTCAAGCAATGTACTCGACATTATGACTTGCCAATGGATTTATTGTACGCCCATTTTGGAAAAGAAAGTGTCTCAGTGGATGGGCAGTTAGAGCGCATGTTTCTCACGGAACAGTTAGGGTTCGTTCAGTGCATGCGATACGCTCTCAGCTATGTGTCTGTTACGGGATGGCCGACTTACAGTTAGGGGAAGTTAACGTAGCGGCGAAGGGAACTGGCCACTACCTTTCACCAGCAGCTGATACCTCGTCAGTCTTACATTGAGTCTAAAGAAAGTGATCCCCGGCGGAATTGACTGGTATTGAACCACATTGCAGCATTGATTGTGTGCCCTTGATTGGACTGAATCGACTGGACTCTGCAAGGATACAGCACTCTAGATAAGCACAACAGGGGTGCCAGATCAATATTGTCGTGCCACTTGCTGCTGTCTGCGGCCTGCTTGTCCGACAGACTGTGAGCAGACCTACACACAAGCCCACAGGGAGCCATGTTTGTCGCCGACTCGGTCATTACCATCTGCTGGCCTGCTATCCATTACACTGCTGAAGACAACTGCATCGGGGCAGTCGACATGTATGATAAATCATGCGCGCCATTTCTAATCACGAGACCGCATTTTTGTAATGCATTACACGAATTCAATCTCTTGTTCGATTTTTCTGCTCCCTTCTCTCTCTCTCTCTCTCTCTCTCTCTCTCTCTCTCTCTCTCTCTATCTCTCTCACTCTCCACTTCCTCCATCTCTATTTCTTTTGAAATTATCTATCTATTTATATATCTATCTATCTATCTATCTATCTATCCGTGGCAAAGTGGTTAAGCCGTCGGCCTCGTGATTAGGTGGTGTGGGTTCGACTCCGGACTCAGCCGTCTGCCGTGTGCTTGATGCGGAGTCCCCTGCATCTCGTATTCGCCCCCCAAGTCGTCTTGTCCTTGACTTGCCACTGGAGTCGGGCGGCTGGAGACGAGAGAGTGAGGATAAAAAGTAGCGCAGTTAATCTTTACTAAAAATGGAGCTAGCAAATACAATTATGCCATCATCGTCTGCGATGGATGGTGGCCTTTGCCTCAATATATCTATCTATCTATCTATCTATCTATCTATCTATCTATCTATCTATCTATCTATCTATCTATCTATCTATCTATCTATCTATCTATCTATCTATCTATCTATCTATCTATCTATCTATCTATCTATATATCTATCTATCTATCTATCTATCTATCTATCTATCTATCTATCTATCTATCTATCTATATATCTATCTATCTATCGATCTATCAAATTTAATATAATATAATATAAAAAATATAATATAATATAATCTAATACAATATAGTATAGTATAGTATAGTATAGTATAGTATAGTATAGTATAGTATAGTATAGTATAGTATAGTCTAGTCTAGTCTAGTCTAGTCTAGTCTAGTCTAGTCTAGTCTAATCTAGTCTATTCTAGTCTAGTCTAGTCTAGTCTAGTCTAGTCTAGTCCAGTCCAGTCCTGTCCTGTCCTGTCCTGTCTTATCTTATATATCTTATCTTATATATATTATCTTATATATCTTATCTTATATATCTTATCTTATATATCTTATCTAATCTAATCTTCTTCTTCTTCTTTGCGTTCAGGATCTTTTTGGTCATAAAATATCTGCAGACCAGACGCCATGATGAAGTCTGTAGTCTTCACCAGGTCGGAGCGGCTGCCCCACAGCTTTTGTCTCAGATCCGCACCCTCTGGCCAGGTCTGGCATCTCATTTCCCTATAGATTGTGCATTCTTGTAGAATATGCTCAGGGTTCTCGCATCCTGTGCCACATGGGCATTCATCTGTGTGTGAGATCTTCAGTCGGTACATAAGTTCTAGTAGTCTGCAGTGTCCAGTTCTCAGGCGAAATAAGGTTGTTTGTTGATTTCTTTTGAGATAGTGAATTCGGTCTGGTGTACTGCTTATGTTTCTGTCTTCTCTCCATTGGTGTGTATGCTGATTTCTGATGTTCTTGATTTCTCTGTATGGTACTCGATGATTTAATTGTGCCTTTTTGCTACCATCTTTTGCCAGAGCATCAGCTCTCTCGTTTTCCATGATTCCTCAATGGGAAGGTAGCCACCGGAGCGCTATTGTTGAGGATCTCTAGTTTTCCCAGTTCTTATCTGATCTCCGATAACAGTGGTTCGTTGTTTGTTTTTTGTATTGTCTCTAATAGTTCTCTGCAGTCCGTGAATACAGCTATTTTTGTTGGAGGTTGCCTTTCTGTTTGAAGTATTCTCAGTGCTCGCAGGAGGGCCATCGATTATGCTCTAAGGTTTGTGGACAACTTTCCTGTTGGGAGGGCCTCTTCTGTTATATTTCCTCTTTTGTGTCTTATGAATAAGCCTCCTCCTCCGTTTCGGCCTGCCCCCTCTGCTGAACCATCTGTGTACACCTGTGTCCATTCCTTGGTATTATATTTTTCCTCAATCATTGTTTGGGCTAAAATGTTCAACTCGTGGACACTGTGTTGGTCTTTTCTTCTTATTCCTGGGATCTCTGTACTTATTTCGATGTTGTTTATGTTGCAGCTTGGCTCTTCATAGTTAATAAGCATTTCTATTTCTGTAGGTTGGTTTGGAATTAGTTCTCCATATTTTTGGTGTAGGTGGTTTGATATATGAATGAAGCTGGTTCTCTTTAGCCTATTTTTAACTGGGTGTTTTAGTTTGATATGAATGGGATGATCAGGCATGCGTAGCATCTTTTCACTATGTGTCAGCACTCTTTCCTCTCGTCTAGTATTTAGGAGTCTTATATTTGTGTATGTTTCCATTTTCTGGATTGGTGTAGTCTTCATTCCTCCTGTTATTATCCTTAAGCCTGAATTTTGGTTAGGCATTTCATGTTTGTTTTTGATGCTGTGGTCCAGGCTGTCATGCCGTATTCAAGTACTGGCCTGACTGTGCCAGTGTATACATTTTTGAGGATGTTGCTATTTGCACCACAGCTTGTTCCGGCCAGCTTCTTCATAAGGGATAGTTTTCTGGTTGCTTTTTGTTCTATCTCCTGTATGTGTTCCCTCCATGTGAGTCTTTTGTCCATTTTAACTCCGAGATACACAGGGGTATTTTCTTGTACAAGCTCTTTGCCATTTAGATGAAGTTTTGTTACTTCCTTGGTGTTGGACAGTGAGAAGCATGTTGTAACTGTCTTTGAGATGTTAATCTGCAATCCCCAATCTGTAGCCCATTTTCCAACAGTGTCCAGCGCTGTCTGTATTCTATTTTCAGCTATTGGTAGTTTTTCTGCAGCACTCCACATTGCGAAGTCGTCAGAATGTAGGGCACTGGATACTTTCTTTGGGAGTTTTCCCGCTATGTCGTTTATGAACAGGATAAAGAGGGTAGGAGAGATGACGCCTCCCTGGGGTACACCTTGTTGGAGAGTTATTCTATGGTTCAGTGATCCATCTAATTTGACTCTTGCTGTTCTGAATCGGAGGAAGTCTTGTATCCAGCTGTACATTCTCCCTTCTATTTTGTTGTTTAATAGTTTTAGGAGGAGTCCTTCTCTCCATGTCTTGTCGAAAGCTTTTGCCATATCCACAAAGACCGCAAGTACTTTTTCCTTACCTTTGAATGCATTTTCTATTTCTTGGGTTAGGTACACTAGTTGGTCTTCTGTGTTGCGGTTTTTCCTAAAGGCTGACTGTGAACTGAGTGGATAGTTTTTTTTCCAGATGTTTTATTAGTCTTGCGTTTACCATTTTTTCCAAGACTTTTCCAACACATCTGAGCAGGCTTATTGGCCTATAGCTTTCCTTGCTTGTCTTGTCCTTTTTTTGGTTTTCTGATGGGGATAATTATAGCCTCCCGCCACTGATCTGGGATCCTACCCTTGCTCCATGATTGATTGAAGATTTCCAGGAGTTTTCTTCTTGACCCTTGGTCTAGGTTTTTAATCATTTCATTTGTGATGCCATCTTTTTCTGGAGCTTTCTTGTTTTTCAGTTTATGAATAGCAGTGTTTAACTCTATCTAATCTAATCTAATCTTATATGTCTTATCTATCTTATCTATCTTATCTAATCTTATCTTATCTATCTTCCTATCTACCTATCTATAAATATATTTCATCATCATCATGGTATAGAATGTCCTTTGCCGATCTATCAGACTTTCGATTTTTGACCCGCTCGCCCGCTTCTGTTAGCGTCACCGTCAGAGCTCCCTATAATGGCCTGTGTCCATCTACTCCACGGTCCGCCTCTGCCTTGCGTGCTAGGTACCATTCACGCCAATATAGTTGTTATGCTTATATTAGTGTAGCGTTTGATGTGCGCAAAATTTTTTAGTTTCCAAGGCATAATTTTGTTTACAAAGAGAATTCAGAAATAAATAACGATCTTGAAAATAATATTGTTAGTTGTTATAAGATGAGCGTTCTGTCACATTATTTTCAGTCATATGACTTAATTAGCATTCGTTTTACCTTTTTTTTTTTTTTGGATATAAAAATGTAGATCTTCTTGCATAGAGTATGGCAAACGTTGACACTGACTTCTCATCCTACCTGTAAACATTCAGTTGGTATATCATTACATCATTACATCCCAATGATTTCACTTTCTTCCCTTTTTGGATCACCATTCGAACATCACCCGTTATCGTGTGTTCACTCCCGTTGTCCTGACTCTTAGGCGTTATTTTGGCGGCTTCTTCTGGTCTCTTCACACGTTTTTCTGCAATATTGCTTTCATCTCACGAGTTTTTCCTTATTCTCTGGCAGTGTATTCCAATATAATCATCGTTTATGCCATGTAATCATCGTTTATGACATGTAATCATCGTTTATGACATATAATCATCGTTTATGACATGTAATCATGGTTTGAACTCGTCACTGACTGATCAACATTTCTGTAATCTGATCACCTAACTTCCCTTTCCTCTGCAACTATTATATCCTACTGCGTGTGTCCATTATGTTGCTTCTTGTTCTTCTTAATATTTCTTCTGATTTCTCTTGTGCTGTTTTCTGTATAATAACGTATTGCGCACTATCCCAGATTGTGTTAGTTGTTGTCGTTCGTATACAAGTATTAAGGTCCATTCTGTGCTGCAACTCTTGATCTGTGTTGCGTCCTACCACATGTCGATACTATGAGAATATATC